>KZ308376.1:789949-967273 GCA_000376725.2 Ladona fulva
TAAGGAAGTGGATTTTGTCTTAGTTTTACCATTTATAATGACTTGATATTACGTTTCTCCTGAAATAATTAGGAAAACAAGGATCGTTGAGATCAGAGAATTTTTTTAATTCAACTTATATTTATCAAATTATTTTTCTAAATTGTATTTACTGATCCAAATGAGATGCTCTAAGTACCTCTATCGAAGTAATTAACGAGGAAAAACGGTATTTCTTCCAATCTCCACTTCCTGACGCTGTGACTTATTTTTTGGTGGAATAGTCACTTCTTAGATAGGTAATTCAACTTTTCAATATAGCTTTCGCGTGCTATGAGACGTGAAGTTTTTGAGGCGTATTGGCTTTTTCCTAATCAGATAAAGGAATACCAATTCAAAAAATATCAATGCTTGTAATAAGTATCCCCCACCCCCCTACCAGTCACCCGTCTTCTTTCCTAAATTTAATTTTGGATTGCCTTATTAAGGGATCTAGCGCAGTGAATGTATAGGCGAGGTTTTAAAAGGTATCCTTAAGTGTACTTGCCTTCCCTCGAGGCGGTTTCTTTATTCCATGAAATACAAATTTTAAGCTCATTAGAAATACATAAAGTATTGAATAGCGGAAGTCGAGGCTTGAGCAAAGATTTACTTTGTTTTCTCTCAACTTTGAGGAACTCTCTCATTTTTTATGAACTAACTTGAAAGACACATTGCATTTTGACGCTAAATTTCAGTTGAGATGCAAAATTATGCGGCAAATATAAAATTAGAAAAATATATCGATACATCCTCATCCGTTTGAGCGATTTTGCAGATTTTAAAATACAGAAATGACCCTTTCAATTCCACATCAACTTAAGAATGACTAAGAAATACCACATTGATTTTAGCACTATATGTGGCGGCAATATGAAGAAAAACGTTTTCCATTTAAACGGAAATTGATGGATGGGAAGTAATAAATAATGTTAATGTTTTACAAAGATCTAATTTTAAGATATTAAGCACTCTTTTTTAAGTTAGTTTCTCAAAATCATCCACCCCAGAGTACATCTAAAATCCTTCTACGCTGCCCTCACAGATGTAATATAGAATCTTATGGGGATCCCAGGTGGGCTGTGCTTTTGGTGGAAGCGGTTTCCGGGTCGATTTATATTAAACGATACAGACTCAGGGCTAACCTTGTGGTAATTATTAATATTAAACATATTAAAACGCTCCATTACTGTGAACTTTTTACTATACCACAGAAAAACAATCTACACACGACCATGGTTTCGTAGCATGGCTACATCATTAGGTCTATCTATATTTATATTATCGTATGTGCGAAATGACCAAATTAGTCGAAACACTTATAACGATAACAATTATATCGATACTACTGGAATACAATACATTACTAATAAATCGTAATACATAATCGTCTCGTGTACCATCTACGAAAACAAACCTTAAGGAATGATATTTTAATAACTTATTCTTGCTGTTGATAATATATTTTTGCTGTTAATACTGTTTATTTACAGGATCAGTTCTCGCTGTATTTATTGTGCTAAAGTAGTTCAGAAGTCTCAGAGGGTTACCCATATGTCCATTACCCAAGCAAAATAGCAATATCCATTCTTAATTCTCGAATAATGCGAAGGAAATATATCCTTTAATCACCTGTAAAGGGTAATCCGCTGAGATTTCTTAACTACTTTAGCACAATAAATTTGGATCCCTAAGCATGACTTTAACCATCGTAGAAAATTATAGGTAACTACTCGTATTTCGGATTGACCTAACGATAATAAGAGAGCTAGAAAACTTAAAATCCAGCTGTTGATTCCGAATCTACTAAAGATATTTCTAGTGGGTTTCGGACGGATGATTCGAGCGTTGAAGTCTCCCACTTACCGTCTTGTAGCTGTTGGCCATTCATGCCGTAAATGGTGGCCGCGGCGGAGACGCCGATGACTGCCAGCAGAAGAGCGAGGGTGTACATGGTGAAGGTGGCGCCGAAGATGAGGAATGCCCGGAAGATGCGTGGGCAGAGTGTTGCGGGTCCATAGCTCGGGGGCCTCTTATACCCGCTCTTCCCTCGACCCCACCTCCGGGGGCGACACGTCCAAGCGTTTCGTCCTGAGACTGGCAAGTAAGGTCGAGGTCTGTGGTGGGGGAGGATTCTCAGAGTTGGTTCCGGTCGAGGATATTCGGAATCACGCCGCTTGCGAGCGATATGAGCTCTTCTCAATATTAATCGAGTAGCGAGAGGAGATGAATCGTCGCAGGTGGGATTTTCAGAAGGTGAATCCTCTACCGAAGGGCTTCCATCATTCACAGATCCGCTTCCTCTTTTTTTACGCATTAAGAATCTTCACCAGAGGACGCGCGACTCCTCTTCGGAATTGGCCGTGAAACTTCCATATCTTTGTTTCGATCTCACTTATTTTAGCGGCAGATTGATTCCTGGCGCGTTCTCTGCTCTTACACGATGATTCATCACGCTTTCACGAACTTTTTATCCGTGAATCGTTCCATGGAAGATGTCTTAAACGCACGAGGGATTCCTTTTCTGGCTCCACTCACGTGATCTTCTCATTCGAGGAAACAAACAGAAATAGACTGCCTCTTTCATTGATGATCGTATCATTTTAGTAAATTTCGAATTTGTAATAAAGGTAGTAATTCCAGAGGAGAAAGCAAACAGTTTTTGGAAACAATTATGCATGTATTTGTCGTTTATTGTCTATTTCTACATCTATACCTACATAAATACCCTGCAAGCCGCCTTTCGGCATGTAACAGGAGGTGTAAACACCAAGAGTTCAAGTTACTTCTTTTGCTTATTCTTGCTGTTCGTGGAAAAAATGAGTCCCTAAAACGACTTGTCCTCGCATCTATTTCTTTTATTTTACTGTCATTGTCGGATCGGCCGAAGTAGCACAAGGGGGTCGCATAATACCGATTACAATTAAGTATGCAAATGTACTTTCTCTGAATTTATCAAGCGATCGCAGCCTAATCTCTTTTCTTTAGAGGATTCCCAACCACAGTTTATTCTCACTATCGTTGTAATTTGCTGCTTTGTCTAATGATGGAGGCAATCATTTTCTAATTATTTATGTTTAATACAGCAAAATTTAAACATTCAAAATTTCTAATCTTGTGTCTTTCCCGGTGAATTTAATGGGTAAATACTTCTCGGGTTTCTTACCGTGGGGCACTCATTTGGTTTAATTTTGCTATTTCAGGTATATTTCGATAATTTTTTATAGATAAATTTACATAACCGCTTGTAAAATTTTAAATATCCTTGTGCATGAACTTTCAGCTTTTTTCCTCGTTACTTTGTTATTATTGCCATATTTCTCTGTTCTTCGATTTTTCATCGTTTCTTATATCCTTGTTGCTTTATAATCTTTTGTACTCAGTGTTATTTGATGTAAATTCAACATCTCTAATTTTCTGTTTCTGTACTTTCTATAGGCTTAGGTTTCTTTTGGCTTATTGCTGACAGTTTATTTTTTTCTAATTTTCCCGCCTTCTTATTAACTTTTAGTTGCTACTGTCTGAAGATTTTCGCATGTTTTTCAAGCCCCCCTTCACGTGGGGGGTTTCCTAGAGGGGTTGATTTTATTCCCTAAGTTAGGTTTTTTAAACATACATAATACTTCATTACTTTTTTTGATTTTTCTCTTTTGTATCTCCCAAAAGCTTTCTCTTTCTTTTAAATATTCAATGACAAAGAGTTTGATGTAGGAAAGGACTAAGAAGTCTCAATCTTGCCCTCCAATAAGGACGTGTTATTATTATTGAAGGATCAGCCCGGTTGGAAACCCGAAATTCTTCTTCAATTCAAAATTACTACTCATAATTGGTGAGGATACTCCTGACGAGGAAATTATCGTGTTTCCATTTCCGTGAATTATAAATTCCAACTTGCCTCCCGAGACTTAGCGCCCAAAGCAAATGCCCCTGTTGTCTCGCTCTTACTATTAAGGTGATTACATCTACTAAATAACAAAGTAGTTCATGAATACTCCCTTACATTTATAGAATGTTCTCTTACTTTTATAAAATAATAAGTAGATATCTGTTTTAATTCTATTCAGTTTAACAAATAAGAATTATTTTCCTCACAAAGAATAGTTAAATTATGTTTCAAAAAGTTCCTTATGCTAATCCAATGATTTTCTTGTGTCCAATAAGTCTTCCTATGTCTATATTCAAATTACAATGAGTCTATTAGTTCTATTTAAGGAATTTAGAGGCAGGCAGGAATTGTTAGAATTGAAACCATGTTCATAATTTGAACTGTTGTCTGATTCACCATTAAAGTGTAATTAACATTAATGATAATCCATGATAATTCTGAATATGAAAATTCACCACGATCCTTCAAACAAAAATTACGAAAATGAATCTGGAAACTAATGAAGATGTGGTGCGTAGCAAAGAACAGCAACTCTTAGCACGACATTTTGTGGATGGAAATGGAATATTTGTTGGATTACTTTTTATTAAGCATTAGCCTGATTCAGATTGCTTTGGTAGAAATTTTGATTTATCGACATTATTATCATACTAAAAAATGGTTTATATCTTAAGTTTAAATGTATCAAGGTAACTTAATATCAGCATTTAATGATCTTAGTTATCATATCATAATCTAGGATCATATCATAATCTAGGATAATATCATATCATAATCTAGGAACTTCTTGTTTCTATGCGTCTACATTTTATGTTGATTCGTCACCTATCTTTATTATTTATAACGAAATTACTGAAATTCTTTCCAATGAACGGAAGAGAGATGGAATATTTCTCTAGTGTATTTGTGCTTGCTGTTTCAGATCCTAACTTTTATTAAGGAGCGCATTACCCACATGGCTATTCGGGTCCTTTGACTTTTGTTATTTTGTAAATTAATGGTGATAATTGCATTATTTTACTTATGAGTGTGAGCCTGGAAAAGTCTCAATTAGAGGAGGTCAATGATTTCTTGAATTAAACGATATAAAGCGGTCTCACCTCACATGTAAAAATATCTTTCCGATTCGATCATTTATTTTATATTTACATTCATACCCTTCCACACGTCGGAAGGCGGCTTGCAGGGTATTGATGTACATGTAGTTTTTGACAATCAAAATTAATTTGATTAGAAACCGAGTGATTTCCAGAGAAGCTATAGAAAAGACAACCGTTTTTACGGAAGATTTGGAAAATGCGAGATGCTTTTCAGGATAAATGTACATTTTAAAATATCTGAGATATAAGACTTCCTTTTTGAGGATTTCCCAAGTAAGAAAATTGCCTCAATTTTCAGAAATCAATTTTTGCTTTCCAAGAGGTAAACAGCATAAACTTTTCATCTCAATCATGAACTTTTAGCCAAAGCTATAAGGGTCGCATTATTATATTATGAGTTGAACTATTTTAAATAGCGTCATAATAAGCGTGTCGTCGCGTAAAAATTCTGATCACAGCCTTAGGGTTCTTTTTGGATTCCTCCTTTATTACTTTACCGAATTTCTTTCCCTTTTGATACTTTCATTACACATTACAACCGATCTTGACGTTTTCGGAACGGGACGCTTTACTGGGGATTCCCACCATTCTTTGGGCGAATGCCAGGCAATCCAAATCAAAATTAATAATTAATTTATTCTGGTAGCCAGCGTTTATAACTGGTCTGAAGTTAAAAAAGAAACGTACGTACCAATTAATGATAAATAAAACATGTCTTAGAGTGTCAATGATTAATTTTTCCGTCTTTGGGATACATTTTATGATGATCGAGGATTTGATTGGCAATATTTGTTATGAAAAGAGTCGAAAAAGTATCCACCAAAAGTCGGAATTGATACTGTGAGATTTTCAATTTTCCTTACATGAGTTTTACCATAATTTTACGTTATTCGGAAGAATTTCGTTTCCACACTTAAACATACGTTCTCATACAAAGTGAGGAAGGAGGAAAACAATATTCTCGATACTATCTTTCGATGGCGATTGAATTTCCATTAATATTTTATCTTCCTTATGGGTATGCTTTACGATCGGAAATGTTTAGTCAAGTCTCAAGGGAACAATCTGCCTTTTTCATAGGTAATTTTTGGGTTTTTCTACCTGACAGAATTTTTATAAAATAACACAAACTATATTTGTTATAAAGTACAAAAATATTTTATTTCTGAAATATACTACAATAAGTGAAGTGGCGACTCAGGAAACACTGCAATGATCGGTGGAGCTCTTCATTCCAGTAACTGACTGTGCATTTCCTTTGTCTTCTAGCGGTAATGCAGAGGAAGTTTTAATACTCAATATCACTGGAACTAACTGAAAAAAGTGTACAGAAATTTTAATTAAAATTTTACACAAACGTAAAAATCTTATACTGGACAAAAATAAGGGAATGAAACTTCATATCCGGCATAGGCGCCGATTTCAATTAAAGAGTTGCTCTTCGGTATAAATGCGCTCTTGGTCTCGTTTAACTTTGAACGTAATGAGATTTTTCGGAAAGAATAAGTTTAAATAATTAATTATATTTACTTTGAGAGGTCAAGTTATAAATCCGGATGCAAGTATGTTTTATTTGCTTACTTTTAAAGGAAATACTGTCATCTCTCTCCGTCTTTGAAAGGATGACACAGATCATTGCTTGAGCTTCACTTGTACGTGGAATGAATAAAATTTTATCCGTGGGTGAGAAATGATGAGCCTTTTCTACTCATTCATTGGACTTGCGCCAGTCAGAAGCAGCAATCAGTTATTTCAAATACGGAAGAACATTCATAATTCCACTCTATTGGCTTTCAGCCGAGACCTTGCTTTTTGCTACACGATAAGCAAAACTGATTTGAAGTCAGAAGAAACCCCAATCTCATAAATGGAAACCACGGATTCTGCGATCATTCCAGGATTTACTTAAAAAGTTACGTGATATAAGAGTCCGTTGCACCCCTTTCCTTACCCTTGGCTGAAAGATCCGCTAAACGCTGACGCATGGCTGGCGGCGAATGCTTTGCCGCCTCCTGAGCTGGAACTGGAGGCACTTGCAGACGCGGAAGCGCTGGCTCCAGCGCCCTCTTTCTGCTCGGGATATGGACTCACTCTTCCAAAAAACTTATCAGGGAAAAGGTTCCAACCAAAAGATCCTCCGACGCCTGGCAAAGGCTGCTTCTCATCTCCAGCCGGTTGATCCGTGATTACAACAGTCTCCTTCGGACGGTGGATTTCGAATGTGTCAGTCTTAATTTTGTGCCCTCTTTGGGTGTCTATTGGCGTCTTAGAGCCAACAGAGCTTATCGGATGACCGGAAATGGAGTCGTCTTCCAATTCGTTCGAGGCAGGGTCTTCAGACTCAGGCTTCTCTGCTTCCGGTTCCACGGAAGCTGGCATTTCAGAAGGCTCGTCTGAGCCAAGATCGATTTCCACGGCCTCTACAGGCAACGGTTCTTTGGTAGATTCGTCTTCATAGGGATGCTCCTCAGGAAATTCTTCTGCTACAACGGGTTCCACTGGTAGAGGTACTTCTTCGGTAACACCTTCTTCATACAAGGGTTGTTCTGTGGTTGGTATTTCTGTATGCTCCTCCGCCGCTGGATCATCTGAAGTTGGCTCCTCGGAAGTAGGAATCTCCGATGAAGTTTCTTCGGAGGCTGGCTGTACCGTTGTAGGTTGTTCGGATGGTAGCTCTTCCGTAGTTGGCTCCTCGGATGTGGGTTCCTCGGATGTCGGTTCCTCAGATGTGGGTTCGTCAGATGTGGGTTCCTCAGATGTGGGTTCCTCGGATGTAGGTTCCTCAGATGTGGGTTCCTCGGATGTGGGTTCCTCGGATGTAGGTTCCTCAGATGTGGGTTCTTCAGATGTGGGTTCCTCGGATGTGGGTTCCTCGGATGTCGGTTCCTCAGATGTGGGTTCCTCGGATGTGGGTTCCTCGGATGTGGGGGTTCCTGGTTCCTCAGATGTGGGTTCTTCAGATGTGGGTTCTTCAGATGTGGGTTCCTCGGAAGTGGGTTCCTCGGAGGTGGGTTGGTCAGAAGCAGTTTCTTCTGTTGTGGGCGCTTCCGATGCTGGCTCTTCAGATGTTGGCACTTCTGACGTGGTCTCTTCAGACGAGTACTCCTCTGTTGGTGCTTCAGAGGCCGACCCTTCAGTTGTTGGCTCCTCAGATGCAGGCTCTTGAGAAGTTGGTTCTTCCGACGTAGATTCCTCTGATGTTTGCTCATCATATGCTGGCTCCTCAGAAGTTGATTCCTCGGGATTTTCCTCAGCTAATACTGGCTCTTGTAGTGGTTTGGCTTCTGGCATCGGCTGCTCCTCACAGTGGGGCTCTTCTGAAGGAGATCCTGCCGCTGGTGATTCTTCGAAGCCTCCATAACTTGGCATTTCAGGCATGTCCGGCATGCTATATCCATGAAATTGGTCCATGGGATGGGCCATAACTGGCGTACCCATCATCATTTGTCCATCGAAAGAAGGAATCTCCAAAGCATCGGGGTCCATCACTTCTGGCGATCCAGCATCCATGTTCGGTGCTACACCCTCACGACCCATAGTAGCCTCTCCGCCTTGGCCCTGTCCCCCTATGCTGGTTAGGACATTATTAGCGGCAAAAGCCGCACCTTGATTTCCTCCGAAAAACGCGCCGTAGCTCATGGCAGAGCCCATACTACTTTGAAATGGATGGAGGAAAGCAACCGGAACTGGAAAAAATGAAAGAAACTTAAGCTTCGGGGATACGAAACAGTAAAGCAAAAGAGTTAAAGATGCAATTAATACCTTCATATTTCATAGGACACAACAATATTGATAAAGAGTGAACGGAGAGCGAAATATTATGCAGACGAAGAAAGCCTTCAAAGGTTCCTCATAAAATCTTATGAATAATTTATTATTTATGTTTCTCATCTCNCCATTTCCCGATTCAGAAATGAATATTTACAAATATCTGTCCTTTGCTTAACATTGTTGATAAGAGAATAAATGTAATGGTTTCAATTAAATAATTAATGCAAAAATGATATAGTATATGAGAGGCAATAAGGGAATCGGGAAGTGGCAGGAGTAAAAGAAATGTGAGGGGAGAGCTATAGTTGTCGGATCGAATGCTAATCACTCCACCGGAAGAGAATTCCAAGGAGAAGGCCGATACCGGCTTGAGCGAAAGAGGCCGATAATTAATTCTTTTCTTTTGCGAAAGAAAACTAAAGTAAGAATTCGAGACATAAAATTGTAATTTCGGAGCTCCGCAAAGTTGTAATACCAAATCGGCAGCGAAAGTATGAGAATTATTCGCCCCAGAAAAGTAAGCTGGAGTTCTCCTTGCAACGATGAACTAACTAAAATGGAAATGAGAGCATTTGATGATTGAATATTTCATAGGCAGAGCGACCCCTGGAAATGAGAGCATTTATGGGAATAAATAATCTCAAATGTTATTTTTTCATAATTTTATATCGAAACGAAAATAACGCAAACCTTCACAATGTATACAATTTGATGAATATTAAATTCCCTTTTCATCTGAATTTTGACTTCCTTTCATTAAATTGTATTTATTTTTATACTTAAATTGACATCGATCTAGTAAAAATGTCCTTCGTCAAATATATATTTCATTTATTTATGTATTATACAATGTTGCCGCAAATAGGTCAGGTGACGGACATTCAACAACTCAAACAGTATCAAAAAGTTCTGCGGACATAAATACAAATAAATTGAACATAAATAACCAAGTCCGGTATATACAATATTTCACTAACTTCACTTCTCAAATTACAATTTAAACAGCTATAATTTACATGTCAGACTACAACTAATACCAAAAGCATGCATATTTATCAAACAAGTCTAATATTTCCCCAAATTCCTTACATGTGCTATTACGATGTACAATACATGAAAAACGATTCCCCGTCCACTACAATAACTTATTCCAATACAATCCTTAACGCTATTATTGCAATATTATATTTAAATACATTGAATTACATTAGTATAATATCTTTTTACACCTTCGTCTAAATTCCTTACTTGTTTTCGGTAAGGGTTTGAAGGCCTCTTCAGTTACCATCGTTATTATATGCACAAACCTTACAAGTGGAACAATGTCCCAGTGTCAATGATTAATGACACACTCCCGCTTATAAATACTGCTACGAAACAATGAATCTATCAGTAACACCAATACCCTTGTCAGTTACACAAAATAACAATAAATATTGTTCACTTTAGAACCCTGTATTACATTGTTTTCATAAAATCTTATGAATAATTTATTATTTATGTTTCTCATCTCAAAATATATTCCGAAACGAAATTTTCATTCTTTACCAACGTCTGGAATGCGCCGTTATTATATGTACGGCTTCGTTCCGCCTTTCCTCTCACGCATTCGCTATTTCGGGACGATTTTCTTTACCGTTACCGTAAAAAAACAATGGATCTTTGGGAACGTCTCCTATTGTAAATAAGAGTAAAGAATGAGAATTTTCCAGGCTACGTATTTCATATAAATCGAGTTGAGTCACTTACGCACTTCTCGGAACACCGAAAAGGACTCCTGAGAGTGCCACGACTCTAAGAGCAAAGAGGGGGCAATGCAGCAAAAGGCCGAGGCAATGGAATGGTGAGGAAAGGAGGAGTTCGTGCTCGGCCATTCCCACGACGGCACCGACCAGTGAAGATGTTTACGAGAAGTGGCAAGGGTGAGAAGATTGGGCTGTAGACTGGACATCATTTTCGTGAAGGAAGGAGAGAGTGGGTGGAAGGAGCTCTTGTTTGCACCCTCATCACGTACCTCAAGCCACGTTTCGGGACTCCTCATCCCCTTCCATTTTGACAACTATTCAATGCTTCCGAGCCATTCCCAAATCCTTGGCTTTCCTCCTCGACCTCACTCCCCTCTACTCCTTCCCATTTCTCCTTCTCAATAGCAAATGATTCAATTATTCTCTCCCTCTTTTTAGAATACTATATGTGAGCTTTAAGTTCGTAACTTCCAGCGTAAATTCATGTTTTTCTCGTTTTCTTACGAAGCATGAAAATAAGAGTGACTCGAAATTGGCAAAGTTTTCGCGGCGACGAGCCGGAGTCCGAAAATACACGCGGACTATGAATTAAATGTCGCCGGTTTCGAAAGAATGTTTCGTCATTGAGAGCTTTTTGGGTTATTAAGTTATACCTAATATGAAAGAAAGTTGTTTCTTTCGCATCAAAGACTGTTTTAACAGCGAAATTAATCTGTTTTTCATTTCAATACTAAATTCATGCGTATGGTTCATAAACATGAATGGATTTAGAAAATTTGAAAGATGTACCGGCCGCGTTGGAGGAATGGTTAGTGTCCCAAAGTTCTTGGGTTCGAGTCCTGGTTAGAGAATGGTTGTATGTGTCCGTAAATAATTATCAAAACGGATGTAATTGGAGTTCTTCTGTTTCCATAAAGAAGTTATTATTATTATCAAATCATTCATCAATCATTCGCGTCTTGATAATTAATTAGTTCCAATTAGGTTGTATCTAGAGTATTCCGGCTTACTGGCAAGTCCAATGTTCACCATTAAGAGGTGATACCTTCAAGCACGGCAATTGGACCACTTCCATTCACTGAAGCGCTTCCTCATTCAACTCCCGCTCTCCCCAACAGACACTCACTTTTTCTTCCATCTCCGCCCGAGAGAATCCGCGCTTACCTTCATGACTGCCGATGGAAGCCGCCGCGGCCATTCCTGCGGTAGCAACAAGGAGTAAAAGGGCTCGCATCTTGGCGGCGGTCGTTTGTCCCTCCAAGAGTCACTTTTGGGACAGAGAGAAGAGTGTTGATGGATATGCCGGCGCTTGTCTCTTTATAAGCGGACCCCCCTCGAACCTCCTGCCGACCTCCTTACACGACCTTTTCCCATTCCACTCTCGAGGCCGTCTCTACACTCTCACTTGGGACACTCTTGTTTGGTAGCACGTGCTCATCCTTCTGGCGTCTGCACGGAGGCCACCACAGAGACCGCCGCGTGGGTGGAGGCTGCGTGGCCCATCGAGTCTTTTTTCCGAATAACCATGGCCTGCGATCTGATTTTCCGCAGACTGCTGGACGCCAATGCAAGAGCGAAGGTTAGGAAAAGAGTGTTTGGCGACTTCCTGTGCCCGAAGGCCATAAGAAATAAAAGTTTAAGGAGTTTGTTAATTCCGTAAAATTAGCTTCCTGAAATTCATGTAAATAAAAAAATCACATCTACTTCGGAGTGGGAAGGCAAGGGAAATTTTTCAAATGATAGAGAAGTTCACTTGTTACTGTCTCAGCACTTCACTCTAGTAGCCTCCCTATCTGGCTATTATTTTAAATTTGTTTTCCATGTATAAAAAGGTAGCCAAGGAATTAAAATGAATGAATTCAAACGGATAGGAATGAAGATGCCTATAATATTTACTCCGTAAAGTTTATAGGTATAATCTAAGGATTGGTAAATAAAATACTTAAATATCTCGTGGATGCACTGGTTTGCCTTCATAACAAAAATGTGGTGATTTCGTAACTCGAGATAGAATTTTGAAGATGGTACATAAATCAGAGCCCTATTTAGTGGATTTTAACCCATCATCTCTCAAATAAATACTCTCACACTGAATCGTATAGCGAAAGATAATTTTGCGCATATCCCTAGGTTTAAAGGGTTTAAATTTGAAATGAAACAAGAATTCGTTTTAGCATCTTTCTGGAAAGCGGTAGACTCCAGGTTCGAATCCCGGTCCTGATAGACTTGGTTCATTTCCATTTTTTCCTTTATATTGATTATTTTATATCGGAAGAACAGAATAATGAACGCAAAGACGTTAAATGCATTATCAGACCTCTTTGATTTTAAATAGAGAGCAGTTTGCTAAATTTTCAACTTCATCCTTATGACATTAATCATATGTGTGTTTCTTGTCAATCCAAATATAACTCATTGAATATTAATGTAGTAACCTCAAGATGAGTAAGGATGTCTAGAAAAAAGGCCTCAGCCATTGCAATGAAATACAACATATCAATTCATATTTCATTCTCAAAACTAAATGTGAATTTAATGCTTTCAAGTTGCACTTAAACAATGATAGAAAAGAAGGGAAAGCAAACATCTCAGTTTGAAGTCGATCAGCGTAATTTTCAGAATTAAATTATTCTTCAAATTTATCATTATTCTTGCGATTCATATCGCACAATTTTTGTCTGTAAATGGGAGTATATAATGAATAACTGAGGAATTATATTTCACACTCAGGCACAGTATTGTAATGTATACTTAAAATGGACCTAAATATTAGCGTTGCCACCTGGCTAAATGGCCAAATTGCAATGCAGATCTTAATAAATAAATAAATATTGTTCACTTTAGAACCCTGTATTACATTGTTTTGCAAGAGTTACAGTGAATGTTGCAATTAATCTCCATGCCAATCCACCATATTTATATAGGAGATAAGGTATAACCCTCACTTTAACTCTTGCAAAACAATATACTCGTAACGCCGGGCACTAAAGTGAACATTAGTTAAAGTCCACTTTAAGTATACATTATAATACCGTGCCTTTTTCCTTCTATTTCAATGCGCATATAGGCTGAATCTCATAAATGCCGCAAAGATCGAATCAGTACGTAGGAATAGTGCAGACTGCGAAAAATTAGGTGTTAACGATTAAGAGGAGTTTTTAGTTTTGAAATAATAAACTTTGTGTTTGGCAGTCACAAACATCGGCTTTTACAGAATGCATTTCTCTCAAGTCGTGATATCCACTTCCACATGGGCATACATATTTTAGACAAGAAATTCGGGACCTTTTAAATCCAAACTTCAGAAGGGAAAGGATTAAGGACGATTTGGAGGTAGCGTGCCCTAGGAAAATTCTCAAGAAAAGATGGACGCGTCAAAAATCTGGTAGGACGGGGACTGGAACCCGGATATCCTTATTGGCGGCCGCTTACTCTAACCATTCAGCTATCGTGTAAGAACTTAAGAAACATCTGACATCTTCCAGAAAAGTCCTGACAAGAGAGCTGTATAGTTGCGGAGCGGCAATTGGGAGACCGGGGCTCGATACCCAGTCCTGTGAGAATTTTTTCGCGTCCGTTTCTCTTTGGAAAAAAGCGCCACAAAATGATAGGATGATGATTTAAATATATGAGCGCAAAATTAATTTTTTCTTTTTATTTGGTTTTCATGCAATAATCGCAAGCAATTTATTCCTTTTGTGGGAGATTTTAGACAAAGCGACGTTTTTCTGAAATTGAAAATAGTTCATTTTTCAAGCGCTGAAGCTCAACTCGCACATGACTATTCCGTATAATTCAAGAAGTAAGATGTTTTTTACTTATTTTATTTTTTTTATTTATTACATGTGATGACTACAAATAAGGTAGTTATAGTCATTCAACGAGCAGTATTAAAACTAAATAATCCTGCCTGGTTTTCATCGTTGTCGGGAGAAAACCCTTCCAAGAAACTCCCGAAAGCAGTACGTCATACAATGTATTGTAATAAATGTTATTTATAACATATCAGCAAGTTTACAATTCTGATTTACAATTTCAATATTATGCATAGTAAAATAATAAGAGGTAAATTTAATTATATTATTATACCATTATTAATATACTTAACGCACTAGATGCAGTATCAAATTTTCTCAACTTACAAAATTATTTTAATTTTATTAATAAAAACACTGCAGGAATGGGGAAAAGGTTCCAAAACTTTTTCAGGTAAATTGTCCCATTTCCCGATTCAGAAATGAATATTTACAAATATCTGTCCTTTGCTTAACATTGTTGATAAGAGAATAAATGTAATGGTTTCAATTAAATAATTAATGCAAAAATGATATAGTATATGAGAGGCAATAAGGGAATCGGGAAGTGGCAGGAGTAAAAGAAATGTGAGGGGAGAGCTATAGTTGTCGGATCGAATGCTAATCACTCCACCGGAAGAGAATTCCAAGGAGAAGGCCGATACCGGCTTGAGCGAAAGAGGCCGATAATTAATTCTTTTCTTTTGCGAAAGAAAACTAAAGTAAGAATTCGAGACATAAAATTGTAATTTCGGAGCTCCGCAAAGTTGTAATACCAAATCGGCAGCGAAAGTATGAGAATTATTCGCCCCAGAAAAGTAAGCTGGAGTTCTCCTTGCAACGATGAACTAACTAAAATGGAAATGAGAGCATTTGATGATTGAATATTTCATAGGCAGAGCGACCCCTGGAAATGAGAGCATTTATGGGAATAAATAATCTCAAATGTTATTTTTTCATAATTTTATATCGAAACGAAAATAACGCAAACCTTCACAATGTATACAATTTGATGAATATTAAATTCCCTTTTCATCTGAATTTTGACTTCCTTTCATTAAATTGTATTTATTTTTATACTTAAATTGACATCGATCTAGTAAAAATGTCCTTCGTCAAATATATATTTCATTTATTTATGTATTATACAATGTTGCCGCAAATAGGTCAGGTGACGGACATTCAACAACTCAAACAGTATCAAAAAGTTCTGCGGACATAAATACAAATAAATTGAACATAAATAACCAAGTCCGGTATATACAATATTTCACTAACTTCACTTCTCAAATTACAATTTAAACAGCTATAATTTACATGTCAGACTACAACTAATACCAAAAGCATGCATATTTATCAAACAAGTCTAATATTTCCCCAAATTCCTTACATGTGCTATTACGATGTACAATACATGAAAAACGATTCCCCGTCCACTACAATAACTTATTCCAATACAATCCTTAACGCTATTATTGCAATATTATATTTAAATACATTGAATTACATTAGTATAATATCTTTTTACACCTTCGTCTAAATTCCTTACTTGTTTTCGGTAAGGGTTTGAAGGCCTCTTCAGTTACCATCGTTATTATATGCACAAACCTTACAAGTGGAACAATGTCCCAGTGTCAATGATTAATGACACACTCCCGCTTATAAATACTGCTACGAAACAATGAATCTATCAGTAACACCAATACCCTTGTCAGTTACACAAAATAACCCAATATAACACAATGTAACACAATATAACACAATATAACACAATGTAACATAGTATAACTCAAAATACACAATATAACACAAAATACACAATATAACACCATATAACACAATGTGCACAATAGACACACAGTCCTGCAATGTCCGTCGAAATGTCTCGCACAACTTAACCGCTTATCTAAGCGCAGGTCTCCAATCATGTCGATCTTCGTTCACATATTCCATTCTTTTACCACTCTGTTTAGAAGACAGTATTTAACCATATCCGTCATTTGCTCCCTTAATTTTAACTTTTCATTATGATCGCCACGCGGAACATAATATGGATTTTCCAATCTGTTTCTCCAGCTTTTTTTATTTGAAAAATTCCTGCTAACATATTGGCTTTCCTCTTTTTTTCTAACAATTCTCATCAAATTAACAGATTTTTCGTTACATAATGAACTAAGAATCAAATAATTATATTTTTATTAACTTAAAGTTAAATCGAACATTTTCTTCTCATTGAGATCTTCCAATGCGAAGTAAACACAGATTTCATAGGTATCGAAAATATGGAGAATGGAAAATCATTCATTCAGAGATAGAAGAAGGAAAATGTCGAAAACGTTCCGCTGCACGGATAAGTAGAATGCAGGAGACGTGCGGAGTGGCGGCTGCATCCAAGGCAACTGTGCTTCGATGCGCTTCTTTCTTTGATTCCAATGTGGAGATTGCCTGGCTATCTACGTGGGTCAGAGCAGTCAGTGCCACGAAACGAGAGCTGCAGAACACCTGCGATGCAGCCTTAACAATACTTCCTCTGGCTTGGCTTTGAATTTACAAGAACACGGTCATCACAGCTCCATTTTCCCTAAGGCACGCAGCCGAAGGGGAAGAAGCTGGATGCGTTGGAAGCTATTGAAATAATGTCTGCCAATAACCTAACCAATTTAGATTAAATTATTTTCCCTCTTTTCAACCATCCTTCAAAACTTGCCGTATATAAGTCATTGCATTTCCTGTATATTTACCTGATGGCGGCATTTTAGCCGAAGCCGGTCATTGAATTTTATCTTACACGGAAATTACGCAGTGTGTTTTTCTCTTAGTTCATTACTATTCATATTCTCTTAACGTTTTTCCACTAGGTGAAGCCAGCGGTGATAGATTATATTGAGAAAGCTAAGTTATTTCCACAAATATGTGGCTTTATTTGTAAATGAGGAATACATATAATTTATTTGCGGTACTTTTCTGAAAGAGGCTCTACATATTTGTATGCACCAGCCCTTTCTCGTTTCTTTTCAAAATCTTAGATAATTAGTTTTCTCACGATAAGGATTTACAATTCTATTGGTGTCGCGATTTTGAAACTCTCTTCTATTTAACTATAGTTACGGTAAGCTTAACGTATTTTTGTTTGCATTTGCGTTTTCCCTTTATTTACGAAACTACCTCAGGGGATTATTCCGATACGTTTTGGGCCTCATTCATTATTATTTACTTTATTTGTTAATTTTTTGTTTTATCATAAAACAATGACGTACCCCTCATTGTCTTTACAGTTCATGCTGATGCAATCCTAGAAATGTATCGACGATTTGTTGGGTGCGGATATTATATTAGATATAATCGGATTTGTCTTTGTAATCGAACACAGCTCAATCACTCACTCGGGCAGATGTTTGGGATGATTTTGGTGTCATGACTCTCCACTCACCCCCGATTCACGGCAATGTAATTATTCCAAAAGGAAACTGAAAGAATACAGGAGTTCATCCTTCCTCCACTAACCTACTATTGCTATTATTTATATCATATATAATTATGTTCTGTAGAATTATATTTAGTTTACGACGCCTCGCTTCTATAATTAATATGGCCGAAATAGACTACTCTTTGTTATGTCAAAGAAGATAGACAGGCTTACTGGATATTTACTATTTCCCTGCCACACACCGAAAGGCGGCTTGCTGTGTATTTATGTAGACGTAGATGTAAAATTTAGCTAAACAATAAAAGGAGTTGAAGACATATACTGTTTCTGTGATAAGTAAAAAGTACTCATTCTGTATTATATGCCTTAATTGTTCTAAGTTGAAAATCTGTACCTTCACCTCCGGATGATTCGATGCTAATGGGGGCTTCATTTTGTTTGCAGAATTCTATGTTTTGTTTTACTTATGTGCTACATTGCTGTACTTATTCATATACATTGATATTTTGTATCCTGAGACTTGATTTAATCTCGATGTTATACTGTTCATCTATTTTTCTTATGAACGATAATAGAATAATATTTAAAATAGTATATAGAATTGTATTACGATCTAGCTGAGGGTTTTACACGTATGAGTTTTCAGAATTTTACTGTAAATTTTATAGATTCTGTATTTTAAATAAACAATAGTTATGTTTATATTTTAATGAAAAACAGTCGCCTTAAGCGAAGGAACGGTATAATGAACGCGATAAATTCAATATTTAGGAGCATAACATCGAATGTTTTAAAAGAAGACTTTTCGTAAACAGCTGTTATCGACGAGGAAGTTTTATTTTAAAGAAACAATTCCTAATAAATACTTCCCTCATTTGCATCTCTCATTGAGCTGTTGATGTTTCTTCTTTTTATTCAGCTACTCTAATAGTTTTTGTGACGGAACAAAACCAACGAATGGAGCTATTAGATGTTTGGTGTTGATATAAATCTAAAATAGAAGTTATTCGGAAATACAATAGGCGTCTTTGATTTGTTCGAACTGCTACTTATTGATGAAAAATAAATCGGAGACGGTCATGAAAAAGGGAGAATATTCGTCTTAAACAAAACAATCGTCATTATCCATCTTCGATGTGTTCAACTGTTTTATCTGGTAATAATAGATTAGGTATCTCGTAATGTAACTCGTAATGTACCTTCTTTCAGTTAATAGTGCTTCCAATTATTTCTTCAAACCCTTCACAATTTCAATCCCTAAGAGAAAAGTTACAAAGCAGTCAAAAAGAGTGGTTTTTAGAAATTTAGGTGTCTAGAATTTTGCACCAGATATTAATTTTGTTTTATGATTATTTCATCAGTTGTGGAAGCCCTTTTCTTCGGTAATCCACAATATTATTTGATGGATAAATGGAATAACATGAAAGTTTTTTGAGCTCGATGATTACTTATTAAGTAAACCTCGAATTCCGAATGTTTGCATGTAAAAGCTTCGTTTCGTACCGTAGTTTCATGAAACTAAAAAAGAAATTGTTTTTTTATCCATAACGGGTCAAATTCATTGGAAATGGAGAAGGTATAATGGAAGTTCCTTTGAAGAAAAATAGAATTTCTTTGATAGAAAAAATAATCCAAAAAAAAAAATAAGAAGGTACCAACATCTTTCGTCAGACCTTTCTGCCACCGTCAATTATTTCGTTTAGATCTACTACATGCACTTAATTTGTTATATACAATTTTTGTTTAAAAATGTTCGATCCTCGCTGGAATTCATATATCCTGAATAAAATCGAATTCTCGAAAAGTAAACATTGATGCCTTGAGTAATATGTTGTGGATAGCATTCACATTGCGGGACAGTGGCTCTCCAATCGTCCTTCGCCATCGCGGAAATAAATGATGTGTCAGATTCGCAGATTGACGTTTATACACGACGAGAGATGATTTTTGATTCCTTTATTTTCATGAGTACCGATTCCGCCTCCATTGCGACATCTCCTTCGGTTTTTACGCTCCTCTCCGCCTTTTTTGGGTCACTGCGTCATCAAATACTCCACCGACTCATATACTTGTTCTCATGGGTTCCTTTCCTTAGCTTTTACTTTTCAGAAATATATTCTACAAATATTATATGTAATCGTGTGCAATTGTTACGGGGATTTTGATTTTGAAATTCAAAGTATAAATAAAGAGGTAATATCTGACAAATTCAATGTTCACGTAATAAATCGATGGAATATACGTTAAATCTTATCAAAATTACGCAATGGAGTCACAGAACATTTGTTAGTTATCTGGGTCTGAATTTTACCTTGCATCATCAGCTTGAAAGAAAAAATCGATTATGAAAATTCACCAAAGTTGGGAGTAAAATCGAAAAATCTTCCATTTTGTGCAAAAATGTGGGGTTCTGTTGGGACATCTAAGGAAAATAAAATGGAATTCCTTTCAGAATCCACTGCTTGACCTGTGATTTCATGGCATATCATTCGAAAGGACGAGGAAATAGTAAAAACGAACTTCTGTCGCACCTCAAGTCACTTGTTTTTGCTTCCTTCGGAAATTTTTAGAATATTTTACTCCAAGCATTTCTGAGTTTTCGTCTTTATTAAATTGAGAACTTTTTAAGGACACATCACGAACAATGCAGGAAAAGGTTTCAATTTACCGCTATTCATTTGATGAAAATATACTTGAACCGAAAGGAGTCAGTGACGAAGGATGACGCTGTTAAATTTGATGATTGAATATCTCATAGGCAGAGCGACCCCTGGCAAAAACAGGGTTTCCAAAAACCCGATGAAATTACTATCTTAAAAATCATTTTCCTTATTTGATGAATATTTGATACGAGCAATAAAATATTTGTGAGATCCAGTGGCTTAGCCTTAATCCACCTGGAAGGGGGTGATGAGAAGATTGTTTTCAAGGGCGCATATCCTGTATTTAAGCTTAGAAAGGTTGATGCTAACATAAAGAATTTTTGCTTGATTAAACTGTAAATAAAATTTAGTAAACCGTCGAAAGACGAATCTTTTTGTGTTTGCTGGTTAACCGAAATTAACAGCTTATCCCTTAATTCTGATAAGGAAAAGTTAAGCTGTATCTTTGACGTTTTAAAAAGGGGCAAATACCTCTAAAGCTCTCATATGAATGGTTTGACGTAAGAAAGGCTATTGCTGAAGATGCACCGAATTGCGGCAAAAAAACAGAAGCGAAAGTGCTAAGGAAAGTAAAGACAAAAATGCATTCATGTTTGAGCTACTACTGAGACGCAGGAACAGATTTAACTAAATACGTTTCCCCTTTAGATTTGATTAGATAGATTTTCTCTTAATTTTCTACGAAATAATTCGTGCATACTCAGAAAAGAGAGTAAAAGGAAAAACTAAAATAGTATCTCTAATGAATAAATTTGCTAAAAATGACGATCTAATAGTGTAATCAATTATAGATTTCGTGTATGCCAAAGGAAGTGGTTAACGAAATAAATCATAGTAGGTCTAACAAGAATCTACCGTATTTCATTATTGATGCGGATGTTATTTTTTCACGAAAGAGGACCAAGTCCTCAATGAACCAAATTAGGGAATGATCAGTACTTCATGTAGATGGCAGTTTGAAATATTTCATAACGCGATCTCTTTATTTTTAGGAGTTCGTCTTTCTATCGGAGTGCAGTTGCGCGCAACTATTTACGAGGGCAATTGCACGCGATGCATTCGTCCCATTTATCTCGTCTGATGGAATTGGTGTGCATCGGCCTTATGACAGTCGCAATTGGCAGTTGTCCATTGCCTTGGAGGGCGCCTTCCTCAGGGCACGCCTTCCTTCCTTTCCCTAACCGCAAAAAGGGAGTGGATGTGCCCAGAGTTCTTTATCGCGCTCTCTTTCGTGAATGAGGCGTTTGGGTCCTCCAAAAGGGTTCGCCGCTTTACCAATGGCTTTGCCTTCCGCAACTCGGAAAAGCGTAAGCTTCAAGTGGGTCGGCGACATTTGCGGAAGAGTGAGAAATATCAGTGAAACTAAATTAACGAAGGATTGAATGATACGCCGCAGAAAATATCAATTTAGGTCAGGAATATATCAATATAAATATCATGTAAAATTGTATCTTTTAAGAAAAACAGACTTTTCGCAATCACAGTAATATCTCTACCAATGAAGATATTTAGGAGTAGTTAGCATACTAGCGCTTCAACCCTAAGGTCCCGGGTTCGAGTCCCGGCTAATCGGAATTTTATCGTTAGGGAATATGTTCGTCCGTTTTTACTGTTAACGTCTACCTCTGTAATTGTCAATTAAATGGATGTTTGTGGAGAATTTGGGAAATAAATCTTAAAAAAATGAAAATATAAATTGGTTCCGGTAAAATATTTCCGGAGTCCTACTAAAATCTTCGTTAATTAAAATACGCTGTTACATTGGGTCCCAAATCATAAGATACACGACGGCCATACCAAAAGAATACTAAACTCTCTATTTCCCACCTGCAAGGAAAGATAATCCGAAATGCTTTGGTCCGTTTTTATATTCCTGTGCACTTTTGCGTGCGTTCAATTCCACCAAAATTTTTGTTAACCGAATTCATATTGATTATGTAAATTCGGAATATAACGATATTTCCTAACAAAACTTCGCACAGGCTAGAATCAGAAAAAGCTGGCCAAAAATACGGAAACGCTTTTTTTGAGTACGGGCTATGAAACTTCGCACAACCAATCAGAAATAAGTTCTACATACGACTATGGAGATCATTTAAGTTAGATCCTACTCATTAAAATTATTCAGGGGTCAAACTTGACCAAATTTTGCGAAAAATTTCGGACTTTGATTTTTCACGAAAATCTTCAACTTCAAACCGCTGATGAACCCTAACGAAGATAATCATCGGGTAAAATATAATTTCACGTTATAAACATGTTCTTTCTCCTTCATAAAACGCGACACTTATGATCACTCTTGAATATTTACATACTTTACGTAACACAATGGCGGACTCTTATTTTAGAGCAATTTTTTACCTAAAGCGAGGAAAATAGTAGAAAATGACATCGAGTGTCACGGGATAACTTATACCACGATGTTCTCTGAAGCTTTCTGAAATCGTGTTGGTGTCCACACGCACGATTTATTTTTTTCCCGGGGGACACACACTATTTTAGAGGTGTGAGGTGAGTTTTACTTGAAGTTGTCTTGATATAAGAAACGAGTCTTTGTCATAACTTTCTCACTTACAGAGGTTTTGGAGAGTGAAAATGAGGTGACCTAGCGGTTAGTCTTATTTACAGAATTTTCTCGCTCATCCAGTACATAAATTTAGGATCGCACTTTTGCTCTCTTGGGTGATAGGTCACTTATAGAGTTTACTCGCTTATCTAGTTTCCACTATATAAGTCATAGTCAATCCAATATATAATCACAGTCTATTTCACTATATAAGTCAATGGCTGTCATTGTTTTGAATTCATCCCTGACGCACGAATCAATCTCTTGATTGTGAAAATATTACCAAGGAAAGATATCAAATATAAAACGTATTTTTTATTTTATTTTCCCAGTGATGGAGTTCCACTTAGTTAAGGCATCTTCTATAGATTAAAAACGTATTTCATTTATGCCAACTATGCACAATATATGCAACTCCCATTCCTAATCATCATTCTTTCTTCATACTTTGAATGAATTGGTAGCAATTGAGAAACCCAATGATGAATTTTTCATAACTCACCATTTCATTGTGTTCTTCTTTCCTAAGTATCAGTTTCAGACGTGAGATTTGATAGAAGAGACCTTCTATACCAAAACTTGCTAAAAGGCTCACCTCAATTATTTTGGGGAAACATTATCAATGTATTATTTCTTATCAAAGAGTTGAATGAAGCAGTATTGAAAATCATGAAGAAGCATATGGATAACTTCAATATTTCACGTGGCCTTCGAGAGATTGCGAGCGTACGCGTAGAATGTAATTCTCCTTTCAAAGCCGCGATTGTAAACACACTTCGATGTGATGCAATTTTGTCGCTTTTGGGGTTTTGAGGAAAAGGGGAGTCCAAAGGAGGACGAGTGCTCGTACCGAAGACGAAAGCGGGACACAGGAATAGACAGTAATAGGACGGGATTTAGGCAATTCAATATAAACTATTTTGCATATTGCTCCTGTTGCCATTCCTTGAAAGATGGAATATATTTTACATATAATTTTGTCTCGGTGTTGCTCGTGATAATATGAAATTTACTGAGGTATGAGTGATACTGAAGTATGTAATTCAATGTCCTAAATTAGGTGGAATCAACATTGAGTGGTCAATGTCCTAAAATTAGATGTAGTTTTTCCTCTCGAAGTATTCTGTCCCATGAAGGCAAGCAACAGGCAATTGCCTCACTCCTCACCTTGCCTGATAAGCCTCACT
The DNA here is from genome assembly GCA_000376725.2 of Ladona fulva. Taxonomy (NCBI): domain Eukaryota; kingdom Metazoa; phylum Arthropoda; class Insecta; order Odonata; family Libellulidae; genus Ladona; species Ladona fulva. The sequence goes on from KZ308376.1 coordinate 814,107, forward strand.
CCCTCTACAGGGCTTTCGATAACTAATGCCGCCAATTTCCATTACCGCCAAAATCACTTTGGTTAAATTTTCGGATTTTTGTATGGTAAAGATTTGAATTTTCCGAATTCTCCGGAGCATCTGACTTAAAGCTTTCCAAAAACGTAGCTTTTAATAATAGGACAGACATTGAACAAGTGATAGAAGATTAAAGGTGACTAAGGTTTTATTTCCCTTTATCAAATTTGTAGTAGTTAACTAAATTTAGTGGTTAAGTAATAGTTAAGAAAATTTTTGTTGGCTATAAGATGTGGATTTTCTAAAAGTAATGATTCTAGAAGAACATACCCGATGAAGAAGCAGGACGTGAATGGCTAATCTCCTGCATCTCAACATATTTTATGAGTTTTATTATCGAACCTAAATGCACAATCAGCAATTTCCCGCATGTAAATTATATTTTAAAAATTTTAACGTTATTCTTTTATTTTGTGTAAAATCAATATGAGATAAATGTATCTAAATTGTTTTTTGGTTCTTAAAGTTCGTCGGATTGATACCATAGTATAAATAGGCAACATAAATAAATTTTCCCACCATTTGAGACCCACAAATATAACCAGAAAAAGATTCACAGCTCCTACATCTGTATTTCATTTAGAAAACCCTTTCTTTTTTCGATGAAATTCTTCATCTTTGGGTTGGTCGACTAAAAAGAAAAGAATAAAAATGCTAAAGAATGAAAGAACAAACTAAGTTTGTATAATAGCACACAGAACAAACGCGCGATGAATGAAGGCATTATCATCGGGAACTCTTTTCAGAGATTTCGACTTTCGAGGACGTAATTGGTGATAAAATCTATTCCTGACTTGCGATGCTTTAGTGGTCGGTACTATTCGTGTCCATCCTTTACCTGAAATATTTTCGTGTCATATTCTGGACGATACCTTTCCTTTTACTAGGAGTGCAGTTCATTCCACTTTAAAAAATACGATAACTTTTGAAGGAACCAAGGAAAGTCAAACTTTTATAAACTATAATATTGGTCAGAAAACGATCATGGTTTTGACTCATGAAGTCATCATCAGGTGAGTTTGAGTAGTTGCTTCTAAAATTTCGACTTTCCCTTCATGGAATTCTACCACAAAGTCACCGCCCAAGTAGTCGATTCAATCGCAATAATCTTTGATTAACTCTGTTCATAAATATAATTTGTATCAATGAAGAAAATAAATAAATCATCAAAAAATAATCAGATAGCTTAATAATTAAGAGGTATTTTTTGTCATCGATGAGTACATAAATGTTCCTGCTACCATATCTTGATGAATGAAATATTTATTTATCATTTGTCTTTTGGTACAAGGTAGAGAAAAATGTAAGCCATAATGTCTTGTTAATAGCTGTGACGGTATGAAAGCTACCGAGGTATGGCTGATGCTGAGTAATGGCATTAATTAAGATATCTCTTTATGGAACACTGCGGAAAGAGTTACTTGTAGTGTCATTGAGCTTCACTAACGTAGACGTGTTCCGCTTCCAGCATTCTGGCTCAGTGAGGAAAGCAAGGGAAAACTATCTCACTCCTCATTCTGTCTAGTAAGCGTCATTTCCCTCTTCTAGCTCTTCGTATTGATGGTAGAGGAGATGAGGTTCCACTGGTTTTCGGGCTGAATACTTTACAGTGTAAATAAAATTAAAAAATGGCACCAAATCGAACCGGAGATTAGGATTAGCCCATTACACTTCATTAAATATCTTGTCATCAGATAGAACTTGAAGAATGTTCCGTGCCTTTTCAGCTCTATTGGCTGAATCTTCGACTTCAGAAGACAATTAACAACGCATTTCCTTATAGAAAATTGCTCGATATATGAACCATGAGCAAAGCAGGTATATCTATTCCTCGTTACAGAATTGTCCACTGTATCAAAACTAAAAAAGACATTTATATATTTGACGTGCTCATACAACTTTCTTGGCCGAATAGTCCTCGGAGGTCGCTTTTTATGGACGCAGGAGTGGCAGACGACCTCAGCAGCGACTGTCCCTATTTACACGCACGTCGGCGCATTGCCATTCCAAACCAAGAGCCGACCCAAGTTTAGGACACCCCACATGGACACGGAAATATTTCAATCTCGCCTTCATAGATTTCCTTGAGCGGAGCCATTTCGTTTATATACAGCAAAAGCCTATTCGTATAACATCCTGTTTCTCGATTTTGCATCTATCTAAATCAATGTCTTTATTAGATTCTTTTTTAGGTTTTCATTTTTCATGAGAGCGATAAAACTTACATTACGTAACCATGCGACTTCATTTCATTAAATTCTTACGAACTGTTTACATCGAATCAAATCAAATAGCATCATCATATAACTAGGGAAAGCATTAAACTAAACAGCAAACTAATGGTGATGTAATTTCATGTTTAGAATTACAATTTACATGATACGCGTTGTACTGCATCAGATGGAAATGTATATACATGCTCATGGGATATATTAAAGAGTCTATTGAATTTACTGAACTTGTGTAACTGAAGACAGGAAATTTTGTAAGCCTTTTTAAACAATTCACCGGTAAATCTTTAGATTCACACTTAAAAATTGAGTTCTGCGATATATTTAGACTTCTCTTTCAATATTGATCAATAAATATTACCCTTAAAATAATTTGAAAGACGTTATAATCATAGGAGAGTGAAACTTTCCATCTTCACAGCAAATATTGGTTAGCAGGGTATATATACACAGTCAGAAAACAAAGAGTAATGGTTTTCTTCCTTTCAGTAGTTTTCATAGCGTTTTTTCTTGTTCACTGCTTTCAAATGGCCATGTGTGTAGCGATCGCGATCGCATTTGATGAAAACGGACTCAGGTTCGATTCCTGGCGTGCAAAATGATCTTAGCTGTCGAAGCACTTTTATCAATATTAATAATATTTAACACTTTTTATATCTACTCAATTAGCATATTGTCTCCCATATTGGGCTGCTTCAACCTCTTCATGTTTTATTTATTTGCTAGTAAACACCCCCATCAAGCATGGCGGAACTTAATTTATTTAAAAATATATCTATTATGGTATACCTCTTGTCCTCACATATCAGAGAGTATCTGTTGTAAATCTATAACTTAATATATTTGTGCCTGGCTGGTGCTTTGATTGATACTGGATAAATTTCGGATGAATTCGCCCAAAATTAAAATGTGTGAAGGACTATTTTATCAATCCTCATTATAAAATCAAAATTCATAAATATTTTCTTTTTTTCAACTTTTAGCCATAAAATTAGTAAGAAAAAAATACTATCATCTTCTAACTGTTAATTCTTATTTTAAATTCCCAATGTGTTTTTGTAGGATAATAAATTTAGCTCAGTACCCATTATAATAATAATAATAATATAGGACTTTAATCAGGGCGAGATTGAGACTAACAAGTCTCTTCTTACATATAACCCTTAATGGAGTTTCAAAAACACCCTCATCAAGCTCGATGGAATTGTTATATCTAAATTCAATTAGATTATCGATTGCTCCCCGTTTAAAATTCTCCTTCTTTTGTTTCATCTGATATATCTTACACACTTATGATTAAATTAGTTCGAGTTCAAAGTTCAAAATGTCTCAACTCTTTTTATTCATTCATTCTTAATTCTGTGAAACCTAATCTTACACTCATAACATTCAGCCAAGTTTTAAAGTTGCATTTCCTCTCTCAATTTTAAGAAATTTAAGAAATCAATGGAATTATGTGAAAATTCGCTTCACAATTCTCTATTGTATGTATCTAATTATTCACGCGTACAAGACCGAAGCAATCATGAAAAATGCCTGCTGTACTTAATTGTTGGATCTTTACTCACTAAACTTTGAATGCTGATAGCAGATTCAACAGAAATTTAAAATAGATCTGTGACAGAGTTGTCCTATCCTCCATGTATGCTTCAACTGTCGCAATTAAGAATGCTTTGCTAATTATACTTCTTAAAGCGGGAGGAAAGTTAGGAAATTGGAATACAATTTAGCCAAATAATTCGAATTGATCGGAAAAATTGCTATCAAGTGAATTTGAATCATTGATAGAAATTTTAACCAACTATAGTAAAGTGGCATCCGTAAGGTTATGTTCGTTCAACTAAACCATCCTTCTTAAACAGTCAAATAAAAGTAAGTGTCATATTTAGTACATTTCTTATCACTGTTTCAAGTGATATCTCCCGGAGAACCTATCAGATAGAAACTGCGAAGGATTAAAGAAACTCTTCTCAACTCAAATATATACATTTTTTATAAGTTGCAAAATATTTCCGAAATCTCGTCGTAAAACGTTCCGCTATCACAAAACCCAGAAACTTCTTTGACTCCAAACTTAGAATCCTTCGGCAGAAAATAGATTACGTGAAAAAAGAATGGTAAAAATCGTTTGTAAAAGTCGTGCGAAGCCAAGAACCGTCCTTTTGAAGCGGTCGAAGGCCAAGATAAGACATGGAAATTTATTTTTATGGAGACACGCGCTTATGTCTTTCCAATCGCTCTTCATCATTCGGCCGTGCCACGTCCTGCCTTCCTGCGTGTCCATCACCACGAATCGCTTCGGTTCGATGGGAGGGTGCGGCGGGGGGTGGGGAGCGGCGGGGTGCGGTGGCGAGGGATGAGACGCCGCCGCCGCGACCAAAGCGTTGTCGGGATGACACGCCCTTACGCACCGCCGACGTAACCTTGATGACCATGTTTTCGCGGCCCCGCGAGATATCTCTCACCTTTAACGAGGATCCGCAGGCAAGACTCTTATCTAGGATGAGTCAAAACTCAGGAAGAGGAAGAAAGTGGTGGAGGAGGGCATCAGGGTTGTCACCTCCACACACTTTGGGAATCCAAAGAGGAGTTCCCGAACCGAGCGTCGTTTTTTAGGAGTGAACATGCATGAGGTTATAAAGGATTAGATATCTAAAGATGAGTTTATAAAAAGTATTTCCAATTGTGGCAAATTTTCGATTCTAACTTTATCAGTCTCATCTGAATTTTCCGAGATTCAATTTCGAAGGAGACAACCCTAAGACGTCCGCGTTTCTTAGCAATGAAACCTATTAGAAGTATCGTTAACATTAAGTATTATCGATACTGAGGTTATTTCACACACACGAATCCCCACACGAAACTTATTTCTCTTCATAGATTAATGTGTTACTTCAACTTATTCAACGTTGAAAAATAACAATTATCACTGCCTCGTGCGAGAGACTTCAACGCGCGAATTTATCTCTTATGCGTGGCTTAAATATGAGAAGAAAATTTTTGTGATTGTACTATTCAAGTTCAAAGTAGAGTGATTAATTTGAAATCTCAAAACTTCTTACTGTAAATTTACTATTTACAGCAAAAACACGAATGGAATTCACCATGGGAGCTTTGATAGTCTCGTTCGCGTAAAATTAATGCTTTTACATTCATTTCACAAAGTCAGTCCCTAGTCAATGCAATGATAATGCCTTTTATAGGACTTGAGGTCCTAGGAAGTTATGTGGTGGTCTTTCCTTCTTTTACGTTTGTTTCATAACTTAAGATTACACAGCTTCCTCGTTCACATAACCTCCGCGACAACGAGCACTTGCAACCACGCCCTCAGCTGTATTCGAGCAACGGCTCAAGAATCGCAGAACAGCACTGCAAATGGAATTGCAATGAAGTTGGAAGCAATATCAACATACCATATATATTCTAACGAATTTACTGTTAGGAAATCAATCGCATTTTCAGAATGTGTCGAATCGTCTGTGAATGTGTTTATTTTCTGGTTTTTGATAATATCCTTCTAATTTAAACATTTTTAGAGAAACTTGTATATCGTGAAACTTTTGTCTTGCATAAATGTACCGAAAACTTACGACTGAAATAAAGTTTTATTTCAAGGGAAGAAAGGAGCATGCCTCCTCATGCTAAGTATACGTAACACCCCTCAATCAACGATGTTTTGTTTTCTTTTGATCTCGGATGATACAAAGTAACGATTCATATGTACCGTAATAATAATAGTTATTATTATTTTACTCTAACGGCGAAGCATGGCTAAAATGGCCCTCTTCTACCTAACCTTTGGAGATAAATATATAATCTACCTTTCGGTAGGATCATGTGGTAATCCTCTGGAGATATTACACGATAATTATATTATTCTAATGAATCAAAAAATGACTTCAATTAACTTAAATCTAGAAAAATAAATTAATATATCCAAACAAATCGACAAACATAGATACAAGATAATTGGTGCAAACAATAGATATAAACTCCACGATGTGGGATACCGCCCAAAGAAGAACAGGGACAGAAAATAGCGAAAACCCAGAGATAATAAAAACAGTGTGGAATTCTGATGAAATTCAACACATTTGTATGGTCATATTCAATACATTTGTATTTTATCCACACACGTGTCTCTCGTCGAATTACAACAGGAATACCTCTGAAAAAGGGATACTTTATTGAAAGCTCGCGGAATATCTGCGACAAAGCAACTAGAAAATTATATAGGTTTTATAGAGTGGATTGTTGGTAGATGCGATGAAAATGTAAGCGGGTGATGACATTTTATCTTGATCAGAGATTAAAAGCTAGCCTGCGATTTTTTGAATTTGCGGAAAGGACATTTGCAAAAGACGTAATCGGTATAATGCGACCACCTTCTGCTACTTCGGACGATCCGACAATGAGTAAAATAAAAGAAATAGATGCGAGAACAAATCGTTTTAGGGACTTACTGTTTCAGCGTGTGATACGTAGCAACAATATTTGCCTATTAATGATAAACATTCTTCTTCTCTTGTCTTCAACCCATAGGTTGGTTAACAGCAGCTTTCCAGAATCCTTCAATAGTTGTTTTCACTATGCTCTAGTGTCTCAAATACGACCAAGTAGCATGTCTCTTCTTTTCCTTAAGATGTCCATGACTTTCTTTTCGTACATACTCTTCTTAAAACTTCCTCGTTTGTTATTTGATCACACCGTCGTATTCTCAAAATTCTTTTAAAACACCTTATCACAAAAGTCTCCAATCTTCTTTTCTCTTCAGATCCAATTGTCCATGATTCACTTCCATACAAAAGCACACTCCACACAAAGCTCTGAAGCAATTTATCCGTGAAAGAAAAGAAAGTCGGAAGACGGCTGTTAGTGAATTACAGATTTAGAAACACTCCGTAAGCCGTCCGTACGTCGGTTGGCAGAATTCTAAAGATAGAAACTAGGAAAAGATAAGTGGAACTTTAAAATATTGTTTGAGTTGTTGCATGCTGTATAAATTATTGTCGCCATCCGACCCAGAGTCCATCTGCGGTGAAATTTTACAATAAATACATAAATATAAAAATGATGGCGGAGTAGGAAATTAAATCGCTGAATCAGCTTCTTTAATTTGTCTTTTTATGCATCGGCAGCCCCTCCACCATCCAGCCCCATCTCTTCATTCCTTTAACTTTTTTATTATTCAAATCAGCGGATGCAATTGCATTTTTTCATTTTCAAGACGCGCGCTTATAAAACAGCGAAAAGATACCAGCAGAACATTAAAATACTAAGCTTTCAAAATATGTGAAGAGAATAATTTAGTCACAAAATTCGTCACATACTATTTAGATCCTGCTACCATATCCCGATGAATGGAATATTTTTCATTTCTCTTTTGGTATGGGATAGAGAAAAGTATATCTTTCATTTACTTCTGTCTCAGTTTTTTTATGGCTGTGATAATCAGAAAGCTACTGAGGTATGATTAATGGTAATTAATGGCATTGATTAAGGTCTCTCCTTTTTGAATGCTATGGAAAGTGTTACTGGTAGAGTCATTGTGATTCACTAACGTGGGCTTGCTCCGCGTAATTCTGTATCATTGAAAAAAGCAATGGCAAACTACCTCACTCCTCATCTTGCCTAGTAAACCTCATTTACATCTCCTATATCTCTTAGCTCTTCGTAGCTGATGGTAGAGGGGATGAGGTTCAAACTGAAGGTTTGAGGTTCCACTTCTGGCTAAGGACGGTGCAGCAGACAAACAATCTAAAGTGACTGAGTAAAGAAAGTAAAAGAATCATTAAAAATATGTGTGGTTTCCTTAGCATGAATCTGACTGCCGAAGAATATTGAAGGAGTTAGTGGCAATCTGGGGGTTTCTAGCAATCTCTTCATTTAATCCCCGAAATAGAACGAATGATTCAGCGGTGCATTGGAGTGTAAACGGCTGATTTCACGATTGACATGAAAATTCGGTCTGTAAAAGCACATCTAAGCCTCCGACATTCTCTGGTTTGGACAGATGCGATACCAGTCAGGAATCGACCGACAAACACCGAAGATTTCATATTATTCGATTGAGCCCTGAATAAAGATCAAGCGCGATTTCATAATCCCTTAAAACATCTTCCGTTAGGACACCGAACAGTCGTAATAAAGGGTTAGAATTGCGTCATTCGTGCCGGAGACTTTAACGACCGTTTCTCCAATGAGCAGGGATGCAACGGAGACCACGTGGCGTCCACCGAGGACACGCTTCACCCACGAGTGAATCACCGAGCGGTGCAGACGACGACGGGCGTCCTTTGCTCGGGCGTCCTGCCTTATTGCGGATACACGCTCTCTCTCAAGGCCAAAGCGTCCACCCCTTATCGACCACCTATTCGTCCCCTCTTGTCCCCTACGCAATTCTGATTCATTGGCCGTTATCCTGGTGTCGGCGCGGAGATGTTCTTCAGGAGATAGACGTTGGATGAGGAATGCGGAACCGGTGGGAAGGGTGTGAGGGGGCATTAGGGAGGAAGAGCGGCAAAAATCGATGAGAGACGAAGATATCCAGAGATATTTGATAGGTCGATGTGGAGGAATCATCCTCGGAGCTATTATTTTATTCTTGGAGAATTTAACTCCGGTATCCGGGTCATCTTTTGCGCATGTTTGAGTAAAAATGTTACGTTGCTGGTTTTCTCAGTCATAATCACATTACTTGAAACGTAAGGCTAGGATTCTTTCCTCCCTTTGATACATACACGAAGGACAGTAAAAAACATCAACGATAGTGTATAGGGCTTACAGTGTATGGAAACTTTGAAGGGTGTGAGGACTGGAAGCTGGATTATTTTAAGATAAATCCAGAATTAGGTCCATACTTCCCAGCTTTATCAAAAACGTAGCAAAAGTTTTGAGCAGAATGTAGACTTAGTGAAGGGTTGCAAGTTACTAAATATTTGACTCGAATTCGAAGTAGTATTTTATTTACTCATTAACGAACTACATACTGGAATGAGAGACGGGTAATCAATGAGTAAGCCATCTTATTATCAAAATTTTCCCTTTTTTATGAATTTCGTAGGTAATATCAATAAAAATATCTTTTGAGTGGCATTTTGATTCAATAACCAATCTCATAAATGATATAAATCAAGAAATCTACCTCTTTGCCGGTCCTGCTACCGTATCTTGTTGGATGAAATATTTATCATTTGTCTTTTGGTACAGCATAGAGAAAAATGTATCTTTTACATACTTTTGTCTCACATTCGTTTTGTTCATAGCTGTGACGGTATGAAAGCTAGAGAGGTATGGTTGATGCTGAGTAATGGCAGACAGACAGACAGACAGACAGAACTATCACTTCCTTCAGGAATGCTGGTCATGGTTCCTGACTCAGGGTCTTATCCATGGTTTTCTTATTAAACACTTTGGGGTTCAGTTTTTAATTTTAATTCACTGGGTAGAGGAGAGCGTCTTGCTCAATTGAGGATAAATGGTCGGGTTTAGAGGTTAATTGCTGAGTAATGGCATTAATTAAGATATCTCTTTATGGAACACTGCGGAGAGAGTTACTTGTAGTGGCATTGTGCTTCACTTATGCAGACCTGTTCCACTTATAGTAATCTGCCTCAGTAAAGAAAGCAAGGCAAACCACCACACTCCTCATCTTGACTAGTAAGCCTCATTTCCCTCTTCTGGCTCTTTGTAGCTGATGGTGAGGTCCCAACGGGCCTCCGGGCTGAATGCTTTATATTTTCGAATTTCGGGTTTCGAATCACAACTCGTTTACTTTTGTCTATATACAAGGAAAAACAATTTTAAATGAATTATTTGATATTTAATGTTCATTTCCTTCTTTATTCAATTTCATGAATAATTACGAATGATTACCATTATTGCATTTAATTGGGACAAATAAGCGAGACGTGGATTATTGACATTTTCCTGAATATATCCATGAACTTTTTGAGGTGATATTTTAAAGTTCGGATTCCCGGATAGCCAAGTGGGTAGAGCGTTTGCCTTTGGTGAAAGCACTCCCAGGTTCGATTGCATTTAGAAAAAAAAACATTTTAAACGGTGGAACATTCGAAATCCCATGATACTTAATAAAAATATTTCCTGAATGTAGATACGTTCAGTTTTTCAGTTTGGCTTCGCTTGGAATACATGACTGATGTTGATAAAGAATGGAGAGGTTCGTTTCTTTTTCCGATCACACCGGCCTTTTTTAACTTTGTTTTTTTCTTCTGATGCAATCCGTTTAAAGATTGTGCAATTGATTGTGAGATAATTTTATCCAAGAATTCGTTTATCATTACATTAGATAGTACAATATTCTGCGTCATTATTTATCCCTTACGCACGACTTCCATATGATTTTTAACGTCCACTCATAGAGTTTCTACATCTTTACGTACGTATATGTATCCTGCAGGCAACCCTTGGCGTGTGGCAGGGGGTGCATGCACATTGACTTCCGTAATCAATTACTTTCGCGTATCGTTCACTAAAGTATTAATTCTTGAAGCGACTAGTCCTAGATTTAGTCCTAGTCCCTTATTTTTGTAAGCATCAGAACGGCATATGTAACAGGATGGACGCATAATATCAGTAACGTTTTCTAAAAACGTACTTTTCCTGAATTTATTGTGAACTTATTTTGTATTTATTGAGTCTTAGATTGAATTTTATTTGGCCTAAAGTTTTCCATCCTGCAATCCGAAGCATCTGAGTAAGACTGGTTTGTCATAGCGATTCTTTAAAAAAACTCTTCACCTTTCGCCGTATCTTTTCTAATTCACGAATAAAACCCTTATCAACAGGACAGTTCATACGCTGGATACTCAAGGAGAGGCCTGACTAACGCAAAGCAACATCGATCGCCGACTTTCCCTTCGCTTATCCCGACTATTCTTTTGACAAAATCGAGTTTCATCAGTGCTGGCAGTGTTTTCATGTAAACTTTGGAAGTTTGACTGTAGGTACATACATACGAACAAGATCTTAAGTAGTTACCATTTTAAGATAATTGTCAATTAGATGTATCTGTAGTTTAATGTCATCATATACAAGCATCATGACACAGTTTATGACATGTAAACTTTACTTTGTTGTTATATCATTAATTTAATGATAATAATAATAATCTAATAATAAGCACAGGAAATAAAGCAGCTCTGGAAACAAGAAACAGTAACAATAGTGCCAATAGTTGTGTCACTTACCGGCATTACAACAAAAAATTTTTATACACACCTAGAAAAACTAAATATTAATAAGAACATCCACTCAAATATCCAAAAGGCAGTCATGCTTAAAACAACTTCAATAGTACGAACATTCCTAGGAAAGCAATAGGGAGGTATTTGACTTGGTTAAGACCCGCCAAAGAACCGACATTAGTCCACAAATGTGAGATAAATCAAAAATAATAAAACACCTTCATTTCGCGAGATTGAGACTAAAAGTCTCCACTTCCATCTAACCCATCGTCATATTTCATACAGTGGTTAATTTGAAAAGATATTATAAAAAAACAAATTTCATAATGTTGAGAATTTAAATTTCTCACTATGCTCTTTTTCACCAACATATTTATTAGAAAACAGGTCAATCTAAGGGGTTTAGCGTATTGTAGCTATAAATGTGTGCCATTTTTCTAATTTCTGCCTGTTCTGCGTTACCCTCTCAACGAAACTCGCCTATCTGCTGCTTACTGCGTCACGTGTGGGCATATTTGTTTGCAAAAACGTATTCCTGTCAGACCGCGATTCTTACCTCGGAATGAGCTCACGAAATTGTGTTTCCTTTCTCCGTCTCAGCAAATCTTAAAATTTTCGTCGCAAAATTTCCGTCACCTCTTTCGGTCACCTGGCGTCGCTAGTGCCCTCTTCACGCTGACCATGACACTAATCTCGTGATCACTGCGATGTCCCTTTGCCCTGATTTGCTTTCCTTCTCAGGGGTAAGACCTTACGCGATGAAGGAATTTCAAATCACGAGCGACGTTTCATTGCGTCTGCGCTGTAAAAGCTGTGGACGGCCCTCAAAATTTAAATAAAGATCTCATCGATTATCTATCCTCTACGTTGACCAAAGTGGTTGCTGGGGTTGTTTATGTCCAAGTACCGGAACTTTCGGCACTTGAATAACCATTTCAGAAAATGTTGGCGTCGAAGACGTCCATCAACCATTCTCTAACAACTTAACTTAAACATTTTATACGATCGAATCTTTTTAATTCTTATCAAAAGTAAGGTTGAAAGTAAATACCTTCTGTTAGGTGTTTCCTCGTTACGTACGTACGCTCGCTTTGCCGGAATCTCTTTTTAAGATCAATCTCCGTACGAGTCCCATAATTATCCCCGCCTTCCTTTCGTCAACGACTTTTCACGAATCGCCCTGCTAATAATTCTTAGGAATTTGGCCACACGAGAATTTCTATCTCGTATTTCCACATATTTTGCTCTTCACCCTCCAGGATCCTTCCAAAAACTTGAAGTTTTCAAGCACCTTTTGCTAATACTTAATTGGAGTCGAAACTAATTTACTTTAAATATGTTTGATATTTTTGTGAAATTTTAAGGAAACACGGGATCGTCCGCTGAATATTCAATTTTTCATCGGATTTATCATTTGAAATATGTGTTAAGTTTTAGGAAAACCTTTTTTCCAGACATAATTTGATTGTACAATAATACATTTTGAATTTCATTTCATAATTAAAATATATCTTCATGAATGACTCATAAATTGTTCGCAATTTTTCTGAATTCAGGTATCGAGACGTAAAAATAATTCATTCAAGAAGAATGCTATCAAATAAGGAGTATGGATTTGGTTTCGCGGTAGGTACCAATTTCTGAGTGTGTGGATTTAAGCATCGCAAGAGTAGTTTTCTCGGGAATTTTTGTCATTACTCAATTATATCCAAGAATAAAGGCTAGTTTAATGCCAGAATCAGCCAATAACCTATAGCCAAACAGAAGTGCCAACTTTCCTCCGCTACATCTGGCTGGGTTTGTCTGTCTCTTAGCGGAGTAATTTTACATTTAGCCAATTGTGGCCATAATAGCTGGAAATCACCCAAGAAGAAATGCCTACCTCAATAAGAAGAATCTCTAAGACTCTTTATTCAGAATTTACACCACCCTATTATACCATCATAATGTAGAGGTTAAAGTCTTAGATGAACTAATTTGCGTATGAATTTCGTAAATCTTATAAACTGCAGGTGTCCTGCCCTAACATTGTAGAAGAACATGTAAAGCAAATCAGAAATTTACTTCGTGTTTTCCACAAAATGTATTTAATACGATCGGTTTCAATCCGCTCCGTTCCCGATTTTCGGTCCGTACCGTCGCAATCGGTCGTAGTAAATAAATTTAGTGGAAAATACGAAATAAATTTTTGATTTGTTGTGTGAATATAGGTATAGGAAACGGGTATTAATGATTTAGCGCAAGATGGTGCGCACCCAGGAAAGGACTTTTTTCAAGTCCACTCTTCCTTGGGATTGTTGTGTGAATCTTGAGTTTCTTTCATAATGACTGTCCACTTATGAGAGTGTTTGTAACGTTCGTTGTAATTTCTGTCAGAATTTATGTGAACTAAATTATTTCATAACTAAATGAAAACATCAAATAAGATAAAAATTCATTTTTTGGTCAACATCGCCAATCTTTCTATAGTGACGAATATTTCGTGTATTGCATTGTGGGGTCCCTGAAAATGGAAACTTTGTGTTCGAAATGCGCGTAGGGATTTTCCCAAAAATTGGTGATGTGGAAATTCCCGGAGTTCCGCCTGCCGATATACGGCTTACGGTGAGTATTATAACCTCGAATTCATCAACAGTCGTGTTCCAACTTTCTTTTCTTTCATTCAACGATCGTTTCAGCTTCGTAGCCCAATCTATCTGGATCAAACAAGGAAAAGGGTTTAGGTGACAAATTTATGGTGAACTTCAGTGTGGTTATGTAGTACCTTTTGGAAAAGTCAAGTGGTGACGCCTAGATGTAAAGGAAAGACGGTTTGCGGATGAGCTGCGATGTTGGTGAAGCGAGGTGTCAATCAACGTGTCACGTCGATAAAGTGAGAAGTCGGGGAAACGAGGCGTCGGTTAAAGGGGTCGGCCAAGTGGAGGTGTCGCTCAGATACGGTCTACTGCGCAAGGAGTACTTACAAAGAGCTGAAAAAGTCATGGAAACGGTAAACCGCGTATTCAAACATAATGCAAACTTCGGAGGAAGAGCTTATTATAAGTGGGTTTAGTGATCTATTTCAATTGCAAGAATTAAGGAAAGATAAATGACATAGCATGGAAGAGCCGTGCGGCTGAAACCCAAGGAATTACTCTTTCGATTACTATTGTAACAATATTGAAAACTCCTAAAACCATCAAACAAAGACTTACAATTGCTGATACGTATTTCACCCCCCAAGGGAGCCTCTTCAGTGCACGACCAGAGAGGTTGCTCACCGATATTATTACTGATGTCATTACCTCTCTGATCGTCATATTCTTAAGAGGCTCCCTTGGGGGGCGAAATACATACTCGAAAAATATGCGGTAAAGCAAATAAAGGCTCGGTTTTATAAAGCGTATTGTAGGTAGATGCGATGAAAAAGTTAGAGAGCGATGCTATTTCACGTTAGTTAGGCCCCATCTGGAATATGCGGCGAGTGTATGGGACCCAGCGGATGAAATGAACGCTCGCGAGCTCGAGAAAGTGCAGCATAAGGCGATACGTTTTGTTAAAAAGTGCTAGGATAGAGAAGCAAGCGTAACGCAAATGCTCTCAGACGCAGGTTGGGAATCCTTGAAAGAAAGGAGATTAGAAGCTAGGCTGCGATTGTTAGATGAGTTCAGAGGAAATACATTATCGGAAGACGTAATTGGTATTATGCCACCCCCTTCTGCTACTTCGGCCGATCCGAAAGGGTGCGTAAAATAAGAGAAATAGATGCGAGGACCAGTCGTTTTAGGGACTCATTTTTCCACGAACGATACGCGATAACAGTAAATTAAAGAAGTAATCGTACTGTTGGTGTTCACACCCCCTGCCACACGCCGAAAGGCGGCTTGCAGGATATTTATGTAGATGTAGATGTAGAATACGTATCAGCAATTGTCTTTGTTTGATGGTTTTAGGAGTTTTCAATATTGTTTGTCATAATAGCCATCAGTGGTCCTACTAATATTATTCGATTACTATAATTAATGGAACGCCATTAATCCATCATTAAGGTTAAGTCCATCGTCCTTTAATTCCCCAAAACCTACCCTGAGGTTTATTAATCGAAGCTTTTCCGTGACCATAATTTGGCTTTAGAAAGTTGTTAGACTCCATTACAAACCAAATTAATTTATCGGATGGATGTAAATATCGTCTTAAATCATTCGATTCGTGAATGAGAGGAAAACCATAATATTCATAACATAACCATTAGATTAGATTCGCTCATTAGATTCGCTTTGAACAGATGACAGCTTCTATAGATTTATGCTAATTATCGTAAACTGGCGATATCGTGAAGAATAGTCTGCAATTTGAGAGGCTCATTTTCATTCAAATGTAAGATAACGTCTAAGTTCAGGAATGTATCAAATGTCCCCACTACTGATTTAACTTTAATTATCGCCAATAGCAACACGAATATTGAAAGTGGTAATAAACAGCCTAAGCAGTGAGTAGTAATACCGAGGGAAATTTCTTCAATTCCCTTCTTTCCATACTCAACCCATTCTTTCCTCTGCCTTCGCTCCCCGTTGTCACCTTCTTTTCTATCGAATGTATATATTTGATCCCTCTTCCTTACTTAAAGGGATTTTTATAAAATTAGGTCTAACACCAGATCGTTGTAACTGCTGGCCCCTATTTTCTCTTGTTATTCTCTTGTTAATCGTTTTATTATCTGTCGCTATATTTTGTTGCTTACTTGTTACGATCATCACTCTCAATTGGCTTCGTTACGCTGCATATGATAAATAAATAAATAAAAGTGTAAGATCGAACCCAATTCTGTGGAAGCGGATTTCATCAGGAATATGTAAGTGTAAATGGGAGAGTGTTATATGATTAATTGCAGATAGTCTTGCGGTTGTTGATAAAGAGGCGAACTTCATCAAGTAGAACATATGAGGATACTTGTGGGCATCTTTCTGGGCCACATTATCGGAGTGGTTTGCATGTTAAGGCTTCAACCCCAAGGTCCCGGGTACGAGTCCCGGCTAAGAAAAGGTTGTGTGCGTGTGTTTGTGCATAGAAACTGTTCTCTTCTCTCCTGCAATTGTTCAATTAATGGATGTTTGTAAGTGCACACGAAAATAAATAATAATAAATAAATATAAATGATTGCACAATAAATAACTGAACAAATAAACAAACAAATAACCAGATAAATAAACAAAGAAATAAATAACTAAATAAATAAACGATACTTGTGAGTAGACCTAGTAGAATGATGAGAGTAGAGTAGTGAGTAGAGTGAGATGACCGTGGGAAAAGAGGATGAGGGAGAAAGAGCATAAGGTGATTTGTGTGAACAATAACGATTGAATTTGAAAGTAAAAAGGACGATTGTCGTGTAGCTTTAATGTGGTTATCTTGTTTCCCACGAGAGAGGGAGAGTAAATGGAAGTACATTTGTCATCCCGAGGATTAGATTGTCTTCCATTTCAAAGCGCGTTTCGCTTGTAATTGTCGCGTAAATATCGCTCAGCGAACGTTAATACCAAATGGAAACGCAGGAAAATTTCAAAAGGACTCATTAGAGAAAAAAAGCCGTCTTAAGGGAGTGGTGGAAATTTTCCAGGGATGATCGTGTCTCCACTCCACTACGAGACTCGCTTCCCTGAGTTATGTCATGCCCTTTCTCCATCGGATGCAAATTGCCTCTATACACTCTTTGATTATTCTCCACGGCGACTCTCAACTATCACTCTCCACGCCCTCCCTCTTCTTCCAAGAAACATCCGGAGTAAAGGCTCGAGTTGGCATCGCGCAATGGGAATAATGAGATCGATGGAAGGGGAGTAAACAAAACAAGACATCCGGACGAGAGGGCCGTCGAGGATTGGTGGGAAAGTTGGGGTGGGAGGGAGTGGTCATTAAGGGGAAACACTCCTCGAATAGAAGACTGGAAGAATTAAGCTTATCAAAATTGAGAATGCTGAACTTTGTGGAACGTCATAAGGCTAAATTTGAAATAAAATTGGCAGTACAGATAGTTTTCATAATGAATGTATTTGGAAGATAAAGTATTTTTCAAATTCTGGATAAATGAGATCAAGTTTTAAATCAAAAATACTAACTTGTTGTTTTCAGGGTTTCAAATGGTGAGCCGCGATCCATGGAATTGCGCTAGAACGGTGACGATTTCTTCGCCAAAAAAGTATTTGCTGGCAAGTAAAAGGTCAAACAAAAGGGGGTTTCGGGGATCCCTGGCAGTCGGGTCCCCAGTTTGAGGGGGGCTCATTTTTACAAAGAAGCTTTGCGATTTTTTAGAGTCAAAACAGTATAACTACGATGTACTTTATTTTGACAAACATCATGCTTCATCGATAAACAATTTCTCTGGACAGCGAAAGCGGAGAAAGGGGGCCCATAGAAATTTTCACCCCGGCCCCATTTCGTAGATCGCCGGCCCTGGATAAATGTTTCCAATGAACATGAACATGAATGGTTTAAAAAATAATCATAACATTTTACAGAAATTAACAGTGATTCTGATTATACAAAGGGTTAGGATATATTTACTATAGTCATAGGGAGTACGTACGAGTTTACTAAATACTTTACTTTTGAAAAAGAGGTGGAGGTGGAAAATAACGTGAAAATAAATGTTGATTAATTGGATGTCAATAACAATTTTCTTTACATAGAATGAAGAATTTTCTTCTATTATATAATGCTTCCGACACGAGGTGGCCGATAACTTTGCTCCTGTAATTTCATTATTCTAAAATCCAGCCTTCATTATTTTCCTTTTAATGTGAAATTGATTACGAAATGAAAATTAAAAGGCGCAGATATTAAGAAAAAAGAGTTGTCAGCTGTCACTGATGAAATAATCAAATAATCGTTAAAAACGTAACGATTTGAACAAGCGCTTAACTTTTTAAACAGTGATTGACTTATGAAACCTAATCCTTCAACAGAAGGTATATTTATTTCAAATAATTAGGAAATGAGGATTGGAGGGAGAGAGGAGATAGTAATGAGAATACCAGTGGAGTGATATTGCGCCATTAAAGCAATTAAAGTTCGCAAAAAGCGACATTTTGTAAAATAGTAGTCTATAAAATATGTCGATAAGTGAATGTATTTGTCAGAATACGAACTGTAAGAAGAATTTTGACTTATAAAGTTGTTATCAGCAAAGGAGATGTCATATCAAAGGAGGATTTGATTATCATTTAGTGTGTTCATCTTTCAATTATTCCATTAAGTGCATTGTGTTTTTATAAGTCGAAATTTGCATTAGAGACAAATATATGAACTTAGGTTCTACTATCTGGTAATTTTATAAGTTGGAGATTTTATAAAAGAAATGTTTGTTGTCAAAGGAATTACTTTTTTAATCATTTCCTGAAGTCATTTCATGTACTACTACTGAATTAGAAACACGGAATTAAAAATAAATGGTATTTTTCATTAAAAACTCGTATTTGCGATTTTTGTATTGCTTATTTAATTGAATGAATCTACTGAAAGTTTTTTTAGGATAACGTTGATGCTGACCTTCAACTAATATTTCGTCAACTTTTTTATAGAACTTTCTTTTGCCCACCAACACCATTTATTATACCTTTGTCGGCTTTTAGATAAAAAATATCTTTTACATTTAAGGATTGAACGGTGTTGTATTCGTTAAGAGGTATACTGCGTTTTTGGTAACATTGAAAACCAAAGTAAATTTGGCAGATCACAGCATTACAATTTGGAATTATTTTAGTTGATTGCGCAGTTGCGTCTCTATCTAAATTTCTTTTGGAGGCAGTTTATTTAGGGCGTTTTTTATCGATAGGGTTCGAACAACTTCTTATTACATTTTATTTTTATAATACGTTCAAATATCATATTAAATTTGCTACTATCGGTAGATTTTCGCAGGTTTTTCACGCCCCCATTTCCGTGGGCGTCTTCCTGCAGGATTTCATTTTTTCCCCCTAAGTTCAGACTTAGGTTTTTATAACCCACATCATCTTTAATTTCTTTTATTGATTTTTCTCTTCTGTATCTCCCAAAAGCCATCTCTTTAATTCAAATATTCAATGATAAAGGGATAGATGAAAGAAGGGATTGGAAGTCTCAATCTCGTCCTTCAATAAAGACGTTTCATAATTATTAATACCTGGTATCGCAGTGAATCAAAATTCTTATCTCAGTCATCCTAAAAATGTCTAATCTCAACTGACCATGGCCAACCTCGGAGAGGGTCGAACTCGCGACCTCTGCATACCTAATCACCGCAACGCGACTTCCATTGAAACCAACGGGTTAAAGAGTCAAAATTTGGAGAAGCGCGTTTCTCTTACGAACGCTGCCAATTTATGCGTTGGAAAGGCGTAATACAGCGGAACGCGTGACCCTGAGCTGCCCGAATCGCCCGATGCATGCGAATGCTGTTTACCTTTCGTGTTCTTCCTTAAGTTCAGCTCAAAACCTCATTTCGTAGAGACGTGGATAATATTCGCATCGAACCTCTAAGGCACTTCAAATTTTATATTTATGCGACAATTTGAGAGAGAGAACGCGAAAAACGGCAGTTGACTTTTGGGGAAGCTGAGGTTTCTCATTACATTCACTCTGAAATGGCCTCTTTTAATGATTTCCCTTCGCAATTAAGGTGATTCCCATTTTTTTCTATTCTTTTTACTATTATTACGCTTTTTGTGCTTCGGATTAATTCCCTTCGCAGGAATAAACGGCGTATCCTGCCTCTTATGCAACCCAACCTACGAAGCACGTTTCCTCTTGGCTTGAGCTCAGCACTGCGAAGGAAAGTTTTTCAACATTTATTTTGCAGAATTGTGATCGAAAAGCCAACATTTAACGGCGTCTTACAAGGAAGATATTATTGAGTATTTAATTGGTAAATAGAGTTAATCGATTCTATAGTCGAAAATATTTTTAATACGATAAATATCACGCATTAGCTTACTTTCTACATTTCTCCATTCAAAACTGTATACAATACTGACTTACGATATGTTACATGGTAACATATCGTAAGTCATATTCGGTATATTTCATTTACTTGATAATTATTTCCTTAAATCCAGAATTTGTTTATTTATACTGCTCACATCGATGGAAATACATAGTTACCACAATCAGATTCTCGTCGTCAATCGAAGAACAATCCTCATATTCCGCTGACCACACACTCGTTAAGATGTAAGTTATCAAGATAAACTTTAACACATGCATTCAGTAGTGCACGCTATTAATTACATAACTTTATATTCGTGTAATAATTTCAGGAGTCAAATGTAAAACTTCAGTATTCACAAAGTTTTCAATATTTTTGTTATTTAAATCAAAATTTTAAATTATAATATGGATCGTGACTTTAATAATAATAATTATTATTTTTGTAACGTATTTAAGGGCGAGAATGAGACTTGTTAGTCTTTTCTTACATGTAACCCTTATGAATGGATTAGAGCCATTTGGAACTCATCTCTATGCAGGGGAAATTAAACCTCCAGTTGAATGAAGGTTTGAGCATTTATAGCATCGTGGCTTTTTCTCCATAAACCTTCACTTGATTAGTTTTTCCCCCAAAACCCATATCTTTGTGTTTTTATATGTATCTATATCTATTTATATGCATTATTTTTTTATTGTCTGCCTATTTGTATATAAAATTTGTAGCATTTTTCTTGGACCAATGTGTGCCATATTGTTTTGGTTTATTTTTCTAGATTTGTGTTGATCTTGGTAAATTATTTTTGACTATTAGTGTAACATTATTGTGAAGTAACATCTCCAGAGGTTAGGTGGAATTGAGGCCATTTTGGCCTAACCTAGCCACATGATTAAATAATAATAATTTTTTAAATGATAATAATGAAAATTATAGAATCCTCTCTTTCCCAAACTTAATAAATAAAATTCCACCTCGATAAATTTTATTCATTGATTGAATCTTTATATAGAACTATTAAATTCATGTCAAGCCTAATATAACTTGATTTGTAAGTCAAAAATAATTGAAAAATTATATATTTATACAGAGAGAATGGTTTATCACACGCAAGTTCATGGTGAAGTGGGAGAGGAGTATTTTACAATCCAAAATTGTATACTAATTACTAATTTCACTTAATGGCATTGATATGAATAAAGGAAGATTAGTGAGTAATGAGGATGAGTATTACTGTGCAGGGATTATTTGAATTACCGTTAATTACAAATAAGGGTAGATAAGAGGTCTTCATGCCCTTGCCTAAGAATAAAATGGAGCATAGAAAAATATGTTAATTTAATTGTGATATAGAAGTGTAAATATGTTATTTAAATTTAGATTCAATGTAATGTAAAAAGTGTATAATTTATAGAGATAATCTATTGTATATTGTATACATTTTAAAATAAGTTTATTTTGTTAAATTTTTACAATACATTTATTACCTGATTGAAGTATCACCAGACTTGTATCTAATCGCGCCCAAAGCTTCTAAATAAATAAATAAATATGTTCAAATTTAACCCTAAACGTTCGCATTTGTGATTGGTATAAAAAATAGGAAACTTTTTCAGATCTTCACTTTTCTTCGCTTGCTAAATGTTGTAAACATTTATTAGAAATATTAATATTCCAAAGAGAATTAGTTTTTATTTCGACATTATATCGATTAGTTCTCATCCAATGACGATCCACTATCTTTATTTTCCATCGGTGTCTAATATTCTTCGATTCAGGAAACTCATTACAGAAGCGTTGCAACTTTAACAAGCTTCTGAATCCATGTGTGAGAAGTGCAAAAAGGTAGGATTTTTTTGAGGTCATACTTAGCAACCGATTGTATGTCGAAAATTCGAAGGCTGCAGACTTCGAAAGTGGCCACACGTCTGTGACGAAAAGTCAGCTCGAAATTAGGTCTTGATTTAGGTCACAAGCAGTCACCTCTTATGCAGTTTATTCCACACGTCTTGAATACTTCTCTGCCTGGAATTTTATTAATATTCATTTTTAAACTTGCTTACTAACTGTCTTTCTTTTAAGGTGCAAAACACATTTCCAGAATTAACCAGTAGTAAATTGCTATCGAAAAGTAGTAGCAGTACGCGTTTTGAGAGTTTATATAGGCAAGGAAAACCATCCTGCGCAGGCGCCGACTTCCGAACTGGTTCTATAATACGCCGATGGACCTCTTATGTCATCTTTCTTTCTTAAGAGGTCTATCATATCTCTTATTGATTAATTCTCAGATTTAATTTACAAATTCTTCAACGCTCTACCCACACTTTTGCCTTTGTTTGCATTCTGACCGTCTTTCTATGTCTCCAGGATAAGGCAATCGATCTTCGTCATTCAAATTCAATTGGTAAGTCTTTGGCCTTTGCCAGAGCAGGCAGTCGGAAATGTCATCTGCGGGTGCTCTTTATGAAAAATCTCCATGCCTCTCGCAGCTTATGTTGGAATGTGTCAGCAACAGCGGCGGCAGGGTTTGGCAGGGAACTGATTCATTGTGAGTACTTTGCGAAGGGACACGCATCGAAAAGAAAGGGAATCTAGGAAGGAGTAGGGAAAGACGCATGCACAATCATATTGAAACCAGAGGCTGCACGAGAAACAGTCAGACAGCTTTCGAGAGATGTATTTCATTGTTAAATATACCGAAATCGAAACTGCGCCGTCGAGGCACATTTATAAACATATTATTAGTGGAAATTGTGTCCAGAAAAATCAGTTAAATCGTCGAGTAAAATCGGAGAATATTTTCCATTCTAATTTTACTTGACTTGAAAATGAGGTAATTAAAAAAATTGAATGAGTTTGTTTCAAGGGATGGAGAAAAAATCGCGTTGCACGCTGGAAAAGGCGCAAAGCGGCTTGAAGGCCGCAGATTTCTCACCAGTACGAGAGGAATGACTGCATGGGTTCATTGGTTCCTTCCCATTATTGGTTGAGATACAATGTGAGAGAGAAGCAAATTTAATTTGCTGCCTGATTCTGTAATTTACATCGCGTACGCGATAGGTCAAGCTGGAGTAAAGAAAGTCGAGTATTTAATCTTTCAAAATTCTGCTAACTTTCTTGGCTTAAAATCTATCATAATTGGAATTTATAAAAAAATAGGGTATGAATAGGTTGCGTACTCAGTCATAATAGACTTGCAATTCAATTTACATTGAGTTCCATCATGCTTGACGGGGGTATTTACAAAACCCGATATTTAATTCAAAGCTCAATCTATTATTCTAAAAAAACACGCATGGAATCTAAAAGGAGAATTCACGGTTAGAGGATGATAGTATCTTATTACTAATTTTTGGCTAAAAGTTGAGAATTATAAAAATGTTTGAATGTTGGTTGCGTAGCTATAATTCATAAATGTTCCTTCATACATTTAATTCTGGCATATATTTCCGGCAAATCAAACCGTCCTGGTCGGTCTTCGTGGAACGACCTTATAAGAAAATAATGTAAATGTTCACACTTTAAATCATGGTGAAGTACAATTTAAATGAGTGAAATATAATTTAAAACGTGGAAATTTACTAATTTCTTTTTTACGTATTTTCTTACATCATGAGAAGTTAACGAGGGGTAATGATTAAATTAAACGCAGTTAACGATCTTAACTGATATAAAGAGCGTATTGAGGTATCTTAAGAGAAAAGAACCGGAGAAATTGGAGGGGTGGAGATCATGAATGGATGAAATCTTTCCTCCCCTATCCCAAGACCTTCCACATTCGTGTCTTCACTCCCTCCTGCACCCCGAGCTCCCGGTGGTGGGCAAGGAGCAAGGCTATTGCTTGGTATGAGAGGCGGTCCTCTCCATACGCCGCCGTCGCCGCGGCTGCAGACGTGAGCGGTAGAGAAGATGAGACGCCGCCTCTCACTCCCCAAAACCATCACTCTAAGCTTCACAGGTGGTACGTACACACAACAGCTTTAACACAGCCCTTTTCTCTACCGGAGGCTCCCGGACCTAAGGCTGTGCGTGCAGATGTTGCATCCGTTTGCATCT
The DNA here is from genome assembly GCA_000376725.2 of Ladona fulva. NCBI lineage: Eukaryota > Metazoa > Arthropoda > Insecta > Odonata > Libellulidae > Ladona > Ladona fulva. Next base: position 838,595 of record KZ308376.1, read on the forward strand.
TTAAATAATGAAATTCGCTATTTACTAATTCACGTGGTAAGTTAGCGTACATAGAATCGAGATATTGTCCATTCACAGGGATATAATCGCCTGTGAATAATTCATAAGGAAATAAATAATTAGGCGAGGGAAACATTTTTTAATGTTTATTATTTTCGCAGACTCGATAGAAAAATCAGCAATGTTTCTTCATCATTTCACATTGTCAAACTCGTGCTTTGTTAGTCGTCCACAGTTAAGTCCGTTGACCGATGTGGTTTGATTTCACGGGTAATAGAAATATAGAGTTTTCGTGTACTATATAAGATTTACTTAGGCTTGGAGAATGGTTAAAGTTGAACGACCAATCCCTCTTCTGTCTTGAGAGACGCTTTTTCTTAGAGAGATTCTTCTGTTTACTTACATTTTTCGATATTTTTCATGGTTTTCCATGTGGAATTGCGGCAATTTGCGATGAAACTTCGTCCCCACAAATTTGAACCAATTTCTTTCATGTTCCGCATTTCATTTCTCATGTTCATACTCTGATTTTTGCTCTGTATTGGTCAGATTAACACGAGAAAAAAGATGAAGAAACCGGCGTTTCATTCTCAGGCTAATCAGTCAACTAAAGTGAGAGATATGCGACGAAGACTTAAGTGTGACCGATGTTCCGTAATTATAACCCAAAATTCAGTACAATATATGGATGAAACAGTTGAAAAAAACGAAGAATAAAAATTAGTTAAATAGGATGTATATAGGACAATGACCTTGAATCCGACATCTATTTAAAAGAGGGTGTGATTGAGTGATTATGCACATTGTAAGTTACGCATTCTCTTAATGACGGAGAGAATCTGAAGCAGAGAAGAAAAGGTAAAAATGTGTGGAGAACGTTGCTCATCGCGTAAAGGAGGAAAAATAATATTTTGGTTATATATGTGTGTGAAAACGATGTAAGATAAAGTACTTATGTTTTGCTGGCCTAGGAAAAGTATTTAACTAAATTTCACGAAGAGTAGTTACAGTAAATATTTAAACATATATTTTAGTTACTACTTTACTTAGACCGGAATTACAATTTTTGTTAAATGGCAGTTGTTTTAATGGAATGGTTTAATAGAGGATAAGTGGTAAAATCCTTCAGTCGGCGATTCTCTTAATTTAAACAACATTTGGCTTTCTTGGGAAGGAGGTAAACATTTAGGGCAATACAAGAGAAATACATCAAATTTATAAAGTATTCTAAGCAAAGAAGACAATGGAAGAAAATTATATGCAACACTCCCGAACTTACAAAAGCAAATCCCTTATTTCCATATGTGACTGTTTATGAATTATTTCGAGGTTGGAGTCGTTGTCTCGTAAAAACTTTTCTCGAAATAAAATTTCATTAAGGTTGACCTAAAGTAGAATAAAAATATCGTGCGATAGATACGTCGCATTTTATATATTCGCCAAACTTTTAAATTAAAATCGATGGAAATGTTTGATTATTAAAGAAGTAAATAATACGAATAAGTGAACTCCGCTGCAATAATCTGACGTCATCGTTGATTTACTTCTCATTTTTCAACAGAGTGGTACGAACAATGAATAAATGTAAAATCTAGTTTATTTCTCATCTTGCGATATGTTTTAATTTGGAAGAAAACTGGAAAGCCTTCAAAATATGTTAATTTATTATATTTACACACTTACGATAGGGGAAACGGATCGTAGGATTGGATAATAATTATATAGTAATTAAAAAATTCTTGACTGGATGGTGTTTACACCATCCAGTCAAGCTTTGATTTCTATGAAGAAAATTCGAAGGTTTGTACTTCGAGCGTTATGCATCACTTTTACGTAACAAATTTCGAAACATACTGAAGGAAATTTTCGATATTAGTAGAGTATGTCGAGTAGGAACATCTTCTTTTAAAAAACATGTTTATGACGGAATGGGAGGGCAGACAGAAATCTGATATAACGGATACAATTCTGAACTTCTTACGCCTCAACGGGAGTAACTTTCGATCGCTTTTCTACTGCCATTGTTCTCTTTGAAGACACACTGATGAGTTTATGATTTACTTTTTAGAAATAGTATTCCATCATTACTTTGATTCAAATGCCTTCGCAATTAAATTTCAGAACTCCTCTCAAGAGAGGCAAAGCTTAGTGGCAATTCATAAATGAAAAAGGCGCTCAGATGACAATCACTGCAGAGCGGGGAAAAAGGGAATTGCTATATAGTACACATTTGATCGTAAGGTTTCTGTGTTGAAAATTCCTTAGTATCCTCGAATTGCGTTCTTTAATGGGCGCTGGAAATACTTATCATAACATTCTAACAACACGATACCAAGATATTTCACAAATTCTTTCATTTAAGAAGCTGAATTTTCCAAAAGTTCAGAGACTCTATGGAAACAGAACTTAAACGAAGGCTGAAGCGAATAATTGTATTCGTTTTCGTTCCACGGTACTTGGAATGTAAGAAGGCTGTATCAAGATAGAAATGCCTGTAGAAAGTATTGCAGATCTTGCTACCCCGATGACACGACAAAGTCTTATCGTAAATATAAATTTCTCGTCGTTTTGTTCGAGTAAGAGACAATGCTGTAACCTCTTAGTATTTGAGGACCTATGTAGAGCTATCAAATCAGTATTTCCATAAATAATCGCCAAACAAGTGAAAAGTCTATTTGGTAGCACCCATTGGCCTAAATGCGCGATGGAGAGAGTTACGTCACAGCCCCGCCCTGCGCCGCCGTGGATGTGCCATTGCCTATGTAGTCCATCTTGGCAGAAGGATCTCAAAATAAAAGGGAAGTCCTTTCCGAGAATTCTGCCGTCGTTAAAAATCAGTGAGGAAGCAGACATTTCACGGATGATTTCGTTCGAAAGAAATAAGTTCCTCTGTCTTGTTTTTCAAAACCGGACGGTTATCTGTCCCTTCTCAGAGTGAGAAACAACGGAGTGCTATATATAGTTCTTCTTATAAAACTCCTATTTTTAGTTATCTCCCTTCCGAAGATTTGCTTACAATCAGTAGTTAAAATCAATAGTTTAAAATCAATAGTTTTCCCCTAAAATATAATAGGTCGATATGTTAGGGTCAATGAGGTTCATCCGATGTTCATTTTGATACTATCATAGATTCATGGATGTGGTTATTTTCTGTAAACGGCTGTAGAGTATTGGATTCGTAGGTGGGGCGATTCGATTCTCTAGTTCCACTCACGATAGCCTTTATTTATGCTTTAGTTATGTGATTTGGAACCAGAAGATTGTCTGCATTGAGCGTGCTCAGCATCGTGTTATTCAAGGGGAGAACTCTTCCTCCGCCCTCTTCCCTTGAACTCGATTTCAGGCTTGCTTCTGCAAAATTCAGCCGTGTTGCAACACACGTCTTTTCTGGTTGTTATATCCTCAATGGGATTTCATAAGCGATACTAAATTTACCAAAAGAGTGGGAATGATTCTTATTTGTAGATTTATCGGTGTCTACTTCTTCAGTATCCATCAGTTAAACTTCACGTCGTGGAAGCTAAAATTAAAAACGTTTTCTCAGGTGTGAAAATTCACATGATTCTGTTTAGTATATTTAACAAGAAATAGAAATTGCGTAATGACAATGCGGCCTACAACTGCAAAAGTAATTCCTTTCGTTACGAATGAATACATCATGATTAAAGCAGTGAAAACCGCAGGGAAACACATGGACAGTTGTATGATATTCGGTTTTAAAGCCTCGCAATTTTAACACAGAGAAAACGTAAATAACTAAGTAATCCAAACAGTGAAAATAATCACCTTTGGCCGATAGTAAGGAGGCTTAGGATATTACTGTAAATGACCAAACAAAGATTACCTAATGTATATTATGATGGGTAAAGACGTAAAAAATAATACGATCGAACGGGAGAGAAACGGAGAGATGTAATACCAGTCTAATAAGGGATTGAAAAGGGCAAAATAAAACTAAAGGGAGATGGAGAAAATATGATCGATCACGAGCAAATTTTCATGCCATGGAATATTTCACAGAAGGAGATCTTTTAATGACTTGACAATCAAAATGGATTTAATATTACAGGTATCTCTCACATGCATCCCTCCTTCACTTAAAAAGTTATAACTCCGATTACCTATTTCTAAAATTGTAGAAGTAATGTATTATTCCGACAAATACGTAGCGACCGTGATATTTTCAGCTCTAGCCCTTTTTCTGTTTATGACATTCGTAGGAAAGTTTGAGGGTATTTTAGAGTGGTTCAATAGTGATGAATTACAAAAACTGTATTATTATGCACATCTAAAATATTGAAGGTTAAGAGCATCTCCATACCTAATACTGTTTCCTTCGAATACTAATTATTTGTACTTCGATTTCTTCAAAGTAAGCTAATTTTCATTGATATTTAACCGGCTACAAAATTAGTATACTACAAAGTCTCCCAAACGGCATGGAGAAAGGTTCTGGTGGAATAGCTCAATGGTTAGAGCAACCGACCGGCAATTGGGAGACCCGGGTTCGTGTCCCGGTTCCGTCAGACTTTTTTCATGTCCGTTTCTCCTTGGGAAGTATACATAGTGTCTAAACGTGGTCTATAGAAAGCGTTGCTTGGGTGACATGAAGCTGATGAAGATTGCTCTTAATCTTGCGAATCCTTTTACTTCTCAACTTTTGCTTAGAAAATGTATTTCTCACAAAGAATTAGTTATTTACAGTATTAAGATCCCAAGAGTATTTATCAATTGCTGAAATCGATAAGAAAAATGAAATAAAGAAGATAACAGCAAACTCTTAGGATGGATTTATGGAAAATTATGTTCAAGTTTGTTAATGATACATTATTTTTATTATTATTATTTATCAAAGAGAAAGAGGTAACTTTGCTTGTAACAGTTCTAAAAGTTTGTAACGAACTACAACGAAAGTTAAATAAAATTTATATGGTCGAGCGTGGCCTCGTGGAATTTCGCACACATCTTGAAAGGAGGAAATACTTCTTAATTTTCACTGCAGATTTTAATTGATTAGTTCCGTCAACGAGTTGACATCTTTAGGTGAAAATTTATATCTCCACTCTCAGATTAAAGAAATGGACACAAGTAAATTTTCACCCGAACTAGTGAATAAAAATCTGCAAAGAAAATTATCAAGTACTCTTTCTCTTAAAATGAACGAAGTCAGAAACGAGTATCACATGCATCTATGTTTTATCCAAGGAAAGACAATAGAATCAACCTCAAGACCCATGTTTATGGAAGATAGCTTAATAACTACCATTGAGAACGGAAAAATTATATTGACTAAAAAGTTGACTATTGACTATTTGGTAAAAGAACTCCCTCGCTTTAAAGATGTGTGTTGTACGAAAATTAGTCTAGAAAATTATTTTTTCAGTTTGTGATAATTTGGCTGTAAGAATTGTGACATTTTCTTGTTTTGCCTTCTTGTTCGATGACAGCAAAAATTAGAGGCTATAAGAACACCACGAAGTATTTCACTAAAATTTCAACTCTTAATCAACGCGAGGTATTTTACCCCACAAAAGGAGTTGATATTCTAATTCCTAAAGTCGGTTTAATGTTTGCTCAGAATAACTGCAAATATGGCACATCGATTGGCGTCGTCCGAATGTCGTGGGATGCGAGGCCAAGACAGGGGCCCCAAAGGAGGGGTCCTAGCGAAAGGGCCACGAAGGAGGAGATGGCGAAGATAGCCGTGGCCTCTTTCTCGTGGCAATTTACCAATTTTTGGGGGGAAAGCACGTGACGTTCGCCTCACCGTGAAATTTTGCTTTACCGAGAATTAGGACCGTTTTTCTCGATTTTTCTTATCTAAAATCTTTCCTTTGCTATAATCACATGAGCACTCTCGTGCAACCGATGCATCTAATGCATCTAATGCATCTAGCTAAGATCCGTTAGTGTTAGTACAGATACAAAACTATATTTGTGATCACTTATGCCAGGTATTATAATGGATGCTTTAAATGGACTTTCTCTAATGTTCGCTTTAGAACTATGATCATTGCTTATTTAAGTGAAGATTATTGTTAATCTCCAAGCTAATTCATCATAAACAGAAAATTAATAATAATCTTCACGTTAGCTCTTACAAACCATAAATGCTATCATGTTAGGCCGGAATAAAGATTTATTAGGAAGTGTAAAAGAAGTTTGTAATCTTCACACATTAAAGAGTGGTGATTACAAATTTCTTTTTCATTTCCTAAAAAACTATAATACGGTACCCTAAAGTGAACATCAGTTAAACTCAATTTTAAGTAAACACTAAAATACGGAGCCAAGCAAATCGAATTATTTTCTGTGGATTTAGAAGAATTATGTGCTCACAATATATTTCTATATAGTCAAGATTTAACGTAAAAACTCATAACGTGTTATATTTAATGTTCATTCCAATGTCAAGAACATTTTTGAAGAAATTTGAAAAAAGAGGTAGAACAAATGCCGTAGCAGCCTAAAAGTATCCCTAGGATATGATTACGAGTAGGATTATGTTCATATTTATCTTTGCCTGTTTTTCCTTGGCTTTGTTTCCTCTCCGTCCTCAATTTAGGCTTCCAATGTGGCAGGCAATTGAAAGTTTTACAGCGAACAGATGAATGAGAGATTCCGCACACTTCAAAATTTCAGATTCCTTATGTGAATTTTTATTACCATTTTAAGAATTTTGATCTTCTTTTCTATGCCGTAGAGAAAGTAGCGAGATAAAAAATGTCGTAGTTTCACGGGAAAGTGTCCGTAACTATTTCAATTGAAGGTAATATACAAATTATTACTTTTGGAATTTCTTTATGCCAATGAAAATCACTATGATCTTCAATATAACAATAAAGAATTAATATGAGTGCTATAACTTCAACGCACGCTGTTCATAATTCCAGCGATAAACGTAATTTAATATTTTCTCCCTTAAACAAGGCACTTTTTCGGCTTGAAGGAACACATTTTTCATACTTGTATGTGACTTTCTTCAGGAATTTCATGTGCATAAGCTTTAAATTACTTTATTTTAAATTAATTTATAAGTATAATTTAGTTGATTATTTCGTATGTTAAAATTAATTTCGTACGTTTCGTGATTTGTTCGTGTATGTATTGATTCGGCTTCTTCTTATATTTCTGCAAATACCGTCTTTAATATTTCGCATTCGAGACTAGTAAGTCTAAAATTCACCTTCAAATAAAGACATATTATTTCGTAATATTAATGTCTTCGAAATAATTCACAATAAATTTAGCAAAGGCAATGTCTGTATTCTGAAATACCAACTTCAGGAGTAATACGCAATCGAGGTATCGGTAAACACAACATTAAAATATTTCCAGAGAATGGTAGAAAATTCTTTTTAAAAAATAATCGTACTACAAATATGTTATTAGTATCTTTGTACATGTTTACTCCAGAGATAAATTTAGCGTATGTCTATGTACGATTGTGTAAGATTTACTTTCACTTTCTCGTCTCGGAGCATTGAATCAGGATCTCTTACCTTCAGACAGTAAAGCGTCTTTCCAAGCTATTATCTGGTTTTCAGTTATTACTTACACTTGAAATAACCGCAATTTAAACATTCTGATGCTGTTGATTGTAAGTAGACGATCCCTTATGTCATCAAAAGTTCACTTCAGGTATAACAAACGCAATTCTCTCCATCCAATCCATCAAGATGCGGAATCGTATCCTGATTTTGGAAATGAAGTGTTATCTAGAATGCTGTTAGGTTTCTGAGATCACTATTTACAAATATCAAGTTCTAACTAGCGTGAATCACTTTATGAAGCGGAATATGAAGATATTTTACATAGTTTCCTCATTACTATACGCTACCTTAGTATCGGGCGTCAATCGAGGGTCAAGTAGATTTTTGGCAATGACCTTGGCCAATGCATTGCTGCAGCTTGAAATACGTTGTCTATATACACAGTGAATGTTGTAAACTGTGCGAGTTTTCAGACTATTATAGTGATGATGCAAAAAGTGGAGATATTATACTGTGATAATAATGCTAAAGATAATTTAGAGTTTTAAAAGAGAATGACAATCAGGCGAGAGAGAAATCTTTTAGATCCATAAAAACTAGCACTGATCAACTCGAATAAACATCTTCTCCAAGTATGCATCTCATGAATTTAGGCTTTTCTTGTCGTATTTATCAAAGAACGCTTAAAGTCATGCCATTTCTATTACACGCATTTCCCGTCTTGATACAAGTAATGCGGTACATTTTGCACCATTTTTAGTACATAAAACACACTGAAATAGTCATGCTTCAAAATTTTGAAGAAAATTGAAATTAAATATTATTCATCTTAGGAAAGTGAAGTATCAATACTGTGACACGAATATCATTTCTGCTTTGAGTTTATATTATTAATTCAACATATGCTTGAAAGACTTCTTTAATCTTTTAAACATTTCTCAAGAGCGATTGTATCGATATATTTCGCAAACTGTTTCTCAACTTTGAATTCAGGCGATAGATATTGACGTGTGAAAAATGAAAAAGCGGGAGGAAGCTGATGATTTCAACGGCTACGCAGTGGAAATCTGTTGACACGAAAACGGATATCACGAAATATCGGTAACAAGAATTGCAGCACTGGTCTGTTCCGTCACCTATAAATTTTAATGTACATACCTTATTACGTACGAAACGTTTAACACTAAAAAACGGTTAATAAAATAACATTAAACGGTCCACAGGAAAAAATTTCTCACCAAATTCTTCTAATGTCACGACACGGTATCTACGATGGGATTTTAACAAGGTAAAAATTATCATTCTATACTTTAAATAGTGGTTAATATTTTGTCAATAATTTACAATTGATTTATAAACAGCTGAATTTATGTGATTACTTTTTCAGTGGTTGATTTCAATATAAGAGACGACAAATACTATTTATCTATAGAACTCAAAGCGGCGGGTTGCATTAGCAAGGGATTCGGTTGGTTCCCGTACGTTTCGTGTTAACCGAAATCGTTTCTCGAAATATCTTTGACCTTTCTGTCTTTGTAATATTATAAATTTAATAAATTTTTATCAGTTAACGATTCCAATAGTGCACTCTATTTGCACTCATTTATCTTCACATTTAGTATATTTATTGCTATTTTATACTGACCTGTTTTTTTACCTCAATATTTCGGTTTATAATGTAATTTTTCTGTTAATTTTTATGAAAAATCATTTCTGTTCGTTTTTTCAGTGTGTCTTTATAATTATTGTTTGTCTCATATCTCATTTAACCTGCCTTTTCCTTAAAACTTGGTTAATTATCAATAGATTTCGCAGGTATTTCACACCTTTCTTCTTGTGGGTGTTTTTCTGCTGTGCTATATTTTTTCCTATTGCAAACTTTGGTTTATAAACCCATAAAGTATTTTTCTTCATTGCCCTTTTTTCATGCTATTAATTTCAAATTACTTACGACGAAAAGGTTAGACGTAATGAAACGTTGATAGTCTCATTCTCGCACTAATTAAGTCGTATTATAATATTATTTTTATTAAGAGAAATAAAAAACGGACTTTTACATTTACCTTAGAACGTGTTTATTCTACGACCCTGGTTTCGACACCTGGATGATTACCCAAGGGGTAGAAACCATGGTCGTAGAATAAACATATTCTGTGGCGAAGGAGAAATTCTATATTTAATTTTTCTTCATGTTGGAAAACTACTGCAAAGTCGAGGCAGATCTATTATTTTAATTAGTATTATATTTACTACTATTTCCACTATGTTTCCAAAATTTCCAAGTGTTATTGTTTTGATAAAAGCTGAAATTCGCGCTTTCTGATGGAACGCGATGAAAGGTATGATGGCCATAAATTAAGGACAACAATGTGGACGAAAACATGGCCATGGTTCTTTTCCGTTTCGTAAAGCATAATCTGTGGCTCGAGTCCAACCAAATCGCTAATGGATTCTCCTCAAAGTTCAATAGATACCAAGGCGTCGTCCTGTCTCAAAGCACTCCGGAATCCCTTTGGCTTCCACATCTTCACGTACTCTCGTCTTGCGCATGGACATATTCACTCTCCTTCCAAACACTCACACGGAATTCTCTATCATCATTTTACTACCCTTTTTTATACTTTCGCGCAGTTCTCCGTCGAAATAAGGGGTGGGTTATTATTATTATCATTAGATTACCGTTTTATTTTTAATAATACCAATTTTTATTTTTCATTTCTTTTGATAACATGCTGAATATAAAGGAGACATCAAAATGACAGCCTGGAGATTGAACAGGTAAAACAATTTTGCTAACTAACAATTTAGTAAAGGGGACATATATAATAAGGGAATAGGATATTTTTTCCGTAGAAAAGTATTAGTATGAATTCTCCTTTTCGTTTATTTCCAATACTCAATCCCTTTTCCCTTCCTTCCCTCCTCCACTCAGCCTTGTTCTCATCTTTAGTTTATGTCTTGTATTTCTTCGGGTTGCCCGAGGATGACGTAGCACCCTACAAACCGATCGTATTTTTAGTCGATATATTTTTCATTTGACGGAGTCATTCTTTGCTTTTCTTTGGATTAGACTAATATTTATCGAATGGAAGTAAGGAAATCTTTATTCCAGAAGGAATCCAAACTTGAAAGTATCTTTTTCCGCTTACCTTTTAAGAGACACACTTCTTTGTTTCATACATTCATAGACTATGGATAAGTCCCGGTAAAAAGGAGTAAACTAAGAGAGAAGCTGATAGTGGAGAACCCTGAAAAGTTGCAACGAAGTACTTAGATGACTGGTACATAAGTAACATTGCCATTTCCATAAGCGTTTGCGTAGCATTATTTCTCAAATAGGCTGAGTTCATCCATACTTATGACATACAAAAACCTGTTTCGCCATATCGGTTGTGAAACTAGTCTACGCATTAAATACACGAAAGAGATACTGTGCGGAGATATTACGTACTTACTTCTTATGTTTCCCATGTATAATTGCATTCAACAAAAATAAACAAGTATTTTTTGAACCTCAGTGAAAAAAATATATTTGTGATGTATTTATATTGATAGCAAAACATGATCCAATCTGCACAAAAAAGAATGATTTTTCACTTTACTGTGTTTAATGGATAACTATACTAATGTCGATACCGTCGACAGAAATTCAAGCTGCTTAGTAATGTGTAATGACTATTTTAAATAGAATGAGTAAAACATCATTCACAAATTCAATATCATAATTATTCTCCAAATATTATCCACAGGCCCGCCTCGTCTCCGCATCCTTCTATTCATCCACCATTCTATCTATCATTGTATTGCTCTACAAATATCTAAAATGCTCATCTACTCCTCATCCTCGTCTGGATTCAATCTAAATGCTTCCTCCTTTGTCTTCCCCTTTTCTCTCTCGTATAACTATTCCTACTTATGTTGTAAATTGTTTCGGCGTAGCTCATGACCCATGAGTTAAAATTCTTCCACAATATTAATTACTTGTTTTTCTTCATCATTTGCTTCTCCACTTCAATGTTACTTTACTTTTCTGTCTAATTTTTAATATTCCTCTCCTGATTGACGTATCTGCTGCTTTTCGGGGATCCATCTCAGTCTTCCCAAGCTACATTCATTGTTATAGAGTATAAAGTTCTAATAAAAGCTCCTTGCAAATATTTAGCTCGCATTCAAATCTATATACTTTCATGTATATCCCTGAAACTCTTATTTCTTTAGCACAATCATTTTTACTCAAGGCATTAATCTGTTGTCGTGAATTCATCCTATTGTTACAACAGTATGTTGCAAAATTACTGTGTACTGATAATTTGCTCTACTGTATCAAATATAAAATTATAGGCTACCTCACAAAACTAAAAACTACTGTTATTCAATACTGTACAAAGTACGGAAATGTATAGAATATTGTATTAGTACACGAAATAAAGTGATTTAAATGGATTTTTACCATCATAATGCATTTTTCGGACAATCCGAAAATTTCGCCCTATGAAGTGTCCGGATCTAATTAGTTCGGATTAGCAGGACTCGAGTGTATTCGTCTTTTAGCTTTTATGTATTGTATATTTAGCCTCTTAAATAGCCTTTCTACATTTTCTCTCTCTACGTTTCTTCCCTCTACGTAACTTCTTTGGAGTCCCTATTAAATTCAATTGAATTCAACAATTTTCTGAAATCCCGAGTGCGTATATAACACTTGAAGTGGTCTATAAGTAAGACCACTCAGTAAGTAAGACCGCCTCTCTTTAATCCTCTAAAAGAGAGAGTCCTCTGAAAAATAAAATATATGCACTTCCTTTGACACGCACGATTTCGTTTGTCTGAGAAAGGTTTGTGTAACACTACTTAGTATTCAAGGACTAATTAGTGGAGAATTGTCGATTGCTGAGGGAGTCATTGTTCAATGATGCCCAAACTAAACTACAAATTGAGGGGTTTTGGTAGTGTTAAAATTAAAGTTGTGGGTGATTACGATGGTGGGAAATAGCAAAATGAGATATTAAGTGATTTTAGCTTGCCAGAGTCCATCTTTTACAAGATCATAGAAGGAAAAGATTCCATGATGAAGGGCACGGATATAGTAAGAAAAACAGTGTTGCTGAACTTACTAAAGCCGAAAATTTGCCATGTGAAATGGATTAAACAGTGAATATATTCTGATACATTAGACCTGGGTTATTGGAAAGCTGTAAGAGTGAGTGAAACCGCTCCAGAACTTCTAATAGTGAGAAACCTTTATAAGCTATAGAAGATGGGTAAGGGTGATCTAGCGCAAGATGGTGCGCACCCAGGAAAGATCCCAAGGAAGAATGGACTTGGAAAAAGTCTAATGTGACCGGGAATCGAACCCGGATCTCCCAATTGCCGGTCGGTGCTCTATCCGTTGAGCTATCCCGGCAGAACATTCTTTATAAGCTAGCAAAACTTGTCGATCCTTTGAACTCTTGATCATTCAGGTTCGACTTCATTACAGTTTCGACCTATTCATATGGAACCTCAATTAAAAAGAGCAAATACTTATACCCGTAGAATTAATTGTTCATATGCCAATTCCTCCGCTTATTAATCTTATAACAATCGTTTGGTCGCTTGTTGTTTGGCATTTGCCAATCGTTATGGTCCAACTTTAGGGTTTTCAGTTGTCAGTACTCATAGGTTAGTTATCAGAAGTATTACTCACTTTGTCAGTACTCAGTAGGTTGGGCGAGTTCTAAGTATTTTAACCCGAATTTAATCATTCATTAGGTTATACTCAGTCCAAGAACTGCCCATATCTGAGATGACAAGTTACTGCGAAATAAAGAAAAACTAATGTGAGCTATTATTTTCCATTCATGTCTGAAACCCGAGGAATCACTGTACTGAAAATGCGATCCCTATGTGAGCTTGAGTATGAGCCTGTGCTCAATTTATGAGTGTACTCGTATATTGAGGGCCGGTTTTATTGGTAACTTTTCGGGTTTTTGTAAGATTTTACATTTCTCCCACTCAAAAGCATTAAGAAATTTGGGTAAACCTTTAAAAACTGCCCTCAAATAATCCATAACGTTATTTTATTATATTGTATACTAACCACTTAAAAAGCAAGAACCATGTTTCCTTATCGTCGCATAGGCTGTGATTAGGATAATTTTCATATGATTATCGGAAAATTGGAGGGAATATTCCTGGTCTCACAAGCCATTGTATACGACATGGCTTCGTCGGAAAATTGAAACGATAACATGTATATAATAAGAAATATTAACAAAAAAAATTTCAACAAAAATATATCATATCCATTTTACAATTACATACTAAAATATATCTCAATTTTCAAAATGAGAAGTTACAGTAAAGAATTGTCAAAAAGTCTTCGTTTTAAAACGAAATGCGCATAGGAATTTTCGATTATTTGCATATAGTTTTCCACGCCATTTTCTACTTCAACCTTAAATAAAAGAGGTTAACGTTCGCCGAGAGTACGTAATAGAAAGCAGCATTCAGAGGAGCAAGTTTTGTAATTTGATAAAGATTTGAAATTGAATTTGGAATGGCTTCGAAGGCGATCACAGAGAGGATTTACGCTGAAGCATTGCAGTGATAGTCTAATCTGCAGGATGAACCACAAATCCATTTCAATCGAAGAAATGCAATTCGTTGTGTTCTCGTGTTCCTTCCTCTTCACAAAACTTTTAATCCATCATTAAAACAATAGAAATGAGGAAGAATTACTTAAATAGATAATTGCATAACCGTCAAATCTAATATCTCTTTAAATTTCAAATTAATCGGTTTTGCGAGAGAAGATTAGGAAAAATTCAGTCCGTTCTCCAACAAGAACCCCTGAACATTTATTACATATCCTTGCTGCAGAAATTTGTGAATCTATTCGTGAAAATATAAATAAATTCTAAAAATGGGGAAATCGTACGTGAATAAACATATGCTTTCATTGTGTTCATAGCGAAGTTACTGCTATGAATCTCCTATTTATTGACTAATGCACAGTCAGGTCTAACGTTATGAAAGTTTTCAAAAACACTGCAATGTATTTAGTAAAACAACCTGTCTCTTTATGAGCCTTCAACGTAGGATTGCAAAGTCTCAAATCCACATCGTAAAAACGCTCTTTATTCTTCCGCACTGGATCACTGGAAAAAAGTATCCTCCATTTATTTCCTACTCTTTCACTTTCGCTCACGGATCTGATCACCGACCAATCACATAAGTTATTCACTTTCCTCTTTCGTCGTTTGTGCATTGACTCGCTTTCTGCAGTTCTTAGTAATGCATTTTCAGGTAAGTCATTCTCTCTCCCCATAATGTTGAAGAATTTAGTCTCATCCGCAAGTACTTAAGAATTACTTCGCGAGACTTCATCCGTTTTTTATTCTGCTTTTATATGGACATTAGACGGAGATCTTTCGTTGGATTTCAAATATAAGTTTACTCATGTTCCTGAAATTTTTATCAGTTAATGGAATCATTAATCCTCTCATGCATTTCTATTCCATTATTATGGCCCTCCGCGCCTTCGCACATTAAGCTTGTCACTTCAATTGCTGATGAATAAAGTTCCAAATTTGTCTTTTGACACAGGATCGATAAGAATGTATGCCTCATTTACTTTTGTGCCAGTGATACCACGAATAATATGACAATAATTAATGACCGATCAACATCGATCACTCCTAACGGAATGCTATGAAAATTTTTATTAATAGCTCGATTTTCTGCACTGAAGAGGGCGACAACCACCGATTGCAATTTTTAACGATGAAGAAACTAAGGCAAACTACCTCACTCCTCATCATGCCAACTCGCCTCATCCCCACTCCAGGGCTTTTGGTAGGTCTGTGGCATTATCATTATTTTATAGAAACACTCTCATTACCCCTCAGTAAATTTAGGAGTTTCCCTCCGTATTCTACTTATATTGACGACTGCGGCGGAGGATTGGTTGACGTGCTACCGCTTCAACCCCAAGGTCTCGGATTCGAGTCCCGGACAGTCGAATGTTTCCGCTAAGAAAATGGCTGTTTGTGTTCCTAAATACTAATTATTAAAATGGATGCAGTGGGGCCTTTCTGTTTCCAGCAGGGAAATAAATAAATGAATCCCAGTTAATGAATTGTTAAACCTTCCCTCTCCAGGCAGTGGTTTCCACCCGAAGTCCATTTGGAGCTCCTCCGAAGGCCAAATCTCTTTCCTCATTATTCCAAACTTAACTCTCCCTTCGCTTGCATCCGAATCCTTAATTGCAATCCGCATTCCATTCAGTTTCTTCACCCGCCCCCTCTCCATAAGGCATTTGCCCGCAGCCTCTTCTTCTCCATCGGCCGATCTGCGGTCGTGTCCTCTTCCCCCTCTCATTATCCCCTATCTCAATGTCCTTCTCCTCTTTCCAAAGCTATTCCCCTCAGACTCTGCCCGCCGTACGCAAATGGAATGCAGAGTTTCAAATACGTGGAGGGACTTGATTTCTGGTCACGCCTTGTGCTTCGATTCTATATATCCACGCGAATTTTATTTCATCTTGTTCTTTCAGCCACGCTCCCGTCCACTTTGATATGCTGGCGGCCTACCTCACTCCCAAGCCAACTTTTCACTTAAATATTTCCACCGCCCATAAATCACTAATTTTCCTGCAGATTTTAATAAGATCCGCCACATATCCACGCGACGGTTCGAGATGCGTATTGAAATATCGCGGTTGGTGTGAAGCCAAACAGATTTATCCCCGAGTTAAAGGAATATATAGTCGAGGTACGAGCCAAAAGATTTTCTGAAATGCATCGGAGAGCAAAGCGCGATAGCATTTTTACGTTTATCTTCCGAAAGACAGTTTTTTCCCAAAGTTGCTGCTTGGCCTAATTTTGGAAAATCAACAAGTCATAGTGACTATTACATCTGATACCTCTAAGTATGCCCAATCCAGCGCGGCGAATGCAATTTCCTTAACTGCTCTACGTAAGTGGGTGGTAGTAGTAGTAATGTTAAAAGTCCTTTGACAGCTGAGGTCATTTGACATGTATGAGCTCCAACCAGAAATGGACAGCTTTCACTGAAGACGAAAGAGTTACCCACTTGGCTATCCGGTAGTCCCCTTTAGGTTAGTGACAAGTCATAAATGCAAGAATTTGATTCCAGATACAGAAAAGTCACGATTATCCCATTCCCGAGGATCCGTATTATCCGAGGTACATATTTGTGTGCTTTGCCCTTTTCACTAACACACATAATGAACCGGCACACGGCTTAAATTACTACTGTATCCTACCAGTTTAGCATAGACAAGCAAACATGAGCATAATCATCTGAGGATAATCGGAGTAAAGTAGTGAGAACTGCATGTGGACATTTGGCGTATATATTATGAAAAAAGAAATTTATTTTAAAGTAAAATGAATTTACATCAGAGTTTACAAATACAATTCTTTAATTTTAAATACACGTCGTACTATGGAAAGGCACAAAGACAGCTTTTTTATTTATTTATTACAAAGACAGCTTTTTTATTTTTNGTATTTATCTCTTAGTCATTCACGAATTACAATTCCGCGAAATTCTCCCGATTAATATTTCTCGGCAATTTTGCCGATGTTTCAACACAGGAAATGTTAGAAGCGGTATACAATATATAAAAAATAAATAAGATGTTAAAAATTACACTTATTTACGTACACAAATTATCATAAATCAAAGGATACACAGTTCCATTCGAAGTGTCATAGGAATGGCGGATGGAATTCAAAGATTTGCCAATAAAACTCTGAGGAGATGTCCATCGAGAGACACCAAAATAAATATCTTATTTTCCCTTTTTCAGCCTCCAGCAGAGTATTGTTTGGCGATTAGGGATCCATGGCTTAGGAGATTTACGCTTGATTTTACTCACGTAAGTAACTCGTGAGAAATCGATATAATTCGTCAATAATTAAGGGGACTTGTTCACGTTAAATAAACCATTTATAAAACGAATTTTTTTCTTTTAAAGATACTTAAAGTTTTCAAACTGAAATCTACCGTGAAATAAAATACGAAAATTACCGAGCAAAACATTCCTCATCAAGGAGGGAGCTTTCTTATATTTCTAATCTCAGAAATGCAGGCCTCGTCATGGAGTTTACCAAAGCTTTAAGAAATCATGTAACATTTATGATATATCTTCCGATGAGGAGAATGATCAATACAGAATGTCAACGTTATATTTACAAAATTTGGAAAAATTTAATTGATAAGATTTGAAATTTTCGTGAGAATTTCTCTAAATCACTGCAATATTTCAACGGTGCAACTTTATACTGCCGTATGTTTCGCATTCGTAAGATTATCTGCCGGAGTTATTTAGAAAGGTCACGCTTCACATTGCCATGTGCAATTATCTTACAGAACGGGTTATATATTATTTTATGTTGGTGGAAAGAAAAGCAATCTATTTTCAAATGGAGAAATCCGTAGCTTCGACTTTTACTATTTCCACAAACATTATTCATCTAACAAATCAAATTCGAGGATACGTTTGCTTGTTGGTGAATAGTGTTGGGTGATTTAAAGAGAGAAAAGAGAAGAATATATGCATAATTGTGCTCACAATTTAAGTTGTATGGTAGCCAAATTTGACTATCCGCCGATTACGCTTTAATTTACAGAGAGATTACGCCACAAAACGACACCGGTATCTTACAACATTATTTCAGGTTGGTGGGGAGATTGGCAGCTTGATTTTAGTACAAAGAAGTGTGTAGCTTTACACTTTCCACTAACGTAACCCTTGTATCATATTATATTCCAGGATATCCTTTGAAGTTCGTAAGTCATCATAAATACCTTGAAGTTACTCTCAGTAGTGGTATTTCCTTCGAATAGCACATTCGAAGTGTCATAGGAATGGCGGATGGAATTAAAAAATTGGCCAATAAAACTCTGAGGAGATATCCATCGAGAGACACCAAAATAAATATCTTATTTTCCCTTTTTCAGCCTCCAGCAGAGTATTGTTTGGCGATTAGGGATCCTCAGGAAGTAGAATTAGATCTCCGATTTAGAGATCATATTGGTTTGTAGAGGAAATTTTGGGTTCAGTCGCAGTGTTTGGGATATGATAGAATCTCCTTTTGATCCTTTTGTGGATGTAAATCTTCATTACCAACAGAAGCTGTTCGAACAGTTTATCTGACAGGTCTTGTCGAAGTGATAGTCGATTACTCCAGTTAACGACGCTCTGAGAGGAAACAAAAAATCGTTATAAGGAAATCATCACCAGGATGGGAGTTACATCTGGCAGAATATTTGGCGGAACATTAAAGAATCCAAAAGGCTTCAGAGCTGCATAGGGATGTTGGCGTTAAGACACCCTCTGCCACTCGCCACTGGCGGCTAACGCAGTAAATATGGGAGAGTAAATGAACAAACATTGTGAATGAATTAATAAATAACGATTAACGAATAGAACTCAGCCAATGAAGAGAACCAAGTTCGTTTACTCGGGTTCATTTTTAAATTATACTCGAAATTGCGAGGCCTTTCGTTCTTTAAAGGCACCGCAGCATTGTTCTTCTTTTTTTACTATATTGTTTATGTTGATCGCCGTTTCTTATGTTATATCGGTGTATCCTATTTTACATTTTAATTTTGATTCTGAAATTATGTTTCTTGCTCTCTTCTTTACTTCAGTGGTCAAATCAACCTTTTGTTCTTAATATCGATTCATTAATATCTTCTATATTAACTTTAAAGTGCATAGCCTTGGCTAAGGAAACAATCGTATCTTATAATGTCAAATGCTTTCATTCTCTCTGTACATTATGATACAGGGTTGGTCTTATGATTTGGAAATCTACTTACCTCTTTAGTAACAAAAGTTGTTTTAGGAACCTTTTTCCAGAATAATACAGTCTCATCGTAGTTAAAAACTTGCTCAGGTCTTTTGTCTTCTATTTGAATTAAATCCTGAAATTCTTTCACATACTTTTCGATCGCTTCATTATCAGCACTGACACTTTCTCCACAACACAGGGGATTCAGGTTCTATTTATAAATTTAAAAAATCATCCTCTACTAGATTTAAAATCTAAATAAATAACTTTGCTGTTGCTAATGGATGGCAACTTCCATGAATGATCTCTTTAAATAGCTTGAGGTTTCTAAAAGATTATGTTCTGGCTAACCATCTCCTTTCACTTGCATGTCATAAATACAAAGTAATAATGAAGATTCCGAAGAAATGACTGATATGCCTTTGATCATTTTCAGTCTCTTGTTAAATATCTGTTCTCTTTACAGCTGTAGCTTTGGTGGATTTGGAAAAGTTATAATCCGCGCACAATTCTTTTCTAATCCATCTCTGATATTTTCCACGACTTCTTTATTTCTAATGCTGATTTACTTCGTTTTTCTTTGTTTGCTTTTTTTTAGAAGAGCGATGAAGAAATTTACAATAAAGCGTAAAGAAATTCAAACCACAACAAACTTGGCAAAAATAATGTAATATACCGCGATAATGAGAGCACGAGTCGATCAACTCAAATCAGATACCAAATTGCATCAGGGAGAGGTTCAAAACATAGTCAGAAACATGAGCTTGCACGCATATCATACTGTACTTGGGGTTAAAAAAGGTTAATATCTCGAAAATAAGTCCGTATGCAGTGTTCGAAATGGAGTTAGAAAAAGTTCGTATGTCGAGCGGTTCGTAAGAAGAGGCAACACTATACTTCACTACGAATATAGTTTGTTTACTTTCGAAAGATTAAATTAAAAATGGCGAATAAGACATTTAAAAGCACATAAGGGGCCGATGGAGGAAATAGTTAAGTCATATTATTGTTTGCATTTATAAGCAAAAGTTATTTGGATCGTTTTAATCACTCCTAGGAATCTGTTTCTCAATATTCTTGGAACTCTATGGGTACTTAATTCATTCGGTTTGAATTATTATTGCTTCTAAATTGCACTACTTAAAGGTACCAGCATACTCTTTGAAGTTGACTTAAGGGTGAGAGTGCACGAGAAACACTCGATGATTAATGGAAAATGTTATAATCACCGGAAATTGCCTCCTCTTCAAAAAGGATATCTTTGTGTCAATTCCTTCAAATGAGCCTCAATTCTCAATGTATTATTATGAGCAAATTTATAATCACGAATTTAAAAATTGCCTTGGTCGTCAAGTGATCGGGTTGTTTATAACCACTAAGACTTTCGTGTATTTTTCTATTTTCTTGTAATTTCGAATCGAAAAGAATATTTCAAAACCAAAATAAGAATCTTTTCTCAATTTCTCTTAGAATGAATCTTAGAATGCAAAATGATCTATTTCTTCGGGAGGAGAAGTGAATTATCTTTCTTAATCAGTTCGTCAGTAATATTAGTTCCACTAGTTTTATTCGTTGATTAAGGTCATGGGTGAACTTAAATAATAATGAAGAGAAAAAGATAATACATTTCTCTTAGGAGTTACAGACGTCGTATGAATAAAATTTTAAGCGTACGAATTACATAAATGCAATTCATATTCTTCATTGTATAATTTAATATTCATTATAACTAATTTCATGTGCTTTATTACATAATTTCATATGGATTATGACAATTTCATATGCTTTATTACATTATTTCATATTCTTTATTACATAATGTCATATGGTTCATTATATAAATACAATTCATGTGCTTTACTATATAATTTCATACGCTCTATTAAATAATTTTATATACTTTATTACGTAATTTTATATGGTTTATTACATAAATTCAATTCATATGCTTTTAGTCTCAACTTCCTTACCTCCGCCATGTGTAATAAACCAATAAGCTTATGTCATCGGCAGGAATTCGTTCCGGGGGGGTTAAAATCGATTTGGGTATAAGCTGTAGTCACATAAAACGTTTATTACATACAAACGTGTCTAAATCACGTGGCGTGTCTCTAAGCGATTACGTCGCATGCAAATATTGGCACGTTGAGCCGTTCTAAGGGATGATTAGTATGAGGGAGAGTAAAAATTTCTACCGTTTCCTTACGACGCACATAATATGAATAATGAAATGTGTGGACCCTTTACACATTCCGCCATAAAGTGAGAACGGAGACGTAAATTTCTCGATCATATCGAATCCATAAAATTTAGACGCCCGAGTCCGGCTCCGATTACAATTCCAAGCAGGCGCTGCAGTTTGAAAAAAGTCTTTTGCTTCTCCCGAAAGATATATTTTTAAAAACATGTTCATGTATGTTTTGCATTTAAGTTAAATTTTAAGGTATTCTTCACCTTTATTTAGTGCACAATGATCTACATTGAATAAGAATTTCGTACGAAAATAAACAAGGAACTCGAGCATTAAAATGATTCGCTTGCTAAATATCGTTTGCTCGAAAGAGTGAACAAGAAAGTTATATATCCGTGAATTATGTATTTCACAAATTTCTTATCATTGAATCTTCTTATCTCTTCAAATGATTTTGATGGATTTATTGTATTTATCTCTTAGTCATTCACGAATTACAATTCCGCGAAATTCTCCCGATTAATATTTCTCGGCAATTTTGCCGATGTTTCAACACAGGAAATTTTAGAAGCGGTATACAATATATAAAAAATAAATAAGATGTTAAAAATTACACTTATTTACGTACACAAATTATCATAAATCAAAGGATACACAGTTCCCTATTAAAATAAGTATATAAATTTCGATTGATTTGATGACAAAATATCACAATTGTTACTATTTACAAATTTATTTATTTTTTATTGATATAATCAACGACAGGTTAGCAGAGAGAAGATGCTTTTTAGACTCAATCTCGCCTTGATATAGACCTCAAACACCTGAATACCTATTATTACTCCATGAATAACCTACAACAGCTCGAAACCTTCATTTTCCGCATAAAAGAGTGAAAATACCTTACAACATGCTCGTTTGTTGGAGTGACATTGGATTAAAGTCAAAAAGAAAACGCGGAGGAGAGCTAAGGATGTATTAGAGGAGGAGGGCTTAGGAGGAATGGAAAATGAGGAAGGGGAGAGCCTAGGGTTGGCTGTGGACTTCGCCCGGAACTGTGTTTGGCAGCCGCTCGGCACAGCCTCTGATTCTCGGAACCAAAGGCCCATCCCATCTCCCAGCCCAATGTCCGGGTTCAAACCATCAGACTCCCTTCCTTTAACGGCTTCGGAATTGATAGCAAATCAGAGAGCGAAGGGGAGTGAATATAAAAGCGCCCTTGGCCGAACGGATTTCGAAGAAATATCCCCGTTACTGCCATTCCCTGACTTATCTGCGCTCTTCTGTTTTTTATGTGGAAGTAGCCATGCCCACAAGAAGCGATTCGAGTGTGGTGCAGGATGCGGAGGGCCACTGAAGGTGCCGCGCTCCATTTATATGATCGCTGCGAGTGGTGCGTGGAAGAAATCCGATACACTCACGGATGTTGGCGACTTTTTTTTAATTAGCACACGCCAAATGTTTCATTCATTCCGGCGTAGGAATAAATTAAACTCGCTTTCAAAGAAACACTTCCTTTCCTTTTGGGCTCTTCTTCGTAATCGTATCACATCCATCTGTTATAGCCGCCGATTCTTACGTAGGATATTGGAAAATAAAGCCTCCGAATTGTCGATTGAGCTGTGCTCCCACCAATCATGTAAGTGGCGACTCACGTTGGAACGCGTAAGTACAAATTATCTTCGTCGTGCACGCGCAGTAATAAAGAAACGTCGCTTTTGTCTGATATGCGGAAAATAAGGCCACCATCACAGAGTAAGATTTCCGCTCATTGGGGAAGTAAGGATCTATGAGATTAAAGTTCGATTTGATAGCAAAAAAAGGCGGGGGATCTCAAAAATGAGTCAAAGAGTTGGAGTAATAAACTGCGAAATGTAAGAAAACTGAGTTATGTTCCATTTTTATCATTCCCCCTTTATCAAAAGGAATACTGAAGGGATAAGAAAAAGAAACTGAAAGTATTCGATATTACTCGTATACAGTTGTCGATACACAATGAATCAAGGTTTGAAATATAATTTTTAAATCGCAAAACTTTATGGTAAAAATTACGATATTATTCACCGAAGTAAGAACGATGCAAACCTAAGCATGAAGTTATTTTTGGGTTTACATCTACAGACATCACAGTATTTGAATATATATACAATGTAGATGACATAATTTATCATCTCTTCTTAGGAAACTATGGGACTATACCGACGTTATTACCGATTCCAATACAATTCCCGATACTCCTCTATAGTTCCGAAGAAAATACGATTCCCGATTTCTGCAACGACTAAAATTTACTATTTTTAGTAATTGTTGTTAAGAAAAATTCACAAATGAACTAAGTATATTTATTAACAAAACATTGAGTAGAATAATCAATGCAAAAGCCTACACAATAGAAACTGTCATCCAAATTGGCCAATTATTATTATTATTATTAAATGCCTTTTAATTGAAAATTTTGGATAAAATTTTAAGGGAACAATTTCTTTACTTATACATAGAACAAAGTATATTTATTAATAAAACATCAAGTGGAATAATAAATTATAATTATCGAATTAATATTAAAGAGTTAGTGAACAATGTTTGAAAAGAGATTTAAATATAAAACTTTATTTGAAACTGAAACAAAGTGGAAATAACGAACTCTATGAAAAGTTTAACAATTGGGCAAAAACTCGAAGACTACAATTTCTCGTACAAGAATATGTTAAATTAATGTTATATTAAATACCATACTTAGACGTAATTAAGATTTATAGGTTTCATTTTATTGTTAGTTCAACTGAATTAACTTATCTTTAATTAAAGTGTCTATCTATTTATCGTTAGTACTATAAGTGGAAGATTGAGTTTTAAATAAAAATTTCGAATGAATAGTTTTTGGAATCGGAAATCAGGTTTAAAACAAACCAATATACAAATTCTGATATCCAAAAAAGTTCAGATATTTCCGATTCGCAATTCCGATTAATCGCAACCTCGTAAGATGAAACCCTTCATCATCTCTGACAGTTATAAGCTTAAAAACTCTCATTGTGATCATACGGCTAAAAGCTACAAAAAATATGCAAAACATGAAACAACGATTAAAATGATTCCTTTTCTTAAAATTTATAACTCAGTACATTACTCATCAAACTCCTCTGCTATACTTTGATCCAATGAGTGGAAGATATTTGTGCGTTGTTTAGATGTGTGATCTGTATGTTTCTATTTTCATCTATTCTATATCACATGTAGTTGTATACAATTTCCGGTCATTTGACAGCAATGGAACGTCACCCTTGAAGTATAGGATACAAGTAAACGCATACTACAATAAACCCGGGATTGCAACGTTAAGGTAAAATCCTTTCATAGCCATAGTCATCTCCAGTACTACGAAAAACATTCAAAACCATTACGTATCACACAGAAATACGAAGTATTCTTTCAACGATGAAATATTTTCCTATACCTAGAATATCGTGTTCGAACATATGCCATCCTATCACCACATTTCACCTTAGAAAATCCCAGCGATGTATAGTAGATTCTTAGTTTGCACCCTCATGTTAAAATGCATTCATAAGGAGAAGTTCTCGCCAAAATAAGAAAGATAGAGAATTAAAATTCGCGGCACTTCCTTAAATAAAAGCTGCGGCGATTTCACATAACGCTGAAGCTCGTTTGATCGCCGTGCGTATTCCTCCACTGTCTTCATATCTCTGCTGATCAACACGAGGGCCTGTGGAAATTCAAACGATTCGGGAGGTGAGTCATACGACGATGCACAGCAAATTTTCTTCCCCTTTATAGTTTCCGGGAATTCAGTAGCAGATGCAGGTAAAGATAGATGTATCCTAAACACATCTTGTGTAAAAAAACAATCACCATGTGAAATAAATAAATATCAGTGAATTCAGTTGGTATCTACTAACTGGGTGGATTTAAAATAAAATAAATTTCATAGTAGAATTTTTATTGCATCGCAGGAAAATTATCAAACACCACCAAGGCTCACTGATTTAGGTATCGCTGGTTTAAATTGTAATCCAAAACAGTAGGATTTATATAACAGAAAATGCGATAGAAAATGTAAAAGAAAACATTATTTTCTCTGGATATTCTTCAGCTAAATTTTGTTCTTCATTTTAATTTTCTGAACGCCTTTGCATTGCTCGGCAATCTCAGTTGTGCTTCATTGTGTTTAAGTAATGAAGTAAAAGTCTGCTTTAGAGCCGTGTCTTACTTTATATTATTATTACTTACTTATTATAATATTTTTCTATTCCTCGTATAGTATTTTATATTAATATAATGTTTAATTAATTCTCTTTAACTCCGCCCTTAGAACTTTAATTGCTCGATTCTTTTATCTCGATTTGTATATAATAATATTCTTTTCTGATTTTTTATGACAATTTATTTCTAATTGTTTGTCTATGAAATAGCGTATCTGTAAAATTTTGTTTGCTTCTCAGGTGTAATTTAACCTGCCTTTTCCTTAAAACTTAGTTAACTAGCAGTAGGTTTCGCAGGTTTTTCACATTTCCCTTCTTGTGGGCGTTTTCCGGCTGTGGTATATTTTGTCTTAAGTTCTAACTTAGGTTTTTAAACCAACAAAATAGTTTTCTTCTTCGTACTTATTTCAAACTATCTCTTTTAAACTGCATATAACGATGGTTAAGTGTAAAAACAGACTTTATAGGCTCAATCTTTCCCGAATAAAGTCGTATTATTAATATTATCATTTATTGCCGCTAAGGGGAAAATTAATTAGTGTTGTTCATTATAATAAAATATGACACACATAAATAAAAATACTTGGTAATTACAGAGATAATTATTCTTATTCTTATGCAAGACCACTTTCATTACTTCCTAACATCATCAGGTATCTGCATAAATATATTACATTTATATATGAATATCAGGGACCTGATAATGTTAAGAAGTAACGAAACCGGTCGTGAATAAGAATAAAAATCATTTTTTAGGGAATTCAGTAAGTGTTTTCCTTTATGTGTGTCGTCATCGAGAAGTTCCACCAAGTAACACCAAGTACGTTGAAATATATTTCACCTTGTGAAAGTCTTTTGAATCTCCATGTATCATTCAAAATTGTCTAAAATATCTAGCTATAAATATAGAAGTAGACAACAAGTCCTAGTACGGAAAAAAGACGTGATTATGATTGGAGAGAATCAATTAATTCCTTATAAATTGCTGGTTCTGGGTTGCAGTCATGCAATCCCCTCTCCCGCTCAAATTAAAACGTGGAATAGGCACACTACCATCTTAACTGTAACTTTGATATAATTGTTGTTGCAGTCTTTCGCGGAATGAATTCAATATCTCGCAAGATTAACCGAAATAATATTTTACAGTTAATTAGATTCATACTTTGATACGGGTTTGGTCATATCGAGAAACTGTTAAAGTTTAAGTTCGCTGACGAAAGATGTAGTATCATAAAACGGAAAATATATAATTTTGATATAAATTTTCATATGTAAATAGTATCTTATAATAATAATCTTGCAATATACCATACCTCTGCAGACAACAGCTATCTATGAATCGCAAATATACAGAGATGCTTCCAATTAAATCAATTACTTAGGGAAAACCAATAAACTTAAAGAGTATAATTGAAAAAGATATTTTCAAGAAAAATATTAATATCCATTGCCTGTTAAACTGATTATGCAAGTTTGAAATCTCGCATAACAAGAGTCAGGTTATATTTGATATACTTTATTTATATTACTTTTATCCTGATGCATAAAATTTTGAGAATCATCGATGGTATATTGAAGGATTTGCAGTATCTAAAAAATAATCACATAAAGCATGTCACTCTAGCCTTTTGATCAAATTCCTGTTTGTGTGGATCAAATTTAATATAAATATATATTTAGAATCGATAATGATTTACCGAATTACTATTAATATACACGCTTATTGTAGAAGAGATCATAAGTTTCTTGTAAACTTTTGAAGGATTCATTGAGTGCAGCATATTTGAGTAACAATACGTTTAAAATTTCATTGTATTCATTCCATTTGTCTTTCTATGAATGAATTTAATTTGTTTTGCTTATGTATGAATATCATTTGTTTTGCTTGAAATTATGTAATCGTTTGCAAATGAAATTTTCTGTTCACATGAATATCTGTAACGCACATCGCATCACCGATACGATTGTCTGGAATACTGAGAACAGAAAAGTAATAACGAGTAGCGTCAAAGACCTCGGAGAGCATGAGACGAGTACACAATGATATGGCGGCTCAAGCGTCAAAAGTCTTCCGCTCATGAATTTCAAGAGAGTTCAAAGAGATATGTAAATCTATGAATCACTTCTTATTACTGCACCAAAGCATTTTCCCTTAGGGATCAGATAATGTTACGAGCCAAAAAGCATCAAGCAATGCTCGCACGCTTCTCGTTATACCAAATTAAAATAAATTCATCTGCTTTCGTGCACTTAAAGACGTATTTAATGGATTTAGAAATGCTTTAGCTACTTTCTCTTGAGGTATAGAGAGAAACAATATTGGTGTTAAATAAAATTGAGGTAAATAAAGGGGAATGATATAAGGGAATGATATGTTTGACTCATCATAGTAAAATAAACTTAAATTGTGATACACTATTTATCAATATTTTTAAATTTAAATACAAGTCTTGAATCACAGAATCTTCATCGAGCGATGAAAGGATCAAAATATTACCACAATGTATGCGGAATTATTTAAATATCACTAGCGGAACATGTCGCATCAATAAAATTTGTGGAAGTGAACGAGAGATTTCTTTTCCATTATTATGGCCTTCCACGAAGTAACGCTGATTTCAACCACGAGTGCAGTTGAGAGATGACACAACCGATACACCTAAGAATGGACATATTTGTAAATATTAGAAAAGGTAGGGACTGTGTAAAAGAGTTTCATATAGATTATGAAGTTGTAAGGGGAAGAGCCTGGGTTATATAGGAGATAGATAGTACATGCTACTATAGGCGAATATAGTAAATTACAATCTCTAGGTTTAGACTGGAGATTTAGAAGATAATGACAATAAAATACGGAGTTAGTTGCCGCCGAAATTCGTGGAGTTGATTGTTCCTCGAAAGGTGATCGTTCCTCTAAGCTTGCTAGATGGCAGCACGTACCACGTTTCTTACAAGTCGATGGGAAGGACGTCTATTCAATTGAGAGGTAGATGCGAATCAGCACATGCTTCACTTTATTCTGAAGTGGATTTTAAGCTACCAAAATGAAATTTTCTCCGTCCCTATCCTTATTTTAGGTCAATTAGTTCCTCGAAACCCAATACAGGGCAACTGAATTTTTAATTTTGAATAATTTTTCTCCGATTAGTACAGTAAGTCTGTGGCATCAGTGTAAGAAAACTATCCACAGGATTTTTAATATTGCAAACCTTCGAGAAAATTTGATATCTACTTTTTTGATAATGACCCTTCCTTATTCCTTACTTATGAGCAGAGATTAGTATTCGAGTTCATTATTTTCCTGACTGGACTGCTCAGCCACTCTTTTTGCTGGAAAGTATTCTATGGATCAGTCACGAGGGATTCTTATTTATGTCGTATATATTTATATCAAAAATAAAATGAGAGAACCAATCACAAGAACATATAATTGTGACAAAACATATTTCTGGATTCTAAGGGGAACGAGTTAACTCTCGATTATCCGTGCTTATGGATGGGTGATGCGGCACGGATAACCGACGACGACAACGACGGCGAATACATTTTCCTGTCGGAAAACTTTTGTTCATACTACTAGAAAACCTATTAGTACCTACTACTTTTGTTCGTGCTACCAGAAAACCGTGAACAACCATGGCTTTTCAGTAGCACTTTAAGTTCACTTTCTATGCTAACGATCATAGGTTATGGGGAGCATCTGGCTTGAGTCGAGGTTTGGTATTTAGGTCTAGGTTCATTCAGCATAGCTTTTGGGCGGTGGTATTTACGGGTTGTTGTTTTAAGGTCGTTATCCCAGATTGTAGAAAATAAAGTATTTTGAATAAGTTTTAGTTTTGAGTTGAATCTTTTGGTTATTTTATTTAAAGTTGTAGGGAGAGGCGTTATATTGCAGTAATTGTATATCTTGGAAGCACTGGTGTAATATGGAACATTCAAAATTCCTTTAATTGTTTTGCATTCAAATCTATATAGGTAGGCAGGATTTGTATGTATAATGCCAGGTAGGTGATGCTTAAGTGAGCATAAGTCTGATAATGTATAGATAAGTTAAGAATTTAGTGTTTATGGTAGAATCTATCTGTTAAATAGGACTCCGGATAAAGCAAATTTTGCTCTCATTGCCTTTGGAATGCTGTTTTTATTAATGTAAGGAAGTTGGTAGAATTAACTGGTGGAGGTTGGGTATTGGATTTTCCTGAAGCTTGCTTAGCAGCTTCTTTTAGTTTGGCTCTTTGATGGACTTATATGCTTGGCAGCTGTGATAGTTTGCAGGATGAGATGGCCTTTGCAGTTTGCACTTGTTGGTGCTGCTGTTTTCAACCTTTGACACTTAGAAGAAGGAGGACTTTGTCCACATATAACACATCTAAAACTCATTTAATAGGCTTTCATTGTGTGTCCAAATAATTGGTATCAGTGGTATTGTGGAGGTCCACTGAGGGGTTTGAATTTCTCAATTTTTACTCTCAGGTTGCAAACATATTGAAGCAATTCAAATACTTCCGGAGGGGATGTTGGCTGCAGTAGAATCTGGAACATTGGCAGAAAACAATGTGTGTGCCAAGATACAGGAGAAATCTTCAATGTAGTGATCGTTGAAAGTAATTTTGTAACAGTCAATAGAATGAACATACTTGGGATGGCTATAGCATCCATTACATAAGGTGCAAACCTGTATCATATGAACAGTGATTAGAGATGGTAAGGTCTCTATTTGCAATGGAGATGATGGATGAGAGCAAAATGACAAAGATGATGTATGATGAGTAGATAACGACCCATAGAGGAGAGTACAAGTGGGAGAAAGGATGTCAAAGTGAGTATATGAGGAGCTCAATTGTATGGATATACACAGTTGAGAGAATAAATGGATGTTTAAAAAAATGGATGGAAGTGAAATGAGCTTAGAAGGACAAATAAGCAATAAGAAATATAGACAATGAAAGAAGTTTGCTTTTCCTGTATGGGAGGAAAATTAATTATATGCACATACGTACTGAAAGAAAGAAAGAATAAGTTTTTACAGGGAAAAGTAATCATGGTTAGAAACCATATTTAATTAACATTACTCAATTGTTGATTCAAAGCTATCTTTAATTAGTTGATCAACATCACTACAGCAATTAATTTTTATCTCAAAAATGCATTAAAAATAAACTAATAAATAATGCTGTTATAGCACACAAAAAAGAATAGACTTTTACCTGTAAAGATTGCTATTTTATTTTTATAATATAATCAAAGTTGTAAATAGCTACAGAATGCATGTGATTCCTTGAACACAACATGTGATTTAGTGTAAAACAATTTTTCAGTATAAAATAAAAATTATTATTTGGGCAAAGGAAATAAAGATGTCAAATTTGCCCAATTTCTTATTATCTACCAAATGGGGGAGAGGGGCAGGGTGCAATACCACTGTGCCCCCTTTCTCTGAAATAGTATTTTGAATATTGCTTCAGTAGATGAGGATATTTTTCCCTCAGGAGCCCCTACATACATAAGTGCTCTACCTTTCGGTAGGTCCATGTGCCCTAATATTCCCTATTCATAGCCCTTTCTTTCGCTACGTGGTAACTAACCCCATCCTTTATGTCATCTAACATCTTTTGCCTTTGCCTTCCCCTCTGTCTCTTCCCTTGCATTCTACCCTCTATTACATTCTTCAGCAATCCCTCTCCTCTCAATATCTGACCCACCCATTTCTTTTGTCGACGCTTAATTACTTCAATTAAAACCCTTTCCTCCCCAACCATTTCTAGCACCTCTATGTTTGTTTTTCTATCCACCCAGCTCACCTTCTCCATTCTACGCCACACCCACATCTCAAATGCCTCCAATCTTTTGATGTCCTCTTTTCGTAAGGTCCACGTTTCACACCCATATAGCAAAACACTCCATATCAAGGATTTTACCAATCTTTTCCTGATTCCTTTATCGAGACCCTTTGTCATTAATTCCCTTCGCTTCATAAAAGCTTCCTTGGCCAATGCTACTCTTTTTCGAACCTCATCTCCACACCTCCCATCCCAAGATAGAACACTACCCAAGTACGAGAATTTGTCCACCTGCTCTAGTTTTTCCCCATCGACCCTGATCGTTAATTTAGCCTTCTTTCCCTTAGTGAATCTCATTACCTTAGTTTTACTTACGTTAATTTTCATTCCATATTCCCTTGCCTTATCGTTTAGTGCATTTACTAGTATTTGTAAACCCCTTTCGGAATCGCACACAATAGCTTTATCGTCTGCATATCTTACTGACTTTACTACTTTCCCTCCAACTATCACTCCCTTGCTTATTTCTTCCCAAGCTTCATTCACCATTTCCTCTGCATATATATTAAAAAGCGATGGTGATAATGGGCATCCTTGTCTTACCCCTCTCCCTAACTCTGCCCATTCCGACTCTCCTTCAGTTATTCTAACTCGCGCTGTTTGATTTAAGTACAAATTTTGCACCAAACGCCTATCTTTCCAGTCCAACCCAATTTTCTTTAAAATTCCCATTAATTTTGGCCATTGAACTCTATCGAAAGCCTTTTCAAAATCGACAAAACATGCACATATATCCTTTTTAAATTCCAGGCTTCGTTCTACTAGCACCCTCATTACCCCGATTGCATCCCTCGTTCCTTTCCCTTTCTGAAATCCGAACTGGTCTTCTCCTATTTGTTCCTTAATTTTTCCTTCAATTCTTCTATTCAATACTCTTAGAATAACCTTTGCCGCGTGAGATATTAAACTGATTGTACGATAATCCCTACACTCAGAAGCATTATTCTTTTTCTGCAAAGGAATCAGGATTGTCTTAGTAAAATCCTCTGGCCATTCCCCTTCATCATAAATTTTTCTACATAAATTATAGAATTTCCTCTTACCCTTTCCCCTCA
Organism: Ladona fulva; assembly: GCA_000376725.2. Classification (NCBI taxonomy): domain Eukaryota; kingdom Metazoa; phylum Arthropoda; class Insecta; order Odonata; family Libellulidae; genus Ladona; species Ladona fulva. Next base: position 871,201 of record KZ308376.1, read on the forward strand.
GGTTTTTAAGTAGCTCAACTGGTATCTCGTCAATGCCCGTTGCTTTGTTTCCCTCAGGAGCCCCTACTAAGAATCAAAACTGAGACTGCTGTCACCAAGGGTGATTATGCTATCCTATTGGCTATACAGGAGCCTCTACTTCCCCTGACTAAGTGATAAGTAATTTTAATTTATTTCTAAGTATGGTAATATTTCCTACTGATATATTTTACCATCTGTAAAATATAAAACTCATAAATTGGGTCCACCTCAAACTCATGGCATGGATGCCAGGCATCTACTGGTACCTCTCTTGGTCCTCCCTGTTTCCTACTATCAGAGGTATGCAAAAGTATTGTCATTTATTGTATATCTTTATTTATACAAAAGGATTAAACTGAGATTCAGATCACTTTGTAAAAATTTAAATTAATCCATTTTCTTAAGTTATCATATTGCTTAAGAATATATATTCAATTAAATACGAGATTTATATACAAACTATGTACAAAATATAATAATTCAAGAGGAAATCTATTGATAGGTAATAATAAAGTATATCAACTTTGGAAGGATTTATTAGAAGAAATATATAAAGGTGAGGAAATGAGGAGGAATAGTGAGTTTAATGATGAGATTAGTGAGGCAGATAAGGATATTGTTTCCCCTATAAGTTTGAGAGTTTGATGATCACATAATTAATAAGCAGCAGATAAAGCAACCACAGATAAGATACCAGGAGAATGCTTGAAAATTTTATGCTTAATAAAATGAAACATAATAACCAACTGCAATGAGGATAAGTATACTTTCAAATTCATAATGAGTTTTTACATATGAAGGAAACTTGCAATGAACATATTGCTTGTATTAAAATTGAATACCAATCCAGGACAAAAGTATGAAAGTCTTAGAATCCAATTGTGTAAAGCTTCTTCAAGTCATAAGTTAACTATCATTGTCCTCCTTAATAAATTATTCTTTTTATAGTCACTTACCAGATTAAATTCAAATCAATACCTCATTTATCAGTAACCACTCTGATAGCAAATACAAATTTGCTAAAATACTTTAAATATTATCTTAAAAATATCAAATGTTTCTATTGTTATACGAAAAANTCCTTAATAAATTATTCTTTTTATAGTCACTTACCAGATTAAATTCAAATCAATACCTCATTTATCAGTAACCACTCTGATAGCAAATACAAATTTGCTAAAATACTTTAAATATTATCTTAAAAATATCAAATGTTTCTATTGTTATACGAAAAAAAGGAAATGTAGTAGACCAAGGGTAATTTAGGAAAACATTGCTTTTCTTTGTCAGTTTCCAAAAATCTTTCTCCTCATAGTGAATATAGTGCACAAAAGCAGATAGAATAATGCACTGGAGAGGATCGGTTTGGATTAAAAGCAGCCAGAGTAGCAAGCAGTTTTGACTCTGATCATAATTTATACATTTTTATATATTTAATGACAAAACTTTTACAAATTCACAAAATTTACATCAAACGTTTACTGGTTTTGAATTGTGTTTATACCTTCATCAGAACTCACCAGATTAAATTTAAGTCAATAAATGATTTATCAGTAACCACTCTGATAACAAATACAAATTCACTAAAATAATTTAAATATTATCTTAAAAATATCAACTTTTTCTATTATATATTGGAAACTCCAATCCAGTGCAACGAAAACCAGCAACAACGAGTAAAATATGCTAACATGCAGGAACTTTGATAAAGAATGAATTTGCCAGAAGTTTTGTTAGGATTACTTTCCTGTGCCAAAGCAAGAATTGTATTGCTGTATTGTTGGTGAAAAAGAAAGAAGCAACTAGGAGTGGTAGAGATGTAAAAATGAGGATATTGAGAGGCCCTGGATAGAAATACATTTGACTTCAGTGCAAGCAGTCCCAGGTTCAATTCCTGGTGGGGGCCTATGTGTGAAATCACCTCAGCTGTCAATACACTTTTAACAATGCTGCTGCTACTACTACTGGAGTATATATTGAAAAGATTCCAAGAAATAACGGAAAGGGGGAAGATTATATTATTATATTTCTTTTCAGTGTTCAATCTATCGATTGGTTTGCAGCAACTCGCCATTCTTCACGTTTATCTGCCTTCCTCTTCATTTCTCTGTAGCTTTTACATCCAACATCCTTCGTTATCTGACTCAGATGTTGCAGATGTGGGCTTCCTTTCTTTCTCTTTCCCTTAGCTTTTCCTTCCATTATTAATTTCAGGATTCCTTCGTGTCTCAGTAAGTGTCCAACAAACTTAACTCATCATTTTGTGAAGGATTTATGAAAGAAGGGAAGAGCAATACCAAAGGAGGATTATCTGTCAAATGTATGAGGTTAATGAGTTTCTGAAATATTGGAGAAATGAAAAGGACAGAAGAGGATATAAAAATCTCGTAATAGTGACAAGGCCCTTAAAAATAGCAAAATAGAAGTGCTAAAGATCAAATTATCTGTTACAGAAAAAACTAGTCAACTTATTTTATATGTGTAAAAATGGAAATATCTAAACACTATTCACGGGGAAACCAGGCATAAGATAGACCAATGACACAGTATATATGGTGAGAAAATAACAGACATAAGTTGCTGACAGTGATAGAAATCAGTAAACAGTTCATACATTATTGATAACTTTATTCTGGGTATTCCAGCTTTGTCTTTTCTCGATGAAAGATAAAACTTTTTATACTGATTTATTTTACTATAAATAATTTTGATGAACATCAATCAAATGTTGTTAGTTACTCCAAATATGCTTACATGAAAGTTCTTTATATATGGTTCAAGTACTGGCACATTATGAAATAAACCTTTTTGGCTCAAGTTCATTTTATCATAAAATTTTACAGCAAAATCTTGAAAATTCATAAAATTCCGAAGGATTGCAAACATCATATTTTTGTAAGTCAATCTCTAAACCATTAACTAAGCTAAAATCATACTAAAGAACAGAGATTCAAAGAAATTGATAGGTGATACTTACCCTATCTTTCAGCAAATGCTGGATATTGATAATTATCAGAACTGGAGAAGTAGATGACAATACAGCCTTTTATGTATTCCAATGATGACAGCAAGTTATAAGCTGAGACCTTTCACCAAAAGATTGGGAACTAAATTTTTTTATGTAATATGGTGTAACTGGTGAGGCATTATTTTTTTACAACACATACAAATCAGTGCATAACAAATACATTTAGAGACATTTTAGCGTAAAAATTCTGATTATTTAATAATGGAATTATGTAAATATACAGTGATAATAGTGAAATGTTACAGTCAAACTGTTGGACCTCCCAAATATTTTGAAGAAAACTGCAGAACTGGCTTTAATTGAGATTGTGAAGAGTGGATATTCAGGGAGTGAAATAAGTAGTTAATTTAATTCCTGTCACTTTGGCAGATTATGCAAACAACTCATCATTTTCTAACGTTATCTTGATCACCACATTCATTACACTTTACACAATTGTTATACTCAATTATTTACTTTCTGATCTTGATTGTCTCATTCTCTATCATGATTGTTTCAGATTCCAATAAAATATTGTTTAAACTAAGAAATATTATATTGTTAATTGACAAAAATTATAGAATACAAATTGTATTAGTTATGTATTATAGTATTAATTATAAAAAGTAGTAGTTATAGTTGTATTAATTATATGTTTTAGTATTAATTGATAATAATTAGAGAAGTAGAAATCATATCAGTGATGCTGCTTAAAGTTTAGTGATTTTTATCTCTTATATCTCATGAACAATAGGCAGTGCAGCCCAGTGAAATAATTCCCAAGGACTTCAGAATGCAGAAACCATATTCTAATACTGGCCTGACTAGGGAGAAATGTGAAATATTTAAGGCAGATTATCATGCATATCCTTTCAAAATCAGTTAATAAAAATAAAACCTAACATTTTATAATCTAAAATGCATTCCTAATCTCTGAATTGCATTTTCATATTATCTAAAATTTTAAGATAGGTATGGGTCAAATGAACATGATTTGTTTATGGTCTGCAGATAATGATAAAACTTAGAATTTAGATCTTAAACTTACAAAGAACTGCAGAAAGATTTTTATCAATGATATTACTCCAACTTTCCTGTTCAAGCATTGGTAAAGAAAATCAAAATTAATAGTCCACAGGAATATGAGCAATGGTTCACAGAGATTATTCTGGTGCTGTATGTTGGGTACTTCTTTGAAGTTGATTTTTGGGTACCTTAAGTTCTCTTTTGTCATTCTTTATTATTCTTAGCCAAACATTTTGAGTTAGAAAAATGAATAGTAAAGATCTGATTTTCTAACTTGAATAGAGTTCAGGCTTTGGTTTTTCTCCTTAAATAGGTATTATTACTTAATAATAAAGGAAGAAAAGGAAAAATATTTTTTAAAAGGATTACTTTGATGAAAGAGACACCCTCCTGCTTAGCTCATTAACTCATTAACCTCACTCCCCCAAATGGAGTACATCAACTTTCCTTTTCACCATTGAGTATCTACATCATAATAATTAACCAATTGATGATCATGAGAGATAGGAAAAATGGTATGTCAAGTAAGAAACTAGATAATTCTCTATGGAAGTTGAAGTATATGGCTCACAGGATACCTTTTTTTATTGTTTATCATTATGGATTTTCTATTCCTCTCATCACATTCAAAAAATCGAAAAAAAGATATTCAATTTAATTAATTCATAATGTTTATTACTTCACACTCATTCGATATTTACATTTCTCTTCAAGTCAACCAACAATAACTATGCAAATAGGCATATATTTTTTTTCAGATCATAATGCAAAGTTCCGTTTCTTGAAAATACCTCTTAACACAGCCAACTAAGCAGTGAAGCTGAGAAATAAAAATCAGAAATAAAGATTCTGTAGAGTATCTTCCACAGGAGGCACCCTCACATATTATAGTGACCACTTCATTGATGTCTCCTTTATTATCTTTAAATTCTATTTTTATGGTCAAGATCAAAAACGTTCTCAGCAGGCAGAAGGCATATCACTTCGTTCTTGCTCATAAAGTTTATCCACTGAGCGGAATGAAGAGAACTGAGTGTCATGTCCTTATCGATAATTCACCCGTTGAATCCTGGACGCCTTTTGGGTGGAGTGATGGCTACTGAGGTTCCTCCTGATTGTGAAGTTCCTCCTTGGGAGTCGACACTTACACCACCAGTGAAAGAGACGCTCGCAGAACCCCCTCCTGGCAATTGATAATTTTGGCTTGCTGACTCTCCGGCGGAACCAGAGAAACCTCCCGGACGGAAGTTTACACTCTGCGTTCCAGCGTTAGCAGCTGAAGCACCAAAACCGCCCATAGGACCGTTGGTTTCGAAAGCCTGAGCTCCAGCTAATCCTTGGGAGGCCCCAAAGTGTCCACCACCAGCACCTGGTCGGAATCCTCCACCTCCTCCTCCTGGTCTGCGACCACCATTGTGGTGACCTTGAGGTCTTCTCCCTTGAGGATGCTGTCTACGAACTCGGATGTCTGTGTCTGATGACTCTTGAGCTTTCAATGAAAAAAGATAAATGTAGCATAAACAAAGACGCTAGTTAAAGTCTCCAGGTCATTTAACTGTAAGAACTCTCCAAATTTTCGTCTGGTAACTGGTAACAGTTACCTTATAGAAATATCACAAACCGAAAGTACAGTTGCTAGTTCTTAGAAGATCAAGAAAAGATGTCAGTAAAAAGAATAACAATTTTTAATCTTTTTATGCCAATAAAAATATTTTGATTTCACAGATTTCAAATCACGGAGAAAATCCAAAGTCGTATGGGAGAATTGTACATCATTTTTTTCTACTCACATTCATGTCTTATTTACATTTATAGTAATGAAAGAAAGCAGAAAATTGCTTCTAAGACCTCTGACGAAATGCATCAATGATGATTATAACGCCATGACGCGTCATACTTAAACTTTCTTTCCTCAAGGTGAATTTTCAACCTGAACGCGACCAATAATGAAAATGGAAACTAATCATATGCTTCCAAAGCCTGAAAACGTACCAAAGGCGGACGCGCTACTAATCAGAGCGAGAGGCTATCATTGTTAGATTTTCTCCTTTAACATCGTGTTTTTCTGTTTGCTGCTTCTTTTATTTCTAACAAGCTGTATATTCTCAACGCGGAGAATAGAGATAGGAATACATATTTTAGTCCTACAGGATAGATACGTAGATGTAGGTTTACTCGACATAAAGCATATTTAGCAGCACCATGATTTAGAAATCTTGTTGGCAGAAATGAGCTGATAAATAATACAATCCTAAATGGTCGTGTGTACACCTGCGATTCGTCGATGCAAATCGGTGCAGCTGCAATAGTTAAAATCTCATAAAATCTCTTCTTCTTTTTCATATAGTCCATAATTAATTCAAACCATGTATTTTATATGGTCCTCAATTCCTAATGTATTCTAATAGGAAAATGCATGAGTGCGGATTCAACAATGGAATTAGTCGTCAGGGGCACGGTTTGTTTACAATCAAAAAATTAAACAAAATTTTCGTCTATTTTATCAAAATTCTCGCAATTTCGAATCGAAAGCAATGTTTCAAAGCCAAAATAAGAATATAAATTCTATTTACCTTCTTTCGGAGCTTGTCTCGATTTCGTACGCCTATTCTTTCTAATTAAATTTTGCAAATGAATTAAACCCTGCAAGCGATAAATGTGAGTTTTATATGAATATCTTATGGAAACAGTTTTAAACGTCCGGAGTCGAACCAGGGAGAGCCAGGTGAATAAAAAGTAGGCTATTATCTACTCTGGGAAGACATTTAACAATATTCAAATTTAAAAGCTGTGCAAGATCTGGCTCTCGAGTTTTTGGCGAAAACATTTTGGGCGAAAACTTACACAAATATGTGCACGAACATTCTACTTTATATATTTTCAGTAACTTTGTTGTATTTCCTGTCCATGAAGTAACGCCTTGCCACTGTGAATTTACCCAATAAGAGCCTTCGGCGTCGAAGTCTATATCCATTACCTTTACCACTGTAAACTGGTAAAGATATCGGACAGTTATTAAGCGTCTTTAAGTGATTCCTGAATGATTTGGTGTATTCATGGGTAAAGTGTACAAAAATCCACTGTAAAGGAGATGTACTTCGGAATAACAAGTGGGATATGAACGGAGTGTATTAGAAAGGAAGAAACGACGAGGGTAGAGGTGAGATGACAAAGTCAGTTGTTTAAAGACGCAATCGATCGATAAAAATTTTCCTTCTTGAAAATACGAAGTTTTATTACGAAATACGTATGGTGAATCTAATAAATTTTGGGAACCAATCGGTCTCTACTCAATTCTAAAAAGCTTCAGCAGTCGGTTTAAAAAAACTCTAGTCATGAAGTGGTCGTCCTTGAACTTCCGTTTCTTTGGCGGAAGATCCATTAAATTACATTCTCAGAATAAAGAAGTAGGCATCTGAGAAGAAAAAGTGTAGAAAGGACCGCAGAATCCTTGGAACTCGTTGTGGAAACCTGACCGCCTCTTTCAAAGTAACCACTAGGAAAATCTTCCATTTACATTGGAGATACGGTCAAACGGCGATATTTAAGAATGCCTTTCCTTAAGATTCTCGGGATGAATGACAATCACATCGGTAAGAAGACAAATCGAGGAGTAGATCTAACAGATGAACTCAAGCATTTCAATCACGCTTCTACACTCGAGAGAACATTTCTCTAAATGCTTTCAGAATTTATCGTTTCCGTCGTCTTCTCTTTGATGCTTCGATGACATTGGTGAGGTAGGTCACAATCTTTCCCTTTCCCTAAGAATTCCGTAATATCAGATAGTTGTTTATCTGATGGGAGTAAAATGCGAAATGTCAATGGATGTTACTGTAACAAGGTAATATCGTAAATTTAAGAATAAAAGTATTTTTTACAATAATATTATAAATGATGAAAGTCTTCTGCTTTATCTCAATGTGATTATCATCTCATTTGTTTCATACTTTTGTTATGAAAACCATCGCCAGAAGAGTGTATTATTTACTTCTTTCTAATGATGACCTCTTCGGTCATTTACTCCAACATAAATGCTTATCAACACCCCACGCTTTGAGAGTTTTGAATATTTTTATTATGTTTAAAATTATATCCCTCTAATTGTAAAATCAGCAATTAATGGAGCATGTTAATAAAAGAACTTCAACTTATGACCTCATGACCCTTCGCCCTCTCGTTGCCCTTGGTTTATAAGAACTCGTTTGCGCTCTGCAAACTTCCCTTCGACCTTCTTTTCCAATTTCCACTATCCATCCTTTCTCAGCCTTGTTTGTTCCTAAATGTGTTAGTTTTCCTCAACTGCGAACAACTTTTCCCCAAACGCAGATTTCCTCTAATTTGCGCAGTGAAGAATTCCTAAGGTCTAAAAGAGACACAACTTAATCACTCGCAGAAACATGGCGAAGAAAACAGTGGCATAAATAACTATTTTTCCAGTAATTAACCGATATAAATACACACAGAGATAAACACTTATTTAATTAAACTTTTATGGAAATTGAAATATTTAAAAGACGCAATAAAAGATTTTTTTAGTAACAAAAGGTATCTTTTTGAAATAAGTAGAGTACATACTATGAAAGGAAACGAGCGTGTGCTGCTCTGAATTATCGAATAAAGTCGCCCTTTAATTATAATATATCTCAATATAAATATAACTATTTGAGAAACAGGTCTCTGAACACTTAAATATCGAGAGCAGCGTGACTTTAAGGATAATCCTCGAACCTGATCTCTACAATACTATTGTGGGTGAAATCTGTGCGTCGCATAACGGGAAGGCTTTATAACAACATTAATTGGAGTAAACGGAAGTTTATGAATACTGTGTTGTCACAACACGATCGTTATCTCACTTCGGGAAGCGATTAATACTCGAATTACTGTTGGAAATAAGCTAGGTCAGATGTAGTGGTAGCAGTACTGTTAAAAGTACTTCGGCAGCTGAGGTCTTTTCTCAAATGTATGCTTTCACCGAGAATCAAACCCGGAACCGATATCACCATATGCGAACATGTAAACAGCTATGCAATCCGGGAGCCAGTCACTAAATAAAATATGAATAGTAAATTCTTGGATAGAAAGATCTGCGAGGATAATTGACTAGCCGCATCACGGGTGCTCAGATGATCAAAACCACAGACTGCTTGAGCAAGCTCATCAACTTTCGAAAACGATGCTTACAAAACCTATACACCAGTTAGGATAACATCCCTCGCCTACGAACGTGAATATTCTGTAAGAGCCTAATTATATTTATATTTATTTATTGTAAAATGAACATTCTAAGAGATTTTTGGGTGAACATCATATAACTTAGTTTCTTATTTAGAGACGCCTTTCTACGAAGGCATTCCTTCTATTATTGATTTTATTAATATAAAACCGAGATTAAATAACACTTTTCAAACTCCGGGAAACTGAGGTGTAGAATGGGTAAAATGTACTTGTTTTGCGTAATCTGGTTTGTGGGAAATTCCTTTAGGGTCTCATTTCGGAAAAAAAGAGCGAGAAAAAAAGGAAACGAGGAATCGAAGTAGGGATATAATAACGGGATTTCTTGGCCTTCAAAGGCGAATAAGGGAAAAAATAAGCGTCTGAGGAAGATGAAGAAAATTAAACAGAAGTACATAATAGGAATTGCAAAAATAGTTAAGAAAGGAATTCATGAGTAGAGCAAGGTAGTGCTACTCGAGACTTCGGTAGACTCGATGTCGCGCATGGTTAAGGGAATGACAGAAAGCTAGGAGGTGGCGACTTTGCGAGAATATAAATACATGCGATGTGGTGCGTTGGACGGCGGTGATACTCAGAGGAGAAACTGCTAGTGTTTGATTTGTGCATCCCTCACCTTGGATGGGCGCTGTACTGGAGAATTCGGCCAGCGTGGCGATCAGAAGCAAGGTCAGCCCGAGGCGACGGACGGAAGCCATGGTCCAGAAGGATGTGAGCGGTGCGGTTGAGTTGGGAGCAGTGAAGTCGAGGCGAGTGCGAAGCCGGTCTTATATGAGGGAAGAGCGGAGAGGGGAATGGCCCCGGGCAACGCGGTAGGGATTGGCGAGAGGACGTATTCCGCGAAAAGGCCCACCCACTCCACAAACCTGTTCTGGGTGCTGCTCTTGAGATTCCATGTCGGGTTACGAATTCAGGATTCCCTTAAACAGCATCAAACAACAACGAAATGCCCTTTTTCAGATTTTTGGAACGTAGAATAGTACAAAATTAGCCTTCTAGAGCGTTGGGATGGAGGACAGAAATCATTAAACTGCCGCATATTCTTTAACAATTTTCTAAAATGTTTTTCGTGGAGAGAGTTGCTCCGCATCTGTTTATCTTACTTTATTTGGGTTATTAGATCGTTCAGGGAAGAGAGCCACACAAATTTTCCTTCCTGAATCGATGGGAAGCTTATTCTTCCTCAAAAAACCAAGAACTTTCCCTGATAGGACAAGGACTCGAACCTGGAATCTTCCAATTTCTTCCTAGATGCACGCCTTCGCGTGCAAAGTTACCTCTACCCTATTACCAAGAACTTATTTGAGCTCTTGGTCATCTTTCCTTTGAGATAACCGATTCAGATTGTGTGTTAGGTAACAATGAACTCGTTTGATATCTCGGATTGACTTTAAAATCCAAGGGCTGATTTTTCCGATTGCTGCTGACATAAGCTGAGCCTCAAATACCAGGAGATAACTGCCAAAGAGCAAATATCTCTCTCTGAAGCTATCTCCTCTCTCATAACAATAAATGCGACGATTTTGCGATTTTAACTCGTATCAAATTACAACCTAAATAAGATCAGGTGCGTCTGTTTGGAACCTCTTGAAAGGAATATATTTCAAGACGACTAGTTACGGCTGAACGCCATCATTAGGTCAGTTATACAGGGAAAGCAACAGCATTTATATTTCTTTGGGGATTTTTGAAGGAAGGGTGAGGAGAGGGGAAGGGGACATAAAGGTTATTTCATTTGTGAGGTTTTCAGCGCACATGATTTCTATAGCCTCCCACGCATCTAGTTTCTTCCCATTGGGTAGACATCGAAGAAGCTTTGGGGAAAAGGAGCTATGGTGGTCACATCGTTGGAGATGTGCCGCAAAGGCTGAATTAGCATTGTTCAAGCGGTAGCTCCGTTGGTGTTCTGCAGCTCTTGTCTCCAAACAGCGGGCTGTCCTCCCGATGTAAATGGCTGGACACTCCTCACACTCCAGTTGGTAGACCGGCCAGAAACGATTGATTATATTCTTGAAAGGAAATTTAAAATTTTAACCTATTCTTCATCAAGTTCATCCCAAGTAGATAAACTGCACGCGATATCCTAAAAACTTTTCCATTCATATGTTTTTACTAAAATAGTTGCAAATCGATTGCCAATTGTTATTTGCCGTCGCATTTCAAAGACATGTCAATCGCTGAGTAAAAATGTTTAGCCTTCACAGCTATTTCGATGGTGTAGAATCAGATAAATCGATCGTATGATGAATATTAACTGATTAGGTCATTCAATAATATTCGCAAAAAAGAATGTTGATGTTACTAGTATGATCGGCAGAACGGCTTTTCATGTAGGAGGACAAAACCAATCTTAAAACACAAAAGCCTCAAAGATGAAATCTCAAATAACCAGAACTGAAATACTGAGATAAATATAATTTTTATATGCATTGAGAAATGTCTAGAAATTCTCAGTAACTTTGTTGGAAAATTTTTCCCCATATTATAATTTTCTCAGTTAACTTGACTATTACTTGGCCATTTATAATGATGCGATTAAAAAATTTACATAATAAATTCAAATAGACGTGCAAATTCCACCATATAAGCCATTAACTCAAACAATTTATTCAATAACATTATCGAAGACCGCAAAGTGTTGTAACAAACTTATCACTTAATTCGAGCTTAAGACTAAACACCTAAAAAAATATTTTTGGTTCAAAAGAAAGAAAAATCATCTCTCTGGAATGGAGAAAATATCGATTGGGTCGATTGCATATTTTTATACTGAGACTCAGATTCTGGTATCCAAAACCGATCCGTAAACCAATCCGTTTAATTTTATCGTAAAAATGTATTCGTACTCTGTCTTAAAACTTCTCCCCTCGTTACAGAACTCAAAACATTGAATGTCCTTAAAAGTTTTTCTTAAGTCATAGAGCAGAGTTTTCAGTCATTTTGTTAAAAATTAAAAAAAAATACCTCAACTCTGAAAAGAGGCAAAGTTAATCTGGTCAACCATGACTTCATGGAATTGCACACATCTAAAAAATATCGCAATTTTCACAGCAGATTTTTATTGACGAGGTTCATCAAGGAGTTGATATCTTCAGGTATCAAACTGAAGATGTTCACCTAAAAATGTTTACTCGTAGACGAAACAAGTCAATAAAAACCTGCTTTGGAAATTAAGATGTGTTCTTTCTTTTAAGACGTCGAAAAAGGGATACTGAGCGTAGTATGAATTTAAGATATACCTTGATTGTTATATTTGATTTGAAAATGACTCGAGAATTTTCATTTAATGATGAATTATGTTGAATAACAATCCAAAATCCTATCGAATGTTTCTCTGTGAGCATGCGCAAGTCATTCCCTTCCTACTCCTTTTCACGGAAGTTAATTCCTTGTCTTTCATATTCATAAATGCTGTGATAGCCAACGTAACACATTAATTAAGAGAAATTATTTTTGACTAGTTTCGCGAAAAATGGAGCTCATCTTGGATATGAAATGACGTATAATCTGTTTCAAGGCTGAGTTTGAGAGGTTTTGGAGAAATTGAATTTCCTTGACATACTTCATCAATTCTCATGGACTCAGTATGGCGGTTGTGTGGATAATAGGATAAAATTCATTTACGTAATACTTATCAACAGATACCTTTTGGATAATGAGTTCTATTCACGCGGAGTTTCAGGTAATATCAGACGAATCATTTCTTTCTGAAGCGTCGAAACTCAGTGAATTATTGAGACAATATTTTTGTCGTTCACTGCTGAATTAATAAAGAAACCCCAAAGGATAAACGGAAGTGAAAAGGTGCACCAGACCAGGAGTCGAATCTTCCTCTCCCCGGGTGAGTGCTATGACTAATTCAGCTATCTCGCAGAAGTCTGAACCCGTTCACGGGGATTATGGGGAATAATTTTATTTAGAGTATCCTACTCGACAGTTGACTATTCGGGTTCGAGTCTCGGTCACGTCTTTTTCACTTCCGTTTATTCTTTTGGTTTATAAGACGCACGATTGAACTAAGGTAGTTTTTTTTTCGTTACAGTTAACTCTGTTCGTACAATCTTCAACCAGAAGGTTGATTTGACCTCATCCCTCCACCATAGGAAACGAAAACCTTTGTAGTGGGGGCTTAGGTGGTAAAATGAGGAGTGAGGTAGTTCGCCATTTCTTTCCTCACTGAGATAGACTGCTTTAAGCGGAATAAGTCCACGTTAGCGAAGCACAATGACTTTACGAGTAACACTTTTCGTAGTATTCAGAACGAAAAGACCTTAATCAATTCAGCATCACTCATACCTCAGTGGCTTTCATAACACCACAGCCATGAACAAACCTGAGACACAGATAAATGAAAGTTACATTTTTCTTTATCCTGTATCCTGATTTTTCATTAATTTTGTTCATCGTTGTGATAATATTAATATGAAAGTTACTGAAAGTATCTCCTCGAAATTCAAAAAGGGAAGGGGTTACTTCATGGAAGACCGTCACAATAATGGACAGTATAACGCTTCGTACTCTTCCATTGACTGACTTTTTGTTACTCATATCTTGAGCGAGCATCACCACGCCAAGTAATACCCACGACTCACCCAGTCACTAAGAGGGAGGGAAGCGGAAGGTCATTGTATAATTCTTCCTTCCTTCTATATCGATCAATATCCTTTTACCCTGACCCTTCCTCTTTCCCTCCTCATTCCTTTATATTACTTCTTGACTAAATATGTATAGATATATACGTTGATTTATGATTATTCCCTTGTTCGATGATGCTAGCTCGCTAGTGGAGAAATCTGAATTAGAATCATATGGAACTGTGCGAAATGTTTACCATTTGATATACTATACGAGTATTTCGTATTTCTATTTCTGTAGCTACATTTGAATAATTTTAATTTGTATTAATTATTCTAATATATATTTGTTTTGTTTATAATGTACAGAAAATATCACATTTATAGTTTGTTACTTGTTGTTTATATAGCTATTATAATTGTTTATTTTATAGTGTTATAAAAAATTTGTAATTTGAAAATTTAATAATTCTAGGCGGTAACTTGTCTGCTGGTAATTCGGCACCTCCTGAAGAGCCAACTTTGGAAGACCTTAACGGTGTCTTTTCTTATAATCGTATCTTAACTTCTCACTGTATTAAATAAACATTGCTTCCATTAACTTTATTTCCACTATCTTCCAAATATTCTTGTTTTATATAAAATCATATCACTAGGAAGGTTGGATAAACAGTGTTATCGTTGGTGCAGACCTATTACGGTTTAAATTTAATGTGTGCGAACTCAACCTTTTGGAAAAGTATCACGATGTGGCAAGTAAAATAACCTTTAGCCATTAAAGAACATTTTTTTATTCGCCACTTATTTCTCCTCCAAGTACGCATATTATTGACGAACACAATTCTTCTGTGAAAATACTAAGGTTGTTTATCTCTCTTATTGCCGATTTCAATTCTTATAATAAAACGATATCTGTGAATAATTTGTGAATAGATTTCTAAGGCCGAAATTCTCGCATCGTACATTTAAACTGTAAGTATAGAATCTCTATTTCATATCTTCATTATCTCTTCATAAACGATATCTTAGAAAGGTCGACAGACGGCGGAACGGAATGAGGCCCTCCATTGTAGATTTAATTAAGGCCGAATTGGCGGACATTCCGATGAAATCAACGTGAGAGTAGTTTCGTTTGGAAGAGGAAATGGTGAGTTGTTTTGGGAGAGATAGGCAAGAAAGGAAGTTGAGGGATTGTAGATAAGGAGAACGACGAATTTGAAGTTAGCGGGGAAATAATTAATTAATCTAGAAAAGAGGATTTTTTAAGCGGTCTACGTTAGTCCCTTGAAGTTGACTGCGATTTGTAGGGTTTTTTTTTTAAATTGCAGAAACGAAAGAATGTCAAAGGAGAATGATTTCTTATTTACTTTAGTGAAACTTTTCCGATTATTTTCTCTCGCTTTTAACTGTTGAAGTTGTAATTTACAATTTTATTGTTAATATTGCAGGAACATGGATGCTGTGTTTTTAATATTCTAGCGTATTTTGTGGAAGACTATAATAAATTGATTACTTCGCTTTTCTTCCTTACACTTACTACCAAGTTTGCATTATGAGGCAACGGTAAATATTTCGCAAGATATTAATGTAAAAGATGTGAAGTTTCAACAAGTCAAACACATCGCAAATTGGACAATATAGGTCAGGTAGACAAACTTTAAGACTCCAACAACCGTAAATGTAATGAAGACATAACTCCGTCGAAGAATAAAAACCTTAAAAATTAATGTTATTAGCGTAAATATACATGCATGTATACTTATACACGTATTTATACATTTATATTATTTTTATTTGTATTTACACTAATAATATAAATATACGTAATAATGTAAAAGGTGTTAGTTTGGAGTAGATGGACAAGTTATGGAGAGCTATGGAGAATTATGGAGCTTTGAAGAGATAGGAATGGTTTATGAAGTTAAAGTAATATCTTTAAAGAAAGTGTTGATAGCAGTGAGTTGCATTTATTAGTTTTAAAAACAAATTTATTGTATAAATAAGCAATAATCTCAGGAAAGAGGTTTATAGGATGTCCAAACGACGTCCTTCCGTTTTATGATGAAGGTGTTTTGGAAGCCTCAAATGCTTGGCGATCTAAGTAGCGAAACCGGTCGCTGAAATGGAATCTGTGGAAGCAAAAGCAATTTATTCGCATTTTTAAAGTAAATTAATACTTTGCGCCATCGGTAACTTTATGGGGTTGATGACAGTTGAGCCGGTTCTAGAAGTGGTCGATGCACTGGTAAGTTGAGAAATTCTGAGCTAGAGCAAGGAGAGTAATGAGGATATTATGAGGTGGAATGGAACGTTAAGGGAGGTGAGCTGCGGTGAGAAAAGGCTTTTCCAGTTGCCCTAAGCAAATAAGTGATCAACTAAAAACGTAGATATTGTATTTAGATTTTGTAGCAATTGTATTATAATACTGCCATTCTACATGCTAGTCGCAAATAACGCATTTCGAAAGAATTGCCGTTCATTCACTTTCACATATAATTCAAAGAGTCGATTTGTTTACACACACGTAGATCTTGGGTTGTTTCTCTTATTGTGCGTGGAAAATAGGCTCAAAAAGAAACGCACTGGAAAGTTACGAGCAAACCACTTTGGTGAATGATGCTCTTTATTCTGAATTGCATTCACTTTTCGTGTATTTTGTTTCTCTCGTCCTATGACATCTTTCTATTGGCAGGGGGTGCATGCACAATGACTCTACTTTCCTAATTGATTATTATCACGTATCTTTCGCGGATAAAATGAATGCTTGAAGCAACTAGTTTTAGCATCTATTTCTCTGTTTATTATGATTATCAAAACGAATTCAAACTAATAGTGTGTACAGAGTAGGAATCATACTTATAAACCAGTAAAAATACCAATAAGAAGTGTGTTGGTCCGTATATCCTCAGGAAATTTTACTCAGGGTTAAGGGCGCTTCAAGACCTTCTCCCAATAACGGCCAGATGTGAGCTTGTTGTCCTTGCAATTGAGGGCCCAAAAGAGTGTAAAAAGAGTAAGATGAACTAAAATAGCTTTAAAATTTTTTTCCTGAAGTGAAACTTTCGCAAATTCTGTATCTATCCAGAAATATGATGTAAACGGTACGTTACTGCTAAATTTACTCTTGCGTTAAAGGTTTGAGCGTAAAAATATCTTATTATTTCGTGTCTTTAATTAGAACAAAGGTTCGTCTTAGCATATATTCCCAGAAACATAACAGTTAAGAAGCATGTTCGTCCGTATATCCTCTCAAATCCGAGATCGTCATGGAGGGTGACTCTCCGCCGCGCGGATATGGCTCTTGCATCGCCATCGAAAATTCGCTATATAAATCGGCGTCGCAAATTGTCGCAGGATTCAAGGAACATCGTGGTATAAGTAAGCCCGTGTACATCGTGGTACATCACTACTATATTCCTCGCTTTAGGTGAAAATTTGCCGTAAAATATGAGTTCGCCATTTTGTTGTATAACTTATGCAAATATTCTACCGTGATCATTCAAACCAAGTAATATGAAGCATAAAGAGTATATTTATAATACAGCATCGTTTTTTACCCGATGATTTTGCTTATTTGGGTTCAGTGTTGGCTTGAAGTTGTTGAAATTTGTGAAAAATCGAAGACCGGCTTTTTTCTTAAAATTTCGTCAACTTTGACCCCCTGTAGAATTTTAATCCACAGGAATGAAAGTAAATGATTTGGTAGTTATATGCAGAATTTATTTAAGAATAGCCATGCGAAGTTTCAGAGTCCGCGCTCAAAAAAACCATTTTCTTATTTTTGGCCAGCTTTTTTCGATTCTAGCCCACTGTGCGGTGGTGCGAGGCCTTAACAAAGTAAAGTTACTTCGCTCAGAGACGTTTCTTCGCTCCGATGGACTATTCTACATTTGGGGGAAATCATTCAAAATTTCAGATATATTTGGGGTAAGTTATTTAGAATTGAGTAATCATACGTTAGGATCTATTACGAAACGTATCGCCTTTCGTTGTTTGTACCTTTTCCGTTCTGCTGTTTGATTCTCTCTGCCCTGATAAAATTAAGATTCAAGCTGAGCCTTTATTTGACTGAATACCGTTCTTTATTATCCACTCTAATTCGGAGGAAATAGTTTTCATAATTTTGAATCATTTCATTAAAAATTATATTTGAAGTTATCGTTTTTTACACCTCAGCTTATGTTACAATAAGAGTAAATACTGAAATGTTGCGGAGTATAGCAAAGCTGAGTGGCAATCGTCTTAAGGTTGAAATTAACTAGCATATTCTTCATTGATATCTTTTGCCATCCACAAATTTCAAGAATTATTTCCTGAACTCCCAAGAATGCTAAACTTTCTTGGAAGAAATGCTTTTTAACTTGAGCTCAAAGAAGTAGATTAAGAAAATAGCAAAATATCCTCAATAATAATAAGGAAAAAGTCTTATTTAATTTCGATAAAATTGGCGCGAAAGCGATTAAAGTGTATTTGGATACTGAATAAGATGAGATTGCTAAATGAAACCACTAAGTAGGAGGAAGTTAGCATCTGTTTCCCAAAACTCGGCTAAACACACTTCCTGTTTTTATTTCAACTAACACAAAAGCAGGTCGAAAATATGACGAGGCCAGCGATCTTTTGAGTTATGCTAAAGTGTACTTTCTTCAGACTAATTTCATGCAGTGTTTTACATAAGTACATGTTGGATTCAGATAACGATCTTACTTAGTTTTCAGAGGTTCGTAAATTCCTTTTAAATGATTCATAAAAGTAACAATTTCATCAAGTGATGTACGAATCGTAAGATAGAACGGAAACATAATTATTTAATTCAGTTCTCGAAGATACACTTCTTTGGGTGTTTGGACACCTCATATTTATGGGTAATTTTCTTAAATTTCTAACTAGTGGAGATCCATTGCGCGCAATCGACGTCAATTTAAATCCACTGCTTAACTTCATCCAGAATTTTCGAATATTGAGCTTTAATAAAAATAACCTCAGGCAAGTTCGTTTCAATTCATGTAATTTAATAAATCTCAAAATTGTCAAGCGGTTGACTCATGATTTTAAAATCTTTTGAGAATGTTATTTAAAAATGACACACAAAAGGATTAAAATCTTTGGAACTGCAATAAACTAACTATATGAGGAGTATTAATGGAGTTTTTATTTAATATCAAACTTATCTATTAATTGCCAAATTAAAACATATCCTTTAAAATGTTACTATTTGAGTACTTAACCTGATTTCGTTTCTTCTAAATAGATGGCACGGAAGAATATCTTATTTTACCTCAAATTTATTTCGTGAGATTATCAAGGGATTTAATTAAATTGAAATTGAAATATTTTAAAATATTTAATAAGAAACTTGTAATGTTTTAATTATGTCCTTTCACCAAGTATCGCTGGATACCATTAATTTTAATAAATCTGATTCAACAGAGTGCGAGTTCTTGTAATTAAGAATCCTTTAAATTGTGTCAACAAAAATGACCTTCTGGTTTACAGGTGCTCTCGGTAAAAAGAGTTAAGAATCAAGTGTTTTTTTGCTCCCTTCCGTCGTTTTTCTCGTGTTGGAGCTTAAATGAAATATTTCGACTCAAATTACGCATTTTCTGTAAACAGTCTTGCTCATGGTTGTTAAGATATGAAAGCTACGGAGTGATGCTGAATAATGGCATTGATTAAGGCTTCTCCATTTTGAATGCTACGGAAAGTGTTACTCGTAAAGTCATTGTGCTTCACTAACGTTGACTTATTCCGCTCAAAGCAGTCTGCCTCAGTAAGGAAAGAAAGGGCGAACTACCTCACTCCTCATCTTACCTAATTGCATCAGCCCCCTCTCCAAAGCTTTTTGATACTTATGGTGGAGGGATGAGGTTCAAACCAGCCTTCAGAATGAAAACTGTACAAACAGATACTATTCGTGTGGATGATTTCCCAGAAAATAATCGAAACATAACAATTACCCTTAGAATAAGGCCAGGTCTCATTAAAACTACCGGATAAACGGATAAAATCATACGATCTCATAAACAGTTGCACTTGCTGGAACTCCGAAGTAAATCTTACCTTTTTATAGGTAAACTTCAGGTCAGAGCTTCCCGTTTGTCTCTGAGCGCGAGTTCCGCTTGCCGAAAGACGGCTTACGGAGTGTTTTTAAACCTCTAATTCATAGCATCATAAAAGTTTCTGAATGTTACTTTCCAGTCAAAATCTTTAGTAAATATTATTTATTTTAAACATAAGTCGAAGATAATCTTGTAAACAAACTTTATTATGGCATTCTCAATTGAAGGGGCGATATTTTGTCTGGAATTCCTTCCATTCAACAAAAATATAGGAATCAACTTTTCGCCATGTTTCCAGTTTTCAGGGTTTGATAACTCAAAGTTAGTAATATATCATGCATCTAAACAAGTCGCAACATTATTTTGCATGAACGATAACAAAGTTTTTAAATTGGATCTCTTTTCCTGGCGGAAAGTTGATTCTTGTGTTTTTCTCCGTAGAGGGAATATTTTCTATGCAACACTAATTATCACTAATTATTTTAACCATCTCTAATTATCTAGGCAAAGCCTAATTTAACAATAACATACGTATATATTATAAATTTGATCCAATAATTATAATTTCCAACCAGAAACGGAACTCTCACCTTATTTAAGACTACTTACTTAGATGTTTAAATAGACTACTAACTACTGACTTACGAGTAGGTTTTAATTTTAATTGTTCTTGTTCGAAAATACTCGCTATCTTTACATAAGATGACGAATGAGAATTTGAGATTCTGAAAGCCTCAAGGAAATGAGTAATTCTAGGAGAGGCTTGCCGAGAGGTTGAGAAAACGCTTTCAGTGTAAAATAAATATTTATTCGTTAGCTGCAAGTTAGTCCCCGCAAATGCGGGGAATTTCGCATCTCCTTTGAATTAGTCGATGACGGCATCCACGTAACCGGTCCATTCTGTTCTTTTGCAATTCATCGCAGAAATCTCAACAGCGCCAAAAAAATGCCGCTGTCGTTCAATCACTTTTTAATATTAAATGAAATGAAAACACTATCCAGGAATTTTTAGAAAGCATTCTGAATGGGATTATAAATTTCCTTTCCTACTCGCAAAATTATACGTACTAGGATTCATACTAATGTATGGATTAAGTTGTTCGCTGTTTCCAAATCACGTTCAAGAGATTTCGAGCGTAAATTATTTCAAATGTAATTAACTATAGTATTAATAGACCTTTAACGAGAAGGTTACCGACAAAATAACTTCTATAAACAAATGTACATACAAATCGAGAGAAAAACCCAACCATCCAATGCAAATCATCAACAGGTAAAAATTGCAGTTCAAATAAGAGTTTTATATGTTTAACAAAAAGTAGAAACCCTCAGTTTTGACTCTTGGACCTTCTTACGATAATTTCTTTCCTTGATATAACTTACAGACAAATTGTCCTAGTACGTGATTGAATACAAGAACTTATTGAAAAAAATGGATCAAATTGGTGTATTATGTATTATAATTATTTGTGTCAAATACTTCTCCATATCGTGTTTTTCGTTTAGCTACATTAAGTAGAGTAGCAGTTAATCTCAAAATTGTTTCATTCGAGCCAGTTGTAGAAGTGAACGAAAGAGATTCCATGTGAATCCTTATATTCACATCCCAATAAGTGTCATCTTTTATGGACACCGTCGTAGTCCATATGATAACTTGACTACTTTATATGTGCTATCAATAGTTTTGTAAGAAAGAAATTATCGTATTTGTAATTCCCTTTGCAAGCGAGATATGCTTGCATAAATTATTCACATTTTAAAACCTACGAAAACAGTTAATCGCTCTTCGAAACTCTTCATTGTCCAACATTACTTTGCCATGAAATTTGAGTAAACATTCAATTATCAATTTACGTTTACCTATTCGTATGAGGAAGATAAATGTTCTTTAAATTGGTTCAGAGTCGGAACAGAACGTAAATTCAGTTCTACATTCGCGTAAAACAGTTCTCTCACAAATCAAAAGA
The DNA here is from genome assembly GCA_000376725.2 of Ladona fulva. NCBI lineage: Eukaryota > Metazoa > Arthropoda > Insecta > Odonata > Libellulidae > Ladona > Ladona fulva. The sequence goes on from KZ308376.1 coordinate 893,093, forward strand.
AAATATCAATGAATAGTGTATACCAATTAAATAAATTTCATAGATTTTGGGGGCAAACACAGAAATGTTATCTATATTTTACAAAAGTAAAAAAATGATTAATTATTTACAAGGAGATGATGAAGCGTATACATCTTGCGAATGCTTTTGTACTCGGCGCATAGTTACTTATTGCTCTTAGAGGTAACTGAGAATATGTAAATATTGGCTAGTTTCAGTTTCATGATGGATGCTGTCACTTCCTTCGTATGTCACGTGATTCTTCTTCCTCAAGGTGAGCCACTAATAACAACTGGTCCGAAGCGCTTTGGATCCTCAACTTTTCCTGATTTCTTCCTCTGGATGTTATCCAGAATTCAGCAATTCGGAATAGATTTAGAAAAATCCTCTGAAAAATAAAAAAGGTACAATTACTTTATAGTTTTGCTTCCAATTGCTGGGACAGCATTTCGTCACAACTCAGTAAAAAATCATAATAATTAGTCAATTTTATGCAATTATCTGGAGTAGGCAGTCCTCTGTTTGAACCATTATCATATCTCAAATAGAATCTCTTTCAAAGGTTTTTAAATTAACTGCATACATTTCAATGAAGGCTTTCTCGTGGTTGTTTTTAACTAAAAGGTATTCTGTGGACTACTTTTCTCTGTAATGCGATAGACAAAAAAGTGACGCTACGGAATTTAGGAATATTAAATGGATTTGTGAACAACATTACTGATGAACCGATGCGTATAATCTTTGACTTGCTGTTAAATAAACATTAGATTCCCTGACTGGCTAAAAGCGAAATCTAAACCGAATCTAGGTGCAACTTTATGCCTTCTACGGGGTATATGTGTACTAGTTTAAATTGAAATGTTTATGCTTTGAGTCAAAAATTAGTGAGTGCATATATTTTTTCCTTTGGTTCCTCTCTCCATATCTCCATCTAATCATAAACTACTGCGAATTTTGAACGTTTATGCTCAATTTTCATAGAAATAATAAAATAATAAACATGCAGTCTGTACTAATCCGATTCCCTTCACCATTAGCATAAAAAAGTTTTGGAGAGGGGGACGAGGCGATTAGGCAAAATGAAGAGTGTAGTATTTCGCTCTTTCTTTTCTCGCAGAGCCATGAGTGGAACATTCAGCGTAAGTAATCCGATGAATAACAATTTTCAAAGCATTCAAGAAACAGGGGCGATCGAATTGAATACCATTAATCAGCATCACTCATAACTCAGTGGCTTTCATTTTATCTTTTATTTTTTCTTCGGATTTCAGAAAATCCGAAATGCGAGTACTACTATGTTCAATATCCCGGGATATTTACGTAATTCAAGGGTATTGATGTAAGAAGAGACTTGGTAGTCTCAATCTCGCCCTATTTAATTCCTTATATTGTACTAGTTAACGCCCCCATCAAGCATCACGGGACTTAATTTAGTTTAAAAATATATCTATTATTTTATTGCTGTTATTTGGTACTTCTCAGCATGGAGGCTGGGAAACATTCACTTATTAGGGATGCAAAGCACCAAAGGAATTGGGCTTATCTATAGCTTTTTAATAGTTATTTAAAATGTCCACACTATGGAGCAAGTACTAATTATAGTGGTTTTTTGTAGTCGAACAATAATTTGATCTTCTATTCCAATTTTTCAAGGTTTTTACGTAAGTTTTTAGGTATTACACCACTTGCTGAACATATTATTGGGACAATTTTGACAGATATAGGAATGACTCTCATATTTTATTATAATTATAACTATCATTAGCCTCCGATAAAGCTAATAGTCAATATGCGAATGTTCCAGAAGCTCCGCTCGTGGGGAAGCAGCACTTACCCTCGATAACGTCTACGATGATGGTGGTGATGGTGTCCATGGTGATGATGTCCTCCGTAGCCTCCCCCGTAGCCTCCTCCGAAGCCTCCTCCGTAGCCTCCTCCAAATCCACCTCCGTAGCCTCCACCGAAGCCCCCGCCATACCCTCCTCCGAATCCAGGTCCGAAGCCGGGACCTCCGAATCCTCCTCCCGAGGAAGATGCGCTTGCCTGGCTGCTGGAGAAGGACGCTTGGAAGGGTCCAAAGCCGAAGGAGGAGCTCTGCGCAGCCGCCTGGGAACCTGCACCTCCGAACTGTGGCCCTCTGCGGGTCCTCACGGACGCCGTCCCCTCATCGGCCGCTAAGGGAAAGCAGAGTCGCATCTTTCGTCATCCACTCTTTGCCTTGGTTACCTCCAAATATGTTTACTTCAGTTTGGGAAACATTCTCGGGAGTGAATTAGCGATTTTTTGAATACTAGAAAGAGTAACTAAATGAGCCAAAAGTTCTCCTTGATTATCAAGGTTGAGGATGAGTGTCTCATTTCTGGGACAAGTCCTTCGTGAAAAGTTTTTATGACCCCATGGTGTCTTTGAGATCTAATTTTAGAATGAATGGTATTTGCTGTCCTTTTGAATGGTATTCTTTAAAAGAGATGGTGAGGGATTATCGACTGGAAGGAATCGAGGGGAATAAACTACGGTTGAGATATTTCAACAGTGCAAATTGTTACCATCGCAGTTATCTACATTGACCAAACTTCGGCATTTTATTTGTTAGAAGTTTTCCTGTTTTATTCCCCAGTACGGATGAAATTAAACGTAGCGTCTAAAGTTGAACTATACCGATATGCCTCCTTACAAAGTCGTGACTCATATCATGTGCTTTGCCTAACAGAAAAAAGAAGATTTGAAGAAAGAGGAAAAGGAGCAACTTATACACCGGATTTAATACGTACGTCATTATCATGACGCTATGCGTCGAAAGCTAATAGTATTATTAGTACTAGGTCGTATATATGAAATTCTGTGGTAACGTGCATAAGTTACTCTTTTTCCTCTTTCCTAATGAAAAGCTATCACAAAGTTGAGACCTAAATAGTGGAGAAAATTTGAATATTTTCTACATCGCTCGGATTGACGAGGTAAACATGCGTTACGTACTTTAATATAACATACTTTAGGAACTTTAATTAGCCTATCATAATTTATATACATAAACTTGCAGAACAGTAAGGATCGTAACAACAATTACCCCGAATATATTTTTCCCGCATACGTACCACTTCTGAATACTTTTTCCAATACTGTACTCAAGCGGAGTTCATTTTAGAGGTTTCTCTCTCTGCTGAAGCTATGTATGGTTGCTATTGTAGATTTGTTTGGTATTGAGCCCACAGTTTAGTATTCCTGTTTTATTCAGAATTTTGATATCGGGTCATTTATTACTGTTGATGCAGCCCTTTTCACAATCTATATTGGTATTATACATTAATATTATGTATAACTTATAACATATTAATACTTCAAATGACGAACGGGCACATGCAAGAAGAGACTTGCTAGTCTTAATGTAGCCAGAATAAAGTCGCATTATTGTTATTATTATTATTATTATGCCATCAATACTTTTGATTGATTGCTGCTGTGAAACAATATCATCAAATATCACACTTAATGAAACGTGTTTAAACAGACTCAAAAAATTCCGTTAGAAGAGAGAGTTAGAGGTATTCTCAAAGTACGATATTTTAACCTCATTAATACTGGCCGCTTATTCTGACCGCGTTAATTACGAAAGTTTTTTTTAGCGATTTTCTAGATTTATGGCGGAAAATCAGTTTCTTCCTCAAACTGAGAGTGACGTTATATTTAAGTAGACCTCAATTTACGCTTTGAAGTTGAAAATGTGTCGGACATTTCCCAAAAATGTTTGACCTCTCAATCGGTCAACGTCCTTCGTAGTAAAATCCAAGACACTCCTCTGCCGGAACCACCAGAGGGCGTCGCACAAGATCTCGAATTGGTGACGCAAGCGCCAAATTCTCCGTTATTTTAATTCCATGCGTTCAAAATCTGATCAAAATCAGAATCCGTGCACATTTATTCGACGAAACAAAATAATAAGTAGTCAATCGTTGAAAGGCAAAAGTTATATTATCATTCAGAAGATATTCTGGTGGAAATGAAATACTTGACGATCCGAGAGATGGTCAATGGTGCAAGAGAGGGACTCAGGAAGCAATCAATAGGGAGGATTGCCCAAAATATTTGAAGGAGATTAAAACGCTATTCAATATACATTTAAATTAGTAGTTCTGACATATAAGATTATGGAAGGTGTATTACCGAATATAGCAAGCCTGGGTATCGATTCGGGAAAATTGAGGATAGAAAGAGAAGTAAGAATCGAGGTAGATTAAAAGAAATCAGCTTAAAAGGAAAACTTTCCGAAGTGACAAGATGTAAGGATAATTGAATAGAAAAGATATGAATAAATGAGGAGGAAGTCTATGAATTAAATTATGTTCGAGAAAAAAATGGAAATGTAATGCAAAAGTAGAAAAATCGAAGTTCTTCTTCACTTCACTAAAAATCTGTTTATAATCGCATTAAACTTAGCGCATTAAATAGGTATCAACAACATCGGAAATTAAAATATTTCATTTTAAATACAATGGCAGTTAGTAGGATATGAAATAATGAAGAGGGAAAGGTTTAAGAGCTTGATCTGACATAAAATGATTCATTAATTGACACGAAAGCATGTGATCGGTGATTTTATAGTAAACAAATATCGATCTCGCGTATAATTTTCTGTTAGTCGAGAAATTTTAAGTTAGAAATGCACTCCTAACTAATCCACTTCTGAGGTGGAACGTTTGGGTTCCATTCTCATTGCCACTTCACTAAACTGTCAAAAATTTTCATGGTTTTGACATGAACATGAAACATGTCTGCTCTTTAAGAATTAACTTTTGATTACCTCCTGCTTGAGGGGCGTCCGCTTCCAAGGTATTAATCTTCCCTATGAGTGTTGCTGGTACTTCTGAGACAGAGGCCGGGACCTCTTGTGAAACGGGCTCCGCCACAGGGGCCTCAGTGGATGGCACAACTTGTGGTGATGCCGGGAACTCAACCGGAAGAGGATCAACAAGGACCATGGGGACGAGAGCCCCGTAGGCGAGCGGGAGGAGAGCCACGAACAACGAGAGAGTCCTCATGTCTGAGAGGTGCCTTCGACTACGATGCTTCTCCAAAGCAGATAGGGTTAGCCGAGTGTGGGGAGATGCCTTTATATCCGAAGATGATGGAGCGCCTTCGGACGCCCTCTTCCCCTTCATTACCACCCCTTTCACCTTTCGGACATTCCCCTCTCTCCCAAACCTCTTCTCGTGTTTACAAGGACTCGAGCACAGTCCGTCGCTCGTTTCACTTTCTCTCTTACGTTTAGGATATGTGACTGACCAGTCGTAGTCCGCGTGGAGATACTTTTGTGCAATTGTTCAAAGTCTTTTGAAACTTTTAACGAAAAGTATTCCCGAAAAAAGTTTTCAATGTCAATGAAGTGAATGACGTAAGCTCCGAAATTAATGATATAACAATGATGTAGCTCATTTCGTAATTAACGATCTTCCAAATGTAAAACGATTTTTATGAGGGTAGTCTGCAATTTAATTGCTTCTGTGTATGTCTATAGTATTTCTTTCTTATATTTACCTCCCCCTGACTTATACATAAAATATAAGAATGAACTATTCTCACAAATCTATATTTCCCTAGCTAAAAATTCACCGTTGCTGTCTAACTAATATATTTTCTATCTAAATATAAAGAACAAACCGTATTTTTAAGTTTAACAGTACAACAGATGAATTTATTCATAAATATGATCGCTTAAACCAGAGAAGTCGCTCTCTGCTAAACATTTCTAATTAATAAGACCATTAGGTTCGCACAAGTGCATTTTCTTTCAAGTTTTTATTAGATGTTTAACATAGTTTGTTCTTCCAAACGCAACAGTTGTAAGATGATGCTGAGGATAAGTGAAGGAGAGATTTCGACTCCTCACGTTTAAAAAAGGCTGCTACAGACGAAGACATGTACTCAGAATAAATTTAAGTAAATGAATTCGATTAAAACTGAAAATTTTTGGCATTGTCATCAAAACTTTATATTCATAAATTGTGATCAACGACACAGATCAGAAAATATGATTATTTCATGAAAATGTATTTATTATTTTACGAATGCTATTAGTGAGTAGAAATTATAAAATGGAATCGGAGAATTCAAAAAACCACATCTTCTTTTAAACTAAATAAATTTTAAGTATCCTTTCATTGAAAAAATCTTATTTCTATAGTGAACGCTGAAGGTCTACATATTACTTTCTTGAGTTAAAAATATTTTCTCTTATTAATTGATTCCTTTTTTTGGCATTATACAAACTACAAAATGTAGCAAAACGCCCTTATATTTAATTTTATCTTTCTCGTTTTTTTACTTCTAACTATTTGTAGAATTATATTTTTCGTTTCTAGAAATATTTCGTGATATATCTTGAATTACCTTTGTATAATATTTAAGTTCGAATACTGAAATATTTTATTTAGTTGCCGACCAAAACCAAGGCTTTCGTCGAAGTTCTCTTTATAGCAATGGACTTAAAAAAAGTAATTGGTCAAATAATCTTGAAATATACCTGCTTCATGGGAAGATAAAGAGTGTGTCAATATTAGAAAGTGACATATAACCACTCATTTGAGCAACATACGGATACCTAATTTATGCTTACTCAATTTCCGCAGATAAATAATGAGATCGAAAATAGAAGAAAATTTTTCCACGCCTCAAACGTTATAAAAGTGAAATGTCACAACAGACTAAATGAATAGCAAACAAATGTACAATACGCAATATATATATTAAATTTTACTTCTCTTTCCCCCAGAAAAGGTTACAGGAAAGGAAAGAAGTATCGAAACTCAAATACCTAGCTGCATTATAGATTATTTACTGTTTGCAGGGTACGTTGTGTGCTAAAGAGGGCGTTGTACTTTTGTAGTTAAGTGCCTCATTGAAAATGAATAGCAAAACGCATCAACAACGAAAATAAATAAGTTAGCTATCGATAGCTAATATTTATTAAAGCACTCTTAGTTGAGTGGGTTGAAAAGTCCTTTGAGCAGACATCGAAGCCCTTGCTGAGGATCGAACTCGTGATCTTTTGTAAGTTGTAAGGTAAACAAGATTAGCGTGAACATCAATTTCTTTCATATAGGCCATTCAAACAGAGCTCGTTAATTTCTTTACGCTAGTGCGTAAACTCGTCGAAGGGAGTGAGAGCGACCGATTTACCGAAGGTATTTCCGTAACGCCTACGGCAACAGTGACTCATTGTCACTGTTCTGTAACGCAGACAACTTCACGCCATTGCCCACCTTACGCACGATGGGCAATAACATCTCGTTTCCGTTCCCCTTTTCGGGGAATCCCACGCCGTTTAATTTCTCCGGCCTCTGAAGACTCGAGCGTCACTACGTGACCTTCGAGTCTTTATTTTCCCATCCTCTCGTTCGCTCTCCGAAGAGACGCATTCCTCCGAGAAGCATCCCGCGAATTGCCACACCAAATTCAAGGTTGAAATTAAAATTGTCTAACTAAAAAACGATTTTTCTCCTCTCGAGCTAATTTCTTCTTTTGTTCGAGGCGAATCCCCCGAAAAGAAACCTGTCTCTCACCAATTAGTGCGTACGTAAGGAAACCCTCGAAGAGGACACTAACGATCTGAAATTTCCTAGGTACCACAACGGAGTTTTATGGGCCCAAACCCTGCTTAAGGTTACTAGATATAACAAGAAAGAGGTTCTCTCTAACCATTCTAGACCAGATTATAGTGTTCAATCTGAATAAACAATATGAAACAAGATGTTTTGGCCCTAAACGTTGCGGTAGTTCTTCATGACGAGAGAGTAATAAAAACACAACTTTATCCCGTGACCTCAGGAATTTAATATGACGACAGATTGCTCTGGCAACGTTAAAAGTTGTGCTTTTGTTATCTCACCGCTCTCGTCGTGGAAGGTTGAAAAGTTTGGCAGTCACAAAATGAAAGGGTCACAGTTTCATCGTTCAAATTCAATTTCTTCTCGCCTTCCCTTGTTGGTCATGGGATAACTCTAACCGTAAATTAAAACAAATGTATTTAGACGATAGTTTATGAGTAAACATGAGTTTATGAGTGGGGCATATAAAATGCTTGCTCGCTAAAGGAATAGCGTAAGAGATCAAGTTTATATGTAGGAAATTATCCAGCTAATGTAGAGCTTGGATAGCTTTCTTTTCGACTTTTGGGTGGATTATTTTTAACAAGTCAATGATTCGGTAATTTGGTGCGAAATGAATTCTAATATTCTGTCTCCATTAATTCCAAATGGTTAACGATTTAAGATGAATTGATTGGAGGACGCTGAATCTGCACTTCGGTATAAGATTTTTTCCAGGTATTTAAAAAGGCTTCAAAGAAAGAAAAATAAAAAAGTCCTATATAATACCAAAAGTAATTTATAATCACATACGAAATAATTCAAATTTACTTACGCTGGGATATCTTTCTTACTTGTACGTATTTTGAGTCAATACTCCGCCATTCCATCCTTAAATATATCTTTTCCAACATGGAACTTTTTTTAGAATTGCAAATATTTTAATCAAAGCAAATATTTAGAATTGCTCCTTTTTTAGAGCATATATTGTCATATTTCTAGATCGCTAATTTTTTGAGTCTACGTGAAAATGACGTTCTGGTATCACAATGTAAAATTATCAGTATTTTCTTTTTCTTAACCGATTAATATGTCGATTCGTCATCGAAGATTACGTTTCTCACACACAATAATATCATTCTGATGACTCCTTTATTCCTGATATATTTCCATCCTGATGACCTTTAAAAAAACTTTATTCACTAGAGCATTCACTTCCTTTTATCGATAATTACAAATAAATCCCAAGGAATAACAAGTGTGAAAAATGTGCAAAGTTAACACCTTTACCTCAATCCTTGCAAATAAATCAATGACTGAAAATTAAAAGTAAATAGTTCTCTGTTCTTATCGTAGCTCTGATGTCTTTTACTCGTTTACATCTTTTACATCTCACGTCATGCATAAGCCATGATTCTAAAATCATTTGTATGTCACTAGAAGTTCTTCGCATATCTTCTTTCGAAATCGTAAAGAATGAAATGGTCCGGTAGGCACGTTTTTAGAGCAAAAAGCCCTTTCAGGAAGTAAAATTCGTCGATTTTCAACGAAAGAATTTGGTTCCTATGATACTTAAATATAAGAGTCTTTGTTTTTCTGATTGTGAAGTAGCTATAAGAAAATGCGTAATATTTCAAGATAGTTCACGTAACAACAACGTCAACTGCAACCAACATGACACTAAATAGTGTGAACAGTAGAAAATGAAATTTCAAATCGCCTAGAAAATCATAAGTATCATGAATGAAGGCCTCTCCCCCTTCTGAATTCCCCATGCGTATGCATGATATTCGATAAAATGGAAAAGGAAGCAATAAATGTGTTGAAGTGGGACTTCAGCAGGTAAAGGACGAAAGAGACATTCCCCCGCTTACTGTATGTCACAACTAAATTTAACCGATGAAATATTTCTTCTACGAGCCATTCAACGAATTTTTAATTCTTTTTAAACTCGGTTTCGTGATCGCCGGCTGCAGTGATGGCGTGAATAGCGTGCTAGCGCTTCAATCACAAGGTCCCGGGTCGAGTCCCGGATAATCGGATTTTTCCGGTTAGGGAACGGTGGTTTGTGTTCGGGAATAATTATTAAAATGGGTGCAATTGGGGTTCTCCTTTTGCTATTAAAGAACATTTATATTTAACATTTAAGCCCTGCAAACCGCCGAAGTTATAATTATTGTTGAATTCGTCATTTCTAAGTCACAGGACTGGTGACATTCACCTATCCTAGGTGTATTTCACCAAAGGAATTTGGCTCAAACCATTTTACTTTTTTCGCTCGGCTTTATTACTGTTTGTAATCGTTTTTTTTTTCTATTTTAAGCCATAGGCATACTAAGGAATTATTTATGTTTGTTTTGTACTTAACAGAACAGTTATTTTATTTATAGTTTGCGGTGGTATTCTAATTTTCATAAGGTTTTCTAGAAGAGTTTTTCGGGCTACATCAGTTGCAGAAATAACGATTGGTCTTGTTGACACATTTTTTGGTCTTTTCGGCAAGTTCCCAGTATTTATTTAATATATTCCAAAACGATTGTTGTAAATTATTCGTAATTGGAACAGTATCATCGATTAGGAATCTGTGTTTTTCTTTTTCTTTGCGTGAAGATAATATCTGGACTTTTAGTACTATTATTATTTATAATCAATATTATTTTATTTCGTTCTCGCCACAAAGTGACGGCGTTAAGGGAACGGACGGCCAATTTCCATACAATTATAATGATTACTTCTCTACATTTAAAAACGATCTAATTAAATGGCTGGTATCCAGAATCGCATATTTTTTAATTTAATATTTATCAACTTCAGCGTTTAATTTTTCAAGACTGGCTGCCGGTGTTTTTGGCACTACTCCTGTTGTGGATATATTATATGCTATGCTATGCGTTTCATTAATATCTTAGTCGTTATGCGTATTAAATATATTCGTACAACTAAAACCTAGGATTGCTGCACCTAGAACTCTTTGACATAGTTTCACATTATGTTCTTACCTTAGCAAATTATTACTTCAGAATCACAATAAAAACTTCGCTATACATCTTTGCTGAGAACTGACCGATACTTACGAAAAGTGAATGGCATCTTGGAAGAATATCATACTCATATCTTGGAAACCCAAATCAGATAAAGTCTCTCACATTTGTACGGTTTTGCTTCATTATCAGCAATTTCTCAATATAATTAGACTTCATTGCGTCGCAAAGAACATTTACAGCCTTCTACGCAGTTCTATTATATTTTCGGAATTTTGAGCAATAATTATGCTTTATATAAAAAATTCTGGTATTTAAGCTACCAGTAAACTTTTTTCTCTGCGTCCAACTAATATTGTTCCCACTTAACTCGCAAAATATGTTTCTTGAATGAATTAAGAGACCTCTATTTAAGAGAATTGTCTTCCTACTCCCTAAGTATTATATAAGAAAAGCATTTCCTCTCTTAGAATTATTGTTACCTTTAATACCTTGACATTTTAGACTTGATCATTGTTTCGATGGAAGAATGACGTGTTGAGAATAAAATATTGTTACCCATCAGGCATTGCCATTAGGAAAACCAAGGTTTTATGGAAATACGAGAAAGAGGAATATAGGGAAATTTACGATAAAAATTTTATAGTGTCTTTCCCACAAAGAACTTATACAAGGTAGGTTCTGGTTATCCTTATAGTCGAAAAAGCTTTATAAGAGCCAAAAGCCGAATATGTTACAAAAGTAGGTACCAAGATTAAACATGGACTCATGAAAACACGATCGATGAATAATTATCATATCCGACTTTAGCCTAACACCTTGTCTAGAAAAATCTTATGGCAAACGGCATAGGGTTTCTGATGTAAACTTCTTTCAAACTGTCCTATCAAAATTCGTACCTTTGGCATTCAAATCTTCCTCTTTGATTTAGTTAAGAATGGTCTGAGAAGGCGCGTCGGAAATGGTTCGAGTAAATTACGAAAATGCTTCGAAACGAGAATAATTATGGAACAATAAGAAGCCAACTTGAAGTCCTCCTCTTATATTATTCAAAAATTATATCTTCTTTTACTTCCTGTAATTGTTCTTAGGAATCGAAGAAAAAAAAAGTATTTCACGATATAATTAGACCTGAGTGTACTTGGAGCTTGATTTTGAATTGTACGATTGTTGTTCTGAATGTATTCAAAAGAATATAAATGCAACTATATATTTTATTGAAATGTAGTAAGGTATGGTCCGTAGCTATTCCTCCTGAGTAGATTCAAATATTGATTAACGTCTTTGGGAATAGCTTAAAGATGCATGCTGTATTGTCTGCATATCTGGATATGTCTGTATATAAGGATATATATTTCTTAAATTATAATTCTGAATTTCCTGATTGCGTAAGCCACATTGACCGAAAGGCTGCAACCAAGTGTGCTTCGAATAAAAATAAGGAGACGGAGATTAGAAATGCACGTGTGGGTGTTTGCGGGAAGAGGAAAAATTGTGGATCGTCTAAGCTTCGACGTTGATAGTCACGAGAGTAAGTAAATGCGTTTTCACGAGTAAATGAGGGAAAATCCCTCCTAAATTGGCGTGTGGGAGGAAATGCTCAACCGCAACTTGAGAATGAGGATGAGGAGTTTCATTTAGACGAAATGGAAGGGATTATAGGAAATTACATGTACCATTTTCATTGGTGGAACCCAACGTACGCTATGAATTGTTGGTAACAGTGTTATTATCTTCAACCGTTCCTGAAATCAAAATTTTTGAGGTGAAAACTTTTGAATCTGCTGAGATAAATATTTATCTATTAACACAGAAAAACGGATTTAATTATTATGGATTTTTTCTAAAGAATCTAATTCGTTTCATATTACTTATAATTATCGAATAAATATTCACCTTTAAAACGTTGGCTGCCATGAGCATCACCGGTGATCCTTCATCTCGCTGAAAGGCCGCGGGGCACTTCACTTTCTTCTTCGTCCTTATTTTTTTCAGTGGATTCTCTTTTGAGCTATGATTCAGTGCGTGGTAATGATGCATTCCAAATGTTTGATTCCAGAATTTGATTGCATAATGATAATGATAAAAACTTTATGAAATTATTATGATTAGTTAATAAGATTATTTATTACTGCCCCTGAGGAGGGTTTGCACATATAATGATGGCGTCTAGCGTGTTATTCAAGATATCATTTCACTCGACTAAAAACAAGTTTCAAGTAAGCAAGCTATTCTACCTCGATATTTGACACTTTATTAATCTAAACTATAAATATGCTTCCGACTACGCAATTCTGTGATTAATATTAATATTTTCTGTGTTTAATAATTAAATAATATTAATTCTGTGTTTAATAATTAAATAGTTATTAAACAAAAAATACTATCCAAAAATGAAAACTGTATGCGATTTTTAAACTTTGATTCTATAGACGTAAGGAAGGGAATTCTTTTATGATATCAAAGTTTTCTTAGGACGAGAATTATGCAAGACCTTGACATTTCCATAGCCTCCCACTTCCATTTTTCACGTATCTTATGATAAATATAAATTCATTTCTACCAAGAAGAAAATAGAATAATAAAAATCCACGCATTTTTTCTTTTAAAACATCTCCATTTGAGCAGCTGTTGATTTAACAACAACGCGAACGAAATCTTGAGGTAGTTCTTTGAAATCCTTTTAAAATGTTTGTTACGATTGAAATGTTCCACAGAATTTAATGCCGAAACTCAGTTGCACATGATAGCAAAGAGACTTCTGGATTTATATATATTTATTTATAAACATCCGTAAGCTAATTAAATGTGAGTCTTAGTTGAACTTAGGTTCATGAAACTTGAACTTGAAAGAAAACAGGTATTTCGCGTAATATTAGTCCTTTAGTAAAGGAGGGAATATGGTTCTTCGTGTTCAAGGAGTTTTCTGATCTGAAACAATGAATAACATATCATTGAGGGGTCCCGGATAGCCAAGTGGGCAACGCATGCGACTTCGATGAAGGCGGTCCCGATTTTGATTACTGGTGAGGGCCTCAGCTGTTTTAACATTCTACTTCTACTGTAAAATATCATTTAGAATTGCTGTAGAAAATAATGGTTTCCTAAAACCTTTCCTCAGGAATCCTTCCAAAATGAAGGCTGAGGTCGATTATAACTAATTAAAGTGCGAAATCGTAATAAAATCATTTAAGGAAGGATCTGATTTTATTGCCCTAAACTGATCCATTCACAATAATTCCTTTCTTCTTCACTTCCTCGCCTCGCACCTCAATTCCTTATTTTCTCCCCCTCCCTTTGTCCACATATTCTTTCTGCTGCCGACCTTAAAGAATGTTTGGAGGGCTTTCGTTTTCTAAAGATGGGGTTTCCCGAAAACGCAATGTCCGCAGCGTATTTCAACGAGCGAGCGATCTCTCGAAGGGCATCGAACCTGTTCTTCTCAATGTAAGAGGCTGTTGCGTAAAATATCCGGCGTTTCTCCCTTTTGTCTTACACTAATTCCACTGTGTCTCCTAACTCTATTCGTAATCACCGGACCTTAGATGCAACTTAAATACTTTCCGTCTGTAATGAATTTGCTTGCGCAGTGACTAAGAATTAATAATCTCTTACTTAAGCATATTGCATGAGCCTCTCCAAAAATATAAGGCACTTTCTTGGACGGAAAACCCTCTGAAGGAATTTTCCATTGCAAAACCAGTGAAATTTTAAGCAAAGGGCGAAGGTCTTTGAATGGTTTACTCGTCTGTATTGGTGAAATCTAAATTGGAAGTAAGAAGGGGTATGCAACAGATGCTAATGAAATACATTTCAAATATCACAATCCACTCTGTTTTTAGTTGCATGATTTCTGAAATGCACATGAAGACTCCGTAAAGAAGAGATTCATTTGATTATGTTTGGTTAAAGATAATTCTCAAAGTCTAAGAAAATCTGATTCAGAAGATTTGAAAGCTTTAAGAAAACATTTCAGAACATAAGTGATCAAAGGAGCTGCTGATGCGAATAAATAGCTTCACATGTTAAGTGTGGACATTTTAACGATTGTTTTAAAGTGATTCTGTTGAATTTGAAAGAGCCTCGTTTAAGTTGGTATTACTTTTAAACTATACTCTATCAACCTACTAAAAAATATTCTACAAACAGAAGTTTAATTCTAAATATTGGATAACAACCTGAAGTTTCTGATCTCCGGGATTTTTAAATAAAAAAATTCAGGACCATCATTCTGAAAATATTCAGAATTTTACAGTTACACCACTGCTGCACTTTTATCTAAACAGGATCTAAATTAGACTAGAGGATCTAAATATCTACAAATTCATTCCTAATTGGATTGCCATTAATTGTTATTAGTGCAGGTATTGGGACGGACTTAATAAAAACTAAGTGAAGAAATTTCAGAGTATAAATAAAGTATTTAGCGAACACTACTCCAAAATACATATATTAAAATTCTCTACTTGGTAATTCGGACAAAAATTGTAACCTCTGGGAACTGAATTAATTGGAATGATTTAACGGCCGTCTACTTCGATCGAAATAGGCAATCTTCTTTGCAATTACAATAACATGATACTAAACATAAAAGTTAATTTTGTCAAATACTATACTGATTTTATCACTAAATTATCTGTAAAAGCTAAAAATCAACGTGCACAAATTAATAGTTTTTAGAAATGATTTAAAATTCTGAAGATTTGTTTTTCTTCCTCTAACAGCCTTACATGCATACAACTTCAAGCCGACTTATTTGATTTCCGTTGATAGGTTTATTGTGTGCGTGAATAAACGTGCTCTATACACAGGAATTATAATTTTATATCGTATCGCCACAAAGAATTCAATTTATGATCAATTCGAGACATTCTATACTCTTAGAAGAATTTCTTCATTAATCACGAAAAACTCGTGTATAACATTTAATCACTTTCAGTGATTTGTCTCCACTTTTTTTTAACGAACACGAATCATCGATAGGAAAGAGAAGAAAAAGATCAATTAATGTCTGTGAAATAGGTGTGGGCTGGTGGTTCATTGGTTACAGTACTTGCCCAGAAACTGGGAGAGTTGGGTTCGAGTTCCAGTCATGTCGATGTTTTTCACACTTGTTATTCTTTGAACATCGTAATTGTTCCAATATTCACTTTATCAAATTAACTTTGGTCTATGACGGGTCTCTTACTTCTGTACAATGATTTTTACTGAAAAAGAGAAAATGCTGTAATTATAATTTGCCTAAGTTCCACTCTTAAGAATTAAAATCTGATTATCCATACTTATTTTGGCTCATTATCTCCTCTTCACAGAGGGAAATTTCGATTTAAAACTCGAAATATATTTTGCTAGGTGAATGTTAAAGGTTCCGTTGGATTGTATTTAAAGTTTTTATAGGGAAATAATTAAGATAAATACTTTTTCAGAGCCGTGCTCAACATATCTGCGAACATAATTTGCCCCCTTTAAAATAGCAATTCGTTTCCTGATTTGTTGGTAAAAATTATTTTGTAAGACTTTGAAAAACCAATATTTTATGACTTCGTTCCCCAGCTTTCATTTTTTACAAAATATCAGTAATAATTAATTATGCATATTCCGTATGCTGACATGGTAAACTGTCTTTGTGAGTTAATAGTTCACACAGAGCCGCGTCCTGCTTATCTGCGATCATAATTTGCCGCCCCTCAAAATTCAACTCAAAAACCAAACACGTCCTGATTTGCCGGTAGAAATTACTTTATAAGAGTTAGAAAAACCATTGTTTTATGACTTTGTTCCCCAGTGTACACTGGTCTCCAAACATCAGTAACAATTCCTAGGAGAAACGGACATTAAAAATTGTCTGTCGCGACCAGGACTCGGACCTGGTCGATGCTTTAACCAACTAAGCTATGGAGCAACAACATATACTCCTGTCATTTTGGAAGACTTAGGTAAGTAAGGGGAAGTAGTTTTGTCCTACTGAGCGGCATTGTCCACGGCCATCGTCCTCGTTGAGGAACCAGCCAAGCCGCTTTGAGTTCTCATTACTGTCGAGTGTCATCGCAATGCGATTTGCTAAAAATTATTTGATTTGTAAGAAATCTATTTTTCGCTATACAGTATGAAAATTTCTAATAAAAATTGAATTGAACATAAATCTTTACATATTAATGGAATGGAGACAAATAAGAAATACAGAATAACATTTTACTTCAAATGCGTACATTTGCGAGATCTCACTTACGATTTTTTGTACAATATCGTCAAAAGCAAGCCCATCACAAATGTCATTCTCTATACTGATGAGAGCCAAATTGTTTGGCCTGTCTTGGCTCAGCGATGGACGCAAACGTTTCCCAATTACTTTGAATTTCAAGAATGATCACTTCTGAGCAGCAAAAGTCACTGGAAGTGTCGATAAAACACCCAAAGCTATTTGTAGATTAGGAAAGACTCCGATGAATTCTCTAGTAAAGATGTATTCCAAAAGTTGAAGAGGATTTGCTCTTTTTTCTAGAAAATCTAATTGATTTCAATCAATTCCACTGCACAAATATTCCTTCTTCTCTTGAGTCATCCGTAATTCTTTTCTTTAAACATTTGTCAATTTTTAATTTCACATAATAATCTTTCCTAGATAACTCGTGTGTTTAATACAGAATTTTTTTGCAATAATAATAATGGTTTTCCACCCTTAAGATGCCGCCGCCCGGGTACGATGCACCCCTAGCACCCACAGGACGGGGTGACTCTGTACTTTTCGAACTTTTGAAAGATTTTCCAGAGACTCAATAAAACTTAAATGGCCGAGGTTTTCCTTATACTTGTGTCCTTTTGTGTCTGTTGAACGCCCTTGCAGGGCAGCCCACACACGTACGTCGGCGTCACTTCCTGCAGCCGGATCATCCTTTAATTCTTCTGTTCGCTAATTGCTTGAGAGTGTAATTTTGCTGACGGTGCCCGCCACTTTAATTTTCTTCTGAAAGAGTTTAGTATGCAGTGTTGAATCGTGCATAAGACATCCTTTTGTTGTTCCTGCCATTGATCTCGGAAAGTTTGAGATTCTTAGACTGAACTCTTCTCAGGAAAGTTGTAGTTGTATTTTTTTTCGAACGCTTAGGTCCCCACAAAGAATCTAACCGGAGACCGCTTTCACCAAAGGCGAACCCGCTACCAACTTTGCTACGCTGGAGCATCCCAAACGTGTCTCAAACGTTCTGTTGGAAGGGGGATTTAGAAAATTGTTGAAAAACATAAACAAAATCAAAATAATATTTTTATGTATTTATTATACATATTATATTACAATTTACTTAAAATGTAATAAATTGTATTTAAATAAAAATTGGATATTACTGTCATGAAACAAATATACCATGAGCAAATGAAGTAGTAGCTGGCTGGCACGATGGCTGATGATCGCACAGGCAATATTTTTACGGTGTTTTTATCTTAAGCCCTATATTTCAGGGTATGCAGGGTACTAATGTAGATGTAGATTTCCCATAATTCCTCTTTCTCTCACTACAGGAAACATTATATTTCCCATAGTATGGCTATTAATATTCTAAAAATAGCTATTCTTAATAGTTTAGAATTATAGATATTCAATATCCTGAATTCACCTGAGATATTAAGAATTAGTGACCAATTCAAGAAATTTTAAAATAACCAACAACAATAGTGAAAATTGTTCGTCTCAACTGAAAAATATCCCTTGCTTATCATCCAGTCAAGTTTTGATTAGAACGTAAAATACATAAATATTTGCCATACGTTCTTAGAGACTACGATAGCTACCGAGATTAGAGGAAGAATGTTCATTTAGATTTCAGATTTAGATTTGTACCCCGCGAGCCGCCAGAGGTGTATGGCAGGGGTGTATTAATACCTTACCTAATCTACTCTATTAGTTTCTCTGATGCTATGTGGAAAGAACGGCCAGAAGTAACCATGTTTTAGTGATTACTTCCTTGTAAAGCTTCGTCGATGCCTCTCGAAGATCATGCTCGTTTTTTACCGGAGTTACTGTCTTTTACTTTAAAAAATTACTTTTACTAATTTACTTTTAAAAATTCTGAACCGATGAATTTTTTGAAAAGATTTTGTCGGTAATCAGATCTTCTCCCCTGGAGCGAGTTCTACTCGAGTGATTGTATCATAACCGTGACGATAAGCCTAATGAGTCAATTTACTACTACTACTGTTTACGTTTCCTTTCGACTGAGAACATTTCGATTACCTTACATAAGTCTATTTTTTTTAAACAGCTCTCTCGTTGTTTTCCCTCGAATCATTCACCATAGGATGTTATTGGTTTTATTAATTACACAATAAACTGTATATAAAGTAAAATAGCATCCGCCCTTAGCAATATGTATGTACAAATACTTAGTATTCATACAAATGTTTACAAGGCGTACGCATCAAGGAATGATTTCAATCAATTCACGATTTATTTAACTTTAATTTGTATTGATATGAATTATATATTAGCCAGTAATAGCACGAGAAGTTATTGTTTGTGTAATTTTGTCAGCAGTTGATGAAATGTTTGGCTAAAGCAAGAACTAGGGTGCCATTTTAGCATTTTTTATCGCAGCGAATAATTAGAATTTCTAAAAGAAGGATAATTATATTTATTTGTACTTTTTGCGAAAGCAATCTCCTGATTAATGAGTAAACAGTTAAATATTAGTTAGTATATTACTGAAATGCACTTTTGTTTACCACGAGTATTTTCTCCGCCGGGTAAAGTAATCCCAAACATCATTTAGAAATAAAATTCATCATAATTACACCAATTGGTTCTAGGAAGGCTGGTACTATAAACCCAATAACCCGTTGTCGAGTTTTTGGTTTTTTAAATTTAAGCGCGTCGGCACTGGAAATCAAACGATAGATCGCTAACAACACTTTCGATTACATTCTGACACTATCTGACAGAATGTTATGGTTGTTTGAATGCGGAAATTGTAGTATTGTTTGCGCAATGATTCGGTTCTGCGGGAACCTTCCATTCGATTAAGGTAAACTGGAAAATTAAAATCGAAAAATGAATTCATTGCAGGTGAACTTAATTTGTTGCATCCTATTCATGAGTAATTTAGTGAATGGTAAGCAGTGATAATCACAATATTGCAACAGAGTGAAATTGAATCGCTCATTTCGTGAATGGACTACGCGTAAACATTCAATACACTTATATTTTTTATTTATTTTTCTATAATACAGGTTCTATTTTCAAGAATTTGAAATATTTTGAGACTATACATGCATCGTCTCTTTCTCATAACATCGTAAAGAGAGGGATTAACGACAGTCCTCATCCCTTTAATAAAATAAAGGAAGTAAATTTTAGGACATTAGGGCGGTAAGCATTAAATTATGGCGTTATTCTATGTTTTACGAAAACAATTACATCAATTGTGCTTCTCGGAAATAAAAATTTAATCTGAGCAGCTGATGAGATGTTACGTTGTTGGTAAAATACGAAAAACGGAGAAATTCACTGGAAATTGATGTGTAATGTAACTTTATGTACATTTACTTTCGATTTCAGTGATTTCAGATTGATTCTTACTCCAAGAAAGGGTGTCCTTCACTCCAACTTTAAAGCATACACTGTGGATGGTGATGGGAAGGAAACTCCTTTTCATGTCGGTGAGACTATTTTGCTTAAGATTATTTGTTATTGTTCGTATTTACTGGAAATCGTTCTTTCGGTGAAATTCACTGTAGTAACGATTTGTACAATGGTAAAGTAAATACCTATTTGTTATTTAAAGCATCATACTGCATTATGTAAACTTATCATTAGAAAATTATGCAGCTCACTCACTGTTGTCATTTCAGTACTTAAAACCATTTTTGTTCAATGATTGAGTTAGTCATTCAGAAGATAATGGATTGATATTAGAACTTCCATAATCTTCTTTGAAGTATTCACAAAATAAAAACAATTGCGTTTCATTAAAATAAATTGACTCTTCCTTACCAGTGGAATCTTTTAATGGATAGATTAAACAATAGGGAAGTCTTTACTATTTATGTATGTGTATTGTATATATTTATGTTGATAACTTGAATATGGAATGCTAAGGAAAACTCATTCAAGCTTTAAGAAGTTTGGAACTGATATTATTATTGTAGTTGATCACCATATTATAATCTATAGCTTCTACTCTAAGAGTACCATATATTTGTAGATAAATCACATGTTGTTTCTCAGGTATTCATGTTTATAATGTCTCCATAATTTGTATTTTAATAGGAATTCTGTAATTTCATAGGTTTTCTACATGTACTCTGAAACATTTTAGGGAAAAATCACATATCTGAGAACATTTAAAGTAACCTCCATTCTCTGTCACAAGGAAAGGTCATAAGGAAACTTGGCATGATGTAGTGTAGTTTATTATCAGTAAGGAAAGTGCAAATTACATGGATTTGTCATAAAAGTAATACATAGAACATAAGAATACTTAAAGAAACATTATTATATGGTACATTTTTATTACACAGTACAATATTACAGGGTATATTGCACAAAATGATACATTAATAAAATAATATCATATCAATCTACTATTTCATTGACAAAGCAAGGTATAGTGTGGTGTAAATCAATTCCTTTCTTATCTACATACTCTATGTACTCATCTACTGAATTATATGACTCTTCAATTAAAAGAACTTTTAATTTCCTTTTAAATACTTTTATATCTGCTGTACATTTTATAATCTGCGGCATTTTTATTTCATAATTTCTCTCCAGAATATAATGTCCCTTTCTCTTTCAGTTCTGTCTTCTATATGAGTATCATTTCTAGTTCTTGATAGTGATGTATATTTGAATTTAGAGTCATAGTTGGAGTTATTTTTAATGTTGAGAATAGTTTTGTATCCTTAAGGAGAACAGACAGTTGCATCTGTACAGACAGAAAGATCTCTTGTAGACTTCCTGCTCTGGAAGTGGAATTCCTGAATCAAAATCTAGGTCTCTTCACACTTATTTCATGTCTGTTTTCCTTCAGGACTGTTCTCTGTCTTTATAGGGGTGCATAATTCGCATCTATTCCTCAGATTACAATTTGAAATTGTTGTCACCATTTAGATCATGAAAGCTTCTATGAGGGAAGAGTGTTTGGAGAAGTGACATCCCATGCCAGCGTTCACATTGATGAAGGAGTTATGACTGCCACCATACAGCTTCCTCAAGAAGCCTACCATATTGAGGTGAGATGGTCTTTTCTGTCTCCTTTGTAATTGAGTATCTCTGCATGTTGAACGTAGAATCAGTACTTATCCTCAACTCATCACTATAATAATGGATAACTTCCACCTATTATCACTTTAGTAATTTTTTCTGTTGATTNATCTCCTTTCTTTCTTCTGACGGAGTTAAGTCAGTTTTTCTTGGGATAAAGTTGGATGAAGATTTGTCATAATGAAATTCAAATAAATTTCACTATTGGAATCGAGAATTATCGATACAAGATTTCTTATTCCTCAAGACTTCTGTCTTAAACCACAGTATTCTTACCACTATCTTGAAGAAGATATTCTTACCACTATCTTGAAGAAGAATATATCTGTTTTAAAATCCTTTATTTATAACGACATTGAAGCTCCATGTTTGTTGTTTATTTTTGTTATCTGGTGCTCTAAGCCAACTTAATTTAAAGTTACATGACCATTCTAGGCATGAGGCCATAATCTGACCCTAGTCCTGTAACCTTGTAACCCAGCAGATCATCAATGGAGAATCAGTGCTCAAACCCACCCTTATAGAAAAGTGTAAGTGCATTTTCAATTTTCACTAAGATATTTCTCTTATAAGATACAGTTAAAATCAAAGGAGTTAAGTATTGTAGAAAATATTGTTTTGTTGCCGTAAATAAATAGAGCAAATACTAGAGTGAGAATGTGTTCCAACTTATTTCCCAGCCGGCATGGAGGCACATTGAAGACCCTGAGGCCTTAACTATGATCTCATACAAGGCCTCAGATGTTCAGTATAGTTGGGAGGCACATCATGCAGAAGCAGACCCAAATGGGGAACCTCCCAGGACATGTGGTTATGTGAAAGAAGGCTTAGAGGTTGAAGAAGATGAGGTAGATAAAAAGCATGAAGGTAAGTCACTTGTTGTGAATATTTGAATAACAACTGTATATCATTAGGTAAATAGTGATAGAGAAAAGTGTTTCATATCAGTAAATACTCTCCTTTAGGATAAAATGAAGCTAAACCTTACATTATGTATGGACAATGAGAATAGATATATTGATTGGGATTTCCAGAGTCCCAACATTTTGAATCCTTGGGGAATCAGGAACAGGAAATTGTTTTTCTTAGGATTTTTAGGAATCCCCAAAATGATCTTTTTAATTAATATTTGATAATCATGTGATAAAAATGCTGCAACAGTAAATGTTATTTCTAAAGAAATCTTTAATAAACATAGGACATTAATTTCATGATCAGACAGTCATTATCTTTGTAATATAATGTATACATTGGATATAGATAAATTTATTTCGTTTTCCATTGATGTTGGTTTAGAGTGTGCCTAAAACCATATTAAAGTTGGGATTGAGAGAATGCATTGCTTCATACTTACCTTCCTTAGAATAGGAAATATTTTGTTTCTATGCACATCCTCATTCTCACTCCTGTTTATTTCTTGCCCCAAAAGAGAACTTGCTGCTGCTTAATACTGAAAGTAGCACGTTTGGTAAATAATAGTAAATAGCTCCAGGAATTTCATTTAACTCAGAATTACTATTATCATCTTTGTCTCTTGAATCTGCATTGAAATTGCCATTGTAAGATACTTTATCTTTTAACTTTTTACTTAATATACTTTGGTCGCAGCACATGGCGCTAGCAGAACTATTAATAAGTTGGTGATAATTTTTCAAAATTTTCCATAACAGGCATCGTATCACTTATAGTTGCAACCATGTTATTTCCTAGTATTAACAGACACTTCTCTAACTTTTCCCTAAGGTAGGATACTACTTTCCATTTTACCTCCATGATCAAAAGATAAGCATGTTATTTTATAACATTATTATAGATAATACAGGGTTCTAGGAGCCAGTTCTCCCCATATTCTGTCTAAATTTTCTCATTTTCAAGATTCAGGAATGAGAAATCGAGAAAAATCACCTAGAACAGGCAAGAAGGCAGTCCCACCTGGAACCTGAACTATTAGCACATTGGCAATTGAGTTATTTTGAAAAAAATTGGCTACTAATTCCCCTTTGTTTTTTAATTTATGATTACATTATAGAAACCTATTTGAAATAAGTTTAAGATTTAGGAGCTTTTGTAATTTTCATCCTTTGATTAAATATATCAAGATTTTCAAAATAGATACATTCTAGTTGTTTGATGGGTGCCTGTATTTGATACAGGTAAATGAGACAGTCATGGATATACAGTTTTGGAAATATCATCTTTTCCTTTCTTTAGACTTGTCCTATACTTTTATATATTTACAATTGTGTATATGAACATACATACTAATCATTTTATGGACAATTTTGGTGAATGTTTACATAAATTCTCAGAACTCTTGTTCTTCTACATTAATTTTCTCTTTACTTGTAACACTTCTGATTCATTTTATTTTAAATTAAATGTGAGGACCTTTATTCTAGAGCTAAATTTTTCATTTTTGCATAAATAAAGGCTATCTTGTAGTATTCAATTGCTAAAATTTCCTTGGATGATTATTGATGTGTTAAAATTTTTTTGCAGGTGAAACCCCTTTAACAAGGTGGAAACGGCAGTCTGATCAGTACGAATATACACCAACTAAAACACGCTGCCCTTTGCTGTTAGTAGCAGATTATCGGTTCTACCAGGAAATGGGTGGTAGCAACACAAAAACAACCATCAATTACTTGGTGAGAGTTGCCACTTTTTCTTTGAATCTGGTCTATATGTATGGCTTTATTATTTAAACAACTTTTCAGCATCTTCAGATTATGGCACTAATTCGTACATAATTGCTGTGATACTTAAGTATGTAACCAAGAATTAGTACATATAGCAATTATCTTGTTGTTAAAAAAGTTGTTGTCAAAGTTTCCTACCCTTTCTAACCTTATGAATTAATATATATACTATTTTATAATCAGCTTCTACCACCACTGTAACTTATTTACTTTCAAGAGAAAATGTTGTATCTATCTTAAGTTTAGTCACCAAATTGAAGATTCTGTTCTGCTGTTAGTTAGAATAACAAATTCAAATCTTATTTAAAGAGGTTAAAAGAATTTCATTGCAATTATCTCAGATCATAAGCCGTTTAACACCCAAGTGTTAACCTCCAGTGGTGGACTATGTTGATGTAAAAACCTAGGCTATGAGATTTTGCATGGGCCTTTGATTTATTAATATGATAAATGGAAATGAGTTACTAAAGTATACCAAAATAATTTTAAATAATCAAGTATGTCATTAACTACAATGTGAAAGGAAAACTTCTAAGACTGATATTGGCTCTGACAGGAAGTTATTCATGGCAGTTACAATGTTTTGTTCTCTCACACTCATTTGCAAATTTCACTTTACAAATACTTGTCTAATAATTCCTGTATCTACTGGGAATAATTCTAAGAGTTGATCTCCTTTCTTTCTTCTGACGGAGTTAAGTCAGTTTTTCTTGGGATAAAGTTGGATGAAGATTTGTCATAATGAAATTCAAATAAATTTCACTATTGGAATCGAGAATTATCGATACAAGATTTCTTATTCCTCAAGACTTCTGTCTTAAACCACAGTATTCTTACCACTATCTTGAAGAAGATATTCTTACCACTATCTTGAAGAAGAATATATCTGTTTTAAAATCCTTTATTTATAACGACATTGAAGCTCCATGTTTGTTGTTTATTTTTGTTATCTGGTGCTCTAAGCCAACTTAATTTAAAGTTACATGACCATTCTAGGCATGAGGCCATAATCTGACCCTAGTCCTGTAACCTTGTAACCCAGCAGATCATCAATGGAGAATCAGTGCTCAAACCCACCCTTATTTTCTCCACATTTCTGTGTTGTTTTAGATCAGTCTAATTGACCGAGTGCATAAGATTTATAATGACACCACATGGCAGGAGAGAGTTGAACAAGATGGCTTCAAAGGCATGGGCTTTGTTATAAAAAAGATAGTGGTGCATGGTGAACCTACCAGAGTTCGGGGAGGTGAGGCACACTACAATATGGTACGGGAAAAATGGGATGTCCGTAATCTGCTGGAGGTAAGATATGATTGCTATTTATTTTGGTTCATAACTCGTGAAAGATTTCCTCCTGTCTACAATCTCTAATGAGATTATGAAACATCTGCCATGTTTATTCCAATTTAATTTCGGAGATGAACAATTTAGGTTTTTTATGAGAAGAGTATACTGAAGCTATTTTTTATTTTTATGAAACAATTCATACATGTTTTCACTGATGTTAGTTTTCATCAATCTGTTTATGTAACGAGTGGTCATTCTTATTGAAACAACTCTTCATCACTTGAAAACTCAATGTTGGCACGTTTACGGCATTTAAAAATCTTGTTTATGTACGATTTGCAGAATTTTATTTGCTTCCAAAAAGAGTTTCTTATGAATGTCAAGGAAAGTTCTTGCTGATATATTCCAAACTCCATTTACATGTATCCTTGGTCTAATTTAATCTCTCAAAGTTGAGAAAGATTTGCTTCAATATTGGTTAACTTTATATTCATTTTTGGTTGTATTCATCCCTGGACTTTTTCTTTCTTATACATTCCAAACTAGTGATATGATAAAGTCATTGCATAGTAAAGAGATAGTTCTTAAATTTTCATGTCATATTTCTGGTAAACTAGGTTTTTTGTAGATATTACAAATATTATTTCCCTTTTAAGTATTTATTTTCTTTTAGTTATAACCAGTGGTGAAATTCACCTGTTTTGCACTAGTTTGTGCAGACCTGTTCTTAGGATTTCCTGACTTCACTGAACTGGTTCCTAAATCATCCTGTTATTAAATAAGCAGAGCTGTATACATAGAGGTACTACAGTCCCCTTGTTATGATGAAAATATAATTTCAATGTTGGATCATGAAAGATTTCATTCTCATTCCATCTTAAAATTTTTTGAAGAAAATTCTATATTAGAACAATAAAGGACGTCTAAATAAACCATAAAAACCTGTTTCTAAGATTTTTGAATCCCACCACTGGTCGTAACTGTTTTATTGTACTGTAGCATTGCGCTGCTTATTTTTACTGGTTGCCTAATTTTGTTCAAAGTTCCTAAAAATATTGATATTATTTTTCATAAAGTTGCCTTTATTTGTGGCATAGGTATTTTCCCGCTTCACAAGGAAAGAGTACTGCTTAGCCCATCTGTTCACCCACCAAACGTTCCAGAAGGGACAAAGCAACATTTTAGGTTTAGGCTACATTGCATCATGGCGGGCATCAGCTCAAGGAGGAGTTTGTACCAAGGGTTGTTATCTGATTGTGTATATTACCACAATTATTAATTACTATATATTCTTCTTTAATAATTTACTTCTTGGTGGAAGGAAGTGAAATTAATATGTTGCTTACAGTTAAGGGTAGTGGATATGGTGCTTGGAGTATTTGGTGCAAGTTCAATTTGGTTACATTTTTAATTGATTCTCATTTTGTATTATCGTATTAAATGATTTTAATCTTTAGTCCAGTGGTCATATATCATCCCTGGTGTTGGAGTTAACCTGTCTGTCTTCCAGCACAGATTATGGGTGTGCTTTCTCATTTATATGGAGTTAGTCATGTCAAAGGTTGAAGGTAATAGTTTTCATTGATACTGCTCAAAATAACCAGGATGTTGGAGGTGTATGTTATCTTCACACCATATTCCTTATCTACTACAATTCTAAGGGTATAAACATGAAGGAAGCAGGTTTCCAAGATAGCACAGATACTATATTTACACTTAAAATTTTTTGAGGAAAATTCTATATTAGAACAATAAAGGACGTCTAAATAAACCATAAAAACCTGTTTCTAAGATTTTTGAATCCCACCACTGGTCGTAACTGTTTTATTGTACTGTAGCATTGCGCTGCTTATTTTTACTGGTTGCCTAATTTTGTTCAAAGTTAATAATAAAGACGCCCTAATAAAGACGTTTTATTATTATTATTATTATATTTAAATGTAATGTACTGAAGCTTTCACAAAAGAAGCTGCTTGCTGTTAATGGTAGACAACTTCTTGGCATTGGTAATTAGCATTAAAAGGGGTCACAGCTATGTTATATCTTTTTTCCTTAAACTATCCATTTTTAGTAAATCTGGGGCATTACTGTGAATCCATGCATGATTTTCTCACATTTGCTCAAAAACAGAGGGGTTGTGGGGCGATAATATAGAAATGGGCACATTTGGATTTATAACTAGTGAGCTGAGACTCTGAACTTCCATAAAATGAGTAGTTTTTTTAAGATACAGTGGTGGATATGGGACATGGAGTGATTGGATGTGGTATCTTAGGAATTAAGATAAAAGAATACTCAATCAGCACCTACTACCAGGAAGTGGTATCTGCTTTCTTTTTGTTTGTGCCCTAAGGCCCAGTATTAAAATGTATGCTTGAATTGGACTTAAATATAATTTTCATTTTAGGGCCTGGTATTGAAATGGTTTGTTAAAGCTAAAGTGAAGTCTATAGTAGGAGCGCGTGTATGTAGGAGATGGCTATAATCTTCTCTCAAACTCGAAAAAATTACTATAATACAATGCCCTGAAGTGAACATTAGTTAAAGTTTGTTTTAAGTATACATTGTAATACTGGGCAATAGACTGCAGAATGGGAGTGAAAGTTTAATTTATGAGGTTTGTGAAAATGATGTGCCAATGAAAATTTTGGTATTGTTACTAATCCAAAAGCCTGTTTCTCGATTTTAGAGTGAAAGAATTAAAAAGGTGGAGCTATTTTAGCAATAATTATTTGAAATATATCTAAGCATTTCAATCTTCCATGCTTGATTTTTTAAACAAACTGAAAACATTTATAGTTAATTTGTTGGGTACTGGTGCCATTACAACCGAATAATTGATCCAAAACATTTTCAGCTAACATCAAGTTTGCAATTTAGTGATATTTTAATATCTAGATGGTGTTTGGTTTCTCATTAAGACCGCAGTATGTAGGGTAATCTCCATGTTTAGTTTACGTTTTAATATGTTGAAACCGTCAAAAGTTTAGTAAATAAGCTTTTGAAGTGATTCCCAATTTGTACTCATCTGGTTGAAAAAAATGCTACTATACATAGCTGTTGGCATGCTGGTTGGTTGGTTGCATTATGTTATCTTTGCATGACTAAATTTATTCATAATCTATTCAATGGTATTCTCTGGGATGCATGTTATTGGTGGCTGTTTGAAATATAATTGGGCAGGTGTTTAGCCGGGAGTACAGCCATAAGGATTTCTGCCTTGCACACCTCTT
The DNA here is from genome assembly GCA_000376725.2 of Ladona fulva. NCBI lineage: Eukaryota > Metazoa > Arthropoda > Insecta > Odonata > Libellulidae > Ladona > Ladona fulva. The sequence goes on from KZ308376.1 coordinate 922,130, forward strand.
CACTGATCTCAAATTTGAGGGAGGAATTCTTGGTTTGGCTTATGTTGGTTCTCCTCGTCGCAACTCTGTGGGAGGAATATGCACTCCAGGTTTGGAAACCTTTTATTTCTCCTTTATGCTAGTTTATTCTTAGTCTCCTGTTCTATGTGATCAGAAGCATCCAGACACCCCTCAGAATGTACCTTCATTACAGTACAGTCAAACCTTGGATTGCAAGCATAGTTCATTCCAAAGTGTTCGCAATCCAAAGCACTTGAATATCAGAAAGAGATTTCCCTGCACAAAATGACTCAGTTGATCATGATTTGTTCCAAGACCTGAAAATATTCATATAAATAATGGTTATTCGGGAAGTAATGATCACATGATGCTTGGCAAACAAAACAGCATATTTGTACTACATGTATTACTTGTATTGCAAGACCTCACTCATATATCAAGTTAAAATTTATTTAAGATTTTTGCTCATCTTACAAAACTCTTGCAAACCAAGTTACTCACAAACTGAAGTACTACTGACTGACTGTACTACCATGTATACTACCATAACTTTGTGGTAGTTCTTCATGATGAAAGATAAGAAGATAACCTGTAATAGTGTTTTTATTCTTTTCATCAAGATGTAACTATCTTTTCCTCCTTTCAATTGAAAATAAATTTGGCAAGTACTAGTTTTCAGGAACAAGTCATCATTGTGCCACATTTGGCCATTCACTGATGGTTGCCCAACCCCAGATCTAGGATATCTTCTATTTCCTATGATAGTGTAGTAAAAATGTGAAGGAACCTTTCAAACCAAAAGGCATAAAAGTTCCCATTTTGACTGCCACAATTCGTCAAATATTGAAGAGATTCATGGAGGATGATCTTCAATCATTTTGTTCAATTGTTCTGCATTTAATGCAGAAACCTGGCTTCCATGGGCAGCAGCTGTCCAGTTGCAGTTTTGTGCTGTTTTAAGTGCAATGACACTATATTAGTAACTCTTCAGCTACCAAAGGGGGTAAATGAGTTGCCCAAAATCATTCATTATTCTCTATTNTTAGTTTATCAGTTGCTGATAAGATTGAATGAATTGTAATTCTGCAGTTGTGTGCTACCAATGAATAAATAAATAACTCCTCTGCTTTGGATTTTTCTTAATTATATATTTGGATGGGATTTGTGATGTTGATGATTTACTTCTTCCTGTTTTCAGATTGCTTTAAAGTTTTTAAGCTTATTCTTTCTATTTTTCCTCTTATTTCATTTTATGAATTCGAACCATGATTTGACTGACAAAGACTGGAAAAGGTCTAACATTTACATGGTTAAATATCATTTATTGTCTCTTTGAGTTGGATAAGCAAACGTGTTAGAAATAACAACTCTTGTGGTTATTATGATTTCATACATTTTATTTGAAGGATCAATTCACATTGCATCATTATTATTCTTGCTCTGAAGTATTATACCCTAGAAACACATTGCATTTAATTATTAATCCCATATAAGAAATTCATTCTAGTGTATCAAGTGTTAATTTGCAAAATTGTGAATAATTTGTTTCTTTAAGGAAGTATTTTTGGGACAGAGTCTTCCAACTTAAACTCTTTGAAAGTCAAAATGTAATTGAGAAATTAATGATATCTTACTCTTTTCATTCTACATGTTGAGGTCTAAATACTTCTGTTATATGTATTTCTTTAGCAAATATTTCATATTTAAATCTTGCCCAACTTTAATTACTCAAAAAATAGGATATTAATTATTAATCATCTTTATTTTAGGCACTCTACACATAACTACAGTTTCAATTTGTAGGAGTGGAGGACAAACTACAATACAATAAAAATGTCTTCTTTATTGGGCGAAATTGGGACTAAAGAGTCTCATCTTCCATTTAACCCATGTCAGGATAATACACAAGCATATAGCATTTAAGAAATTTTAAATTACAATATTTAAATATTTAAGGAGAAAAACAAAAAATCGAAATAAAGGAAGGAATGACAGAATGGTTTTGTGGAGAGAAAAAAAACTGTGAAAGTTAAAGGAGAGAGTGAAAGGAAAATACTGTAATAGCTGAAGAGTTAAGAGTGGAAAACTGTAGTGTGGAGTGATGAATATATAAGGGTCATTCAATAAGTCCTTAGAAAATGAAAGAAAAATTATTTTGTGTAGATTTTTTTTATTTGATCAAGTTGTGATATGACCTGATGATGGCCGATCTGTGCCGAAACTTGTCGTGTTTTTAAAAATACATCTGCGGAAAAGAGTATTTGTGATTTTATTCATACCATCCTTTTCATATGGATTTCCACAATGTAAAGCCTGCCACAATCAATTTTACTCTATACACTTTCAAAGCATTTCTCCAACTTTTTTAAGCTGTCCATAAAGTAGGATTTTGGAAATTCCTCAAAATAGGCATCTGTTTGGGCGATGACCTCCTCGTTCAATGTGAACCGTTGTCCGCTAAGCCATTTTTTTAAGTTTTCAAATAAAAATAAGTCACTGAGGGCCAAATACAGTGGTTATTGTAATAATTTGAACTTTAAATTCATGATTTGAGCCATCTAAACCGCACAGGTATGCACCTGAGCATTGTCTTGATGGAAGATGATCTTTTTCAAATGAGGACGTTTTTTCTTGATTTCTTCTCTCAACTTTTACAATAACAACAAATAATACTCTCCATTTATTGTTTGGCCTTTTTTCTAGTAATCTGTGTAGATGTTTCTTTGTGCATCCCAAAAAACCATGGTCATCACCTTGCCAGCCGATTTCACCACCTTTGCCTTCTTCAGACCCTGTTCACATACAAAAACCCACTGTTTTGACTGTTACTTTGTCTCTAGATTGTAGTAGTGTGTCCTTGTTTCATCCACAGTCATGTATTGATGCAAAACTTGTTTGGATTGCAATGTAAAAGCACCAAAATAGCATCAGAGTTGACCACACAATTGTGTTTATCCTCCTCTGAGAGCAAAAACAGCACCCATCTTGCTGAGATTATTTTCACACTCAATTTTTCTTGAAAAATTGAAATCACTGTACCTTGTGATATGCCTGTGGCCTCAACTATTTTGTGCACTTTGATTCGTCAATCACTCAAAACCATATTGCGGATTTTGTCAATCATTTCGGGGGTAGTCACATCCACTGGACGTCCAAAACGATGTTTATCTTTTGTAAATGTCTGGCCACGTTTAAGCTCATTTACCCAATTGTAAACAGTAGCAAACACTGGAGCAGATGTGCCTTTAAGTTCATCCAACTCACTAAGGAAAAGAAAAACTTTGTAAGTTCCACAACGGGTCATCATCAGGTAATGATGATGACCAGCCTTGGTCGAAATCGGTCAAAATTAAAACAAAGTTGTGGAACTTACCAAGTTTTTCTTTTCCTTAGTGTTATCATGGCGTTCCACCAAGTACACCTCTACATATTAATTTCATCCAACTCAGCTTTGATTTCTTTTGGTGTTAAGTCTTTTAAATATAAGTGTCTAATCATTGCTCAAAACTCACTTTTTTCCATTTTTCTAAATAAAAGTGTTTTGCTTCTATCAACAATAAAAGTGAAACCATGTGATGGATATAACTGAAGCTTTAACAGCTACCTAGTGAGTGATCATGCTTACTTAAAACAAACCATTTATGGTACTATGAGCGCCATCTCTTGGATTATCTAAGGACTTATTGAATGACCCTCGTACGATGTGGTGATCTAATAGTAGGCTGTGGGTGTGGCACTTAAACGAGCAACATCTATTTGCCACTCAAAGTAAAATTTGAGGTCCTCTGAATAGCCATGTGCGTAACTTGAGTCAAAGCAAATGTGGGATTGATTCCCAGTGTCATTAAGCCTCCCAGTGGGGGCTCACATGTGGAATGACCTTAGCTGTGAAAGCACTTTTAAGATTGCTACTACAAAAATTAGGGGTTTTTGGCATGGTTATGTTTTATGGGGAGATTATGGCATTTTTCTGGCTTATGTTGAATTTGGAACTACTTTCTGGCTGTCCAACTTTAAAGACCAGTTTTCGGATGAATATTGTACATTTAACATGCATAATACAGCCATCCACACTGCACAGCTCATTGAGCATTGGTGTGATCTTGCTAATGGCCTGGCCTGCATAGAGTCCTGATCCCATTAAACATGTTTGTGATATTTGGAACATTTTACATCAGACCATACTGACTATTCCTCTTTTCCATAAGGAATGGACTGTCATTCCTAGAGAAACCTGTCACTTGATGGAAAGTATACTTGTGAGAGTAAAGGCTGTCATTAAGGTGGACCATATTAAGGAACACCATATATACTGCCAGTATTCCCAATAGATGGCAGCCCAAACTTGCATGTGATTCTTAGTTGGTTGTATGGGTACTTCTAATCACATAGTTTATGAGAATAACTTACCACCCTCTAACCTGGTGATAGCTGGCTTTGGTGGTGTACATGTCAGCGTACCCTGAGCTCCAAATTTCAATGATGATTATGGCTATAATTTTTAGTTTATCAGTTGCTGATAAGATTGAATGAATTGTAATTCTGCAGTTGTGTGCTACCAATGAATAAATAAATAACTCCTCTGCTTTGGATTTTTCTTAATTATATATTTGGATGGGATTTGTGATGTTGATGATTTACTTCTTCCTGTTTTCAGATTGCTTTAAAGTTTTTAAGCTTATTCTTTCTATTTTTCCTCTTATTTCATTTTATGAATTCGAACCATGATTTGACTGACAAAGACTGGAAAAGGTCTAACATTTACATGGTTAAATATCATTTATTGTCTCTTTGAGTTGGATAAGCAAACGTGTTAGAAATAACAACTCTTGTGGTTATTATGATTTCATACATTTTATTTGAAGGATCAATTCACATTGCATCATTATTATTCTTGCTCTGAAGTATTATACCCTAGAAACACATTGCATTTAATTATTAATCCCATATAAGAAATTCATTCTAGTGTATCAAGTGTTAATTTGCAAAATTGTGAATAATTTGTTTCTTTAAGGAAGTATTTTTGGGACAGAGTCTTCCAACTTAAACTCTTTGAAAGTCAAAATGTAATTGAGAAATTAATGATATCTTACTCTTTTCATTCTACATGTTGAGGTCTAAATACTTCTGTTATATGTATTTCTTTAGCAAATATTTCATATTTAAATCTTGCCCAACTTTAATTACTCAAAAAATAGGATATTAATTATTAATCATCTTTATTTTAGGCACTCTACACATAACTACAGTTTCAATTTGTACCTCTGTCTACAGAAAAGTTCACACAGTATTTCATTTTAACATTTGTAATGTCTGTAAATTAATGGTATTCATCTTCTCTATTTATTATCTTATAATGTGTACTATTTACCTAAATTTTAAACTAAAAACTAATTTAAAACTGAAATTCTACCTATGTGTAATATGTATATACTTCTTTCTTGTTTAATCTTTATTGAATAAATAGGAGCTTATTCATTTTATTCAACTTTTCATATTTTGTTTCAGTATTTTAAATTAAATCAACCTTTTAAAAGCTGTATAACTGCCACTGTAAGGAATAACAAATTTACGTATTAATATGTCAAAAAAGTTCAGAGTTTAAAGCCTTTTATATTAAAATGAATTTTTCAACCTTAATTTTCTTTAGAGGTTTAAAAAAACACTATAAGCCTTATTTGGCAGGTGGAACTTGCGTTTAGAGGCAAATAGGAAGCTCTGGATTACCGATTTCAGGGAAAATGCAGAAATTCACTTTGGAAAATCGATTTCAGAAACAAAGTCACCATTCCCAAGGGCTCCACAATACTGTTAGCTGACATGTGGTTTACAGAGTGTTTTAAACCCTTAATTCACTAACAGCCATGTTCCAATTTTCATTTTTTTTTTCTTAATTTTCCTTCTTAAAATTATGGTGTGAGTTATATGTTGATGCATGGTACATAACAATAAATACAGTGTTTAAAGTGCTTTTATTTGAACATCTCACTACATAGATGATTATCAGACTTACTTATTACATTTCAGAGTATTTCAAGAATGGGTACACTTTGTATCTGAATTCTGGATTGAGCTCAAGCAGGAATCATTATGGTCAAAGGGTGATCACTAGGGAGGCTGATTTGGTGACAGCTCATGAGTTTGGTCACAATTGGGGTTCTGAGCATGATCCTGACATCCCAGAGTGCAGTCCCACTGCATCGCAGGGCGGCTCTTTTCTTATGTACACATACTCTGTCAGTGGATATGATCTCAACAACAAGGTGGGATAATTTCCCCTTGGATTCAGTCACTACCCTTGGCATGCTTAGTCTAAATTGCTTTGAACATTTATTTAAATTTATAAGAATCCTTTTTTTGTTATTTCATTATCATTTATGAATTTACCAAACCATTCACTTTAATTATAATAATAATTCAGTACTGTTCTTCAGCAAGACATATAAGATCTAGTAAAAGGTTATAATTGAAGACATAACTTAAATTATAATGACCTCAGTATTTTAAAGGCATTTAATTATTAAAATTTCAGTCTGAAATGCTGATTTTTCCAACTACGGAACAGTTTTGTAAACTGAAATAATAGCATAATAACTGCAGTATAGGCTATTTTTGTTTTTATGAACCTTAGGTTAAATTAAAAAAACTTATGGTAAAATTTTGTTTTACCTCTGTAAAACGTATTCTTCATTTAGTTTTTAGTTATCCATAACAAGTTAAAGAGTTAATAATTAAATTTAGCAGAAAGATCTATTGTTGTCTCAAATCGCTATTTTTGTTAACATTCCCTCTTTTCTCATTTTTCATCAAAATTGCATTTTAAACTTCAATTTATTTACTGCATTAACCTGAATAGAAGACAATCCTATATTCTAAGCCCTTCAGATTTGATAGAAGTAGTTTTTACCAATTTTGATGAAAATTCAAGGTATTGTAAAACAATTAATTTTCATTGCTGCTAAATAAGCATTTAATTACAATTTTCATGTATGTAACTGTTAATGCACAATAATGCTTAGGAATCTAGTGCAAAATTTGCATGGTATGCAATCCTGCAATTCCATAGTCAGAAATGTAAATTTAAGGCAGGTGATGATATTTATTTGAAAGAGGTAGATATCAGTACTCTTCTGCATCCTAAAAATAATCATGTACTTGTACATAGAGAAAAAATGAATGTTTTATGTAGATTCAAGATTGTAAATGCATTTCTATCAGTCTATTTTAATCACTTTCATTAATAAATAACTGGTGTGAAAAATAGCAACATGATTAGGACTTGAACCCAGATTTCCCACTTTTCAGGAAGGTATTTTAACCACTGAACTACCATGCCTTGTTAGAATACCTGACTGGAAAGTAAGAGACCTGGATTCAAGTCCTGGTCATGTTGCTTTTTCACGTCCATTATTCCTTGGGTTTCAGCTAAATGGCTCCCATATACCATGTTTTACACTTTTTCCTAACACTTCCATTATTTTCACTCTCCCTTGAAGTTTCTCGTTTCTTCACCATAATTATGTTATATATGAATATTTTGTCAATTATAGCTATGTAATCAACATTTATAAAAACTTTGTGATTCTCAACTTTAAGCCACATGATTAGTCATAAAAAATGCCATTTTATATATAAAAATACAAATAATTAAATATACTATCTACTATAATGTACCAGTGTGCAGAGAATCTTTTAAATTAACTGATGCAGTTTCAAGTAATACACTCATATTATTCCCTTTTCTTTCACATCAACATTCATAAGCATCTGCATTGCTATAAAGTACACTTGGTTGCTACAGATGCNCACAGATCAGCAAAGAAAATGAGACAATTCGTGTTATTCATTCAGTCTAACTGAAACCAATACTTGCCACAACTGCTGATCATAAGTGTTGGAGCAAATATAGTGAATTATAGTTGATTTCTCTAAATGTTAGAAATCAAATATCAGCAAAATTCTACTTTGTCACGTGAGTAATGATAGCAGTGATACAAACCTACTGCAAGATTCAGGCATAAACATTAAAAGCATTGTCTGAATATAAAATGCCTCAATCATGAGACGATCCTATATTCTAGGCCTTTAAGATCGGGAAAAAATTGTTTTTTACTTATTTTCCTAAAAGTTCAAGATATTGCAAAACAACATAATAGTATTCTTAAAAAGTGAAAAAATATTCTTTATAAAAAAATTGGTTAGTGATTGTAAAAATTGGGCAAGTGAATTTCTTTTTATCTCTATGTAACTTTTTATTTAGGGAATTTTATGTGTTGATTTGTTGTACTGTAATGCAATGAACATCTTTTTTAGTGACAAAAACTCCCCATGTTGTCAAGGATGCCAGCTTGTGGGCATTGGAGCCAAGTGTAGAGAGGCTCAGCATGCCACTTGCGAACAGGAAGCTCGGTGCAGTGGCACTTCTCCAGAATGTCCTCGTTCTCCACCTCTTCCGGATGCCACACCGTGCCTTGAGAGAGGACAGTGTAGACATGGCCGATGCATTCCTTACTGTGAGACACAAGGCTTGCAGAGCTGCATGTGTGACATCAGTAAGTATGTTTTTATGCAGTAGTTTTACTTGTTTTTACCCCTTTGATTCCATCACTATCCAAATTTCATTACTGAGGAATACCTATTACTGAGGAATTGTAACAGTTGGTTGGAAGAGAGGTAACTGCAGTGGGCAATCAATTAATGTACAGGTGTGATAGAAAACAAATTGGACAAAAAAGACTTTAATGAAGGATTTTATGTCCAGGCAATAATATCATTTTCGGATAACAAACAAGTCTTAGAGCAAAAAGCAAGGGTAAGCAATGCAGAGAGTAAGATTTTTAGAACTAATTGTCTAAAATTATCTTGGGATTGATTACAGTTGTTAATAAATCAACAATTTCAATGTATTCATTGGAAGCCAGTTCAATGATTTGCCTTAGTATTTTCTCATGTGACTTAATCGGTAATTTTATTGGTTACTTCAAAAATCTCCTCAGATATTTTACTAAGCTGTTATTTTATCTCCTTTCAGTTGGTGATGCATGCAAGAGATGCTGCAGAATGAACTTGAATGACACCTGTTTCCCAGTTGATCAACAGGATATCTTACCAGATGGAACTCCTTGCATTCAAGGCTTTTGCAATAAAGTAAGTTCTTTTCCCTTAGCCAATCACACTTCTTTTAGAACCAGACGTGTTTGTTTGGAGTTTGTGGACATTATATCCCAGTTTTATCATCCCATTTTATTATCATCTATCTGTCCAATTTTTCATGGGCCATTCCATGGAAAATTGGACTGAAAATTATCTAAAGTTTTTTAAAAGTTTTAAAGTATAGTAGAGCCTCAATTATCAGAATTAATGTGTGCTGGGGCCACATAGGATAATTGAAAGCTCAGATAATATGGAGTGGTCATCTTGCATAAATTATGAAATAAACATGCTGTTTTTATGCTTTTTACATAGTTTGATGTGTATTAACAATTAAAAGATCACTTTGATATAAAATATTTCTCTTTTCCTTCCTCATATATGAGGAAGGAAAAAGAAATATTTTATATCAAAGAGAAATGTTTCCTCCTCATACGTCAATTTTCCAGAAACAGATATCACTTCTTTTCTCCAATCATCTCCAGATTATTATGACTATGTTTGATTGTTTACGAGGGCTGTATGATAAGTACCTGTGTTAGGCAAGAAATTTAACTTCTTTTAAGTTAATTTCTCAATATAGTCTCCTTTCAACTCAATACATTTAGTCCAGCAATATTCTAACTTTTTCAAGCCATCCAAAAAATTTGTTTTGTCGAACTCTGCAAAATAGGCATCTGTTGTGGCAATAACTTCTTTGTTTGATGTGAATTGCTTTCCCCAAGCCATTTTTTTATGTTTGCAAACAAAAAGAAATCACATGGAACCAAATCTGGAGAAAAGGGTGGATGAGGTAGCAATTCGTAATTCTACCAGTTTTGCTGTGGCAATAGCAGATGAGTGGGTTGGTGGGTTGTCATGATGGAAGAGCGCTTTTTTTCTTCGCCAACTTAGGTCATTTTTTTCCCTCAATTCAGCATCGAATTGGTCCAATATCAGCATAGTACTGCCCTGTGATTGTCCTTCCCTTCTCCAAATAGTTGGTTAAGATGATGCCTTGCGAATCCCAAAAAACGGTGGCAATGACTTTTCCGGTCAATGGAAACGTTTTCGCCTTCTTTGGAGCAGGTTGGCTGGGTGAAATCCACTGTTATGACTGTTTTTTCATTTCTGGCATGTAGTAATGGATCCATGTTTCGTCAACAGTCACGAAACGCCGTAGAAACTTTCAGATTAGGCTTAAACATGTACAAACAGTGCTCCAAAGTTGTCATGCGATTCGATTTTTGCTCCACTGTGAGTAAACGTGGTACCCATCTCACCGATTGCTTTCTCATGCCCAATTTTTCATGCAGGATACTTTATGTGTTCAATTGAGATGTTTACAATGTCAGCAATCTCTATGATCTTCACATCGCGATCTGCTAGCACGATATCATGAACTTTGTTAACCATATCCTCCGTAGTCACCTTCATCGGACGGCCTGGGCGCTCTTCATCAAAAAGGGATGTTCTGCCTCGCTTGAATTCATTAAACCAATATCTGATGTTACTCATAGAAGGTGCATGGTCCTTATAAACAGCACGCAACTTCACCTTGATTTCCTCACACATCTTCCCATCCAAAAAAAAAATCGAATTACTGATTGATATTGCTCTTTCTCCATGGTGGCAAGCAAACATGAACTTGTCTACGTTCAACAGCTATCAAAACAAAGTACTTGATTAATCTGTCTGAAATTTGACAGTCATATATCTAAAGATGGCGATAAATTATGGCATACACATTTTGTGTCAGTGGTGCCATCAGTCGCTAAACACAGTTTACGGAACTTAGTACCACTGTTCCACAATATAAAATGGTAATTTGTGTTAATCATTATTAGGTGTATGAATATTTTGAGATTTTGGAACAAATCGTCTAAATTTCAATATTTTCTTATAGGGAAATTGCTTTGATATACGAATGCTCGAGATTAAGAGCACATATCCTGAATAAATTATGCTTGTAATCCAAGGTTTGACTGTACGAGACTGGAATTGCTTTCAAAGCTTCTTCAGATTAAGGACTGAAGATTGGTACCTAATTTTTAAAGAGTTAATGATAAATGTATATTCTTTCTCTTTTCAACAGGGAGTTTGTGAAAAGACAGTACAGGATGTGGTTGAGAGATTTTGGGATATTATTGAAGAGATAAGCATCAGCCGTGTGTTAGTGTTCTTGCGTGATAACATAGTTGGTGCTGTTATCTTGAGCACTGCCCTTGCTTGGCTTCCTGCTTCCTGTCTCATCTCATGGGCTGATGCAAGAGCCCTTTCGCGTGCCAAAGAATTGCATAGAAGGAGGGACCCTCATTATGAGGGTCATGTCTTTCTCCATCCCTCTGAGTCGGACGGTGGAAGACGGCCAGTGATAAGGGCCAGAGTACCAGCATCTGCGTCTTCCTCTGCCTCCGCACCTTTAGTCATTCCTCCACGCATTGCTCCACAATCCTCAATCCCTCAAGCTCATTATATTCCGCACCACATGGCACATCGGCAGTACTCTAGGCCTCAACGTGCCGTGGTCTCTTCAGTGCCCCAGGGTGCTGCAAACTTGGTTACCATGAGTGATAATATGTGAATATAGCTTTTTCACTGATTCCCTGTTGTATTTTTGTAAATATGTGTTGAAGTGGGTTGGGGAGGAGTAAAAATGTGATGGTTGGGTAATGAATAATATGTGGTGGCTAATCTGATCTTTTCCTTTGTGTCAACTGAAGGACTGCATATTTACATTACAAACTTAATTGCAAAAAGCTTGCTTTTGCATCTAGGATATCCTTTTATCAAAGTTTCAAATATTTCCACCTTCTAGAAAAATATTTTCCTCTTTGCTTCCCTTATTCCTCAAGTATTTTGTGAGCTTTTTCTAAAATTTAAAATTGTTGGTTGTAAGATGAAAAATTGACATTTTGTTTTAATAATACTTTCTGAAAACATGAATATCCCTACCAAAATTAAAATCAAATACATAGTTATAGTAATTATTTACAAATGTCTCTAAGCATTGGATCGGAAGAGAACAACTGAATGTTTAAGAGTTTTTAGTGACACATTTCACCTAGCTCCTCCAAATACAAATCTTTTATTTACAAATAATGAAAATGGAGTGTTCCTTAATAAAATTGCAGAATTTTTGCCATTTTCTTTTCTTTCAATCCAAAAGGCACAAAAGATATTTCAAAGTAATTATGACTAATAGAGGTGTCTGTAACGTAATAGCATTCCAAAACACATGCATAGTTACCTGACAAAATTTTAGTCAGCTCTCCTTTTATATGAATGGCTTATATCCTAACATACCCAATCATCAGCCAATCCATTAAAATTTAAAGATCCCATAACTTCATATTTTGAAACTCATTAATTATTTATTTTTTCCTATTTAGATAACTTCCATGCAGTTACTTTAATTATAAAACTCTGGATTGTGTGACAAAAATACTAAAGTAAAGCTAAGCATACCATAGGAAAATTTTCCTAAGTGTCTTACGGAAATATTTGTTAATTCAAGATGAAAAAGTCCTTGTCCATTGCAAGAAGTTTTTTGCAATTATATCTTTCTTTCACATCATATTTCCTGACAAGGAAATTGTCAAACATAATGATTCAGTCAGTGCAGAAATATGTTGCTCATTGATATCTCCAGTATTTTATCATATCAGTTTTTTTAATCGAATGATAGGCATTTTAATACTTATATCTCTGTCTCTCCTGATTTGGTGAGGTAAAATTCTAATTTATAAATTGTTGAGTGTTAACATCCGAAGAAAAATTTATTTAATTTATTACTTGGTTTTTCAGGTAGATAGTATTTAATACCAATTATTGCACAAATGATAAAAGTAAGTGGATACAAACATTTTTTAAAAATTAGCTATCGACTATTGGCTAAAAATTGCTATCGATGGGAAAATTTACGAATTTCATGAATGGTAAACTCAGAGCTTAGAGAGTGCTTGAATGAATTTATGAACCATCGAAGTTAAAGATTTTTCAACTTTTTCTCCATAAATGTAAATGAATTTTGTACATTGACATGTGTTGTTGTGTAAGTAAGATACTAATATATGATTTATGTTATGTGATATGAAAGTTTCTGAAAAAGTAATATGAAATATTTTCCCTTACGTTTTATATCCCACGGTATTCTTTGTGTATCTCTTAGGGCCCTTTTTAGTCTCTTTCAGCATTAAACACAATTATGGATATTTCACAGATTTCTGTGGCCCATAATTTTTTAATACACTGCCAAATAAAAGTGAATGTTGATTTTTATAGTTCATTTAGTCTTTTTGAGACATTTCAATGTAAATATATTGGGTTTCTGTAGAACTGCCCCTCATCTAGCTCCTCAGCGCACATCAAATTCTTGTTCCTAGTTAGCACTCAAGTTGGTATCTCTTTTCTTGCTCTGTATCCCTCTTAAGCAGATAGCAGACTTTTAAAGTGTTGGGGGAACAAGAACAGACAATGAAAATTTAAGTAAGTCAATACATTTAGCTCCAGTGCCAAAACCAAAAGCTTTTTTAAATATTTTGGACAATAGGAACCTATCTAGAAGGAAGAAAAGGGTGAAAAGCTCACAGAGCTGATGAATTGTATTCAATATCTTCCCAAATAAAGATGTAGCAAGTGAGGAATTTAAAGAAGCTGGATGGACCAAGGGAGAGCTGAAGCTGAAATATTGAAAAGGGGCTCCCCCTGCCCCCCCTCCCTTAAATAATAATTCTTCCACCTGTAATTTGCATACTACTCTGCCTTATTATATTTGGCTGAAATCTCAAATGGTGTATTGGTATTAATTTTTAACTAATATGAATTCATGTTTCTCTAGTGGGCAGCTTTTATTTTTCATTGTTATCAAATGATCAGGATAAATATCTTATCTATCAGTGTATAAATATCCACATGGAAGAAAAAGAACACTGTCTCCATGTATAATTTGATAATGATTGTTATGGTGAGTTATGTCTCAATATTGAATTGATATTCAATCAATTGTTTGATTGAAATTTATAATCAATTTTTATTTGCTATTTGATGAAAGTATTTGCATTTACTAACTTATTTTGTCCATAATGTACCAAATTTTATATTTATACCTAGAAAAGAATGTGATTTTTTTAAATTTTGAGTACNTATGAACCTTAGGTTAAATTAAAAAAACTTATGGTAAAATTTTGTTTTACCTCTGTAAAACGTATTCTTCATTTAGTTTTTAGTTATCCATAACAAGTTAAAGAGTTAATAATTAAATTTAGCAGAAAGATCTATTGTTGTCTCAAATCGCTATTTTTGTTAACATTCCCTCTTTTCTCATTTTTCATCAAAATTGCATTTTAAACTTCAATTTATTTACTGCATTAACCTGAATAGAAGACAATCCTATATTCTAAGCCCTTCAGATTTGATAGAAGTAGTTTTTACCAATTTTGATGAAAATTCAAGGTATTGTAAAACAATTAATTTTCATTGCTGCTAAATAAGCATTTAATTACAATTTTCATGTATGTAACTGTTAATGCACAATAATGCTTAGGAATCTAGTGCAAAATTTGCATGGTATGCAATCCTGCAATTCCATAGTCAGAAATGTAAATTTAAGGCAGGTGATGATATTTATTTGAAAGAGGTAGATATCAGTACTCTTCTGCATCCTAAAAATAATCATGTACTTGTACATAGAGAAAAAATGAATGTTTTATGTAGATTCAAGATTGTAAATGCATTTCTATCAGTCTATTTTAATCACTTTCATTAATAAATAACTGGTGTGAAAAATAGCAACATGATTAGGACTTGAACCCAGATTTCCCACTTTTCAGGAAGGTATTTTAACCACTGAACTACCATGCCTTGTTAGAATACCTGACTGGAAAGTAAGAGACCTGGATTCAAGTCCTGGTCATGTTGCTTTTTCACGTCCATTATTCCTTGGGTTTCAGCTAAATGGCTCCCATATACCATGTTTTACACTTTTTCCTAACACTTCCATTATTTTCACTCTCCCTTGAAGTTTCTCGTTTCTTCACCATAATTATGTTATATATGAATATTTTGTCAATTATAGCTATGTAATCAACATTTATAAAAACTTTGTGATTCTCAACTTTAAGCCACATGATTAGTCATAAAAAATGCCATTTTATATATAAAAATACAAATAATTAAATATACTATCTACTATAATGTACCAGTGTGCAGAGAATCTTTTAAATTAACTGATGCAGTTTCAAGTAATACACTCATATTATTCCCTTTTCTTTCACATCAACATTCATAAGCATCTGCATTGCTATAAAGTACACTTGGTTGCTACAGATGCTTAAACAAAAAAGAACCCATATTAATGGAACTTCATTAACCTAAAAATATAAATTATTACTTTAAGTGAGCCAACATTCTAAAGGACAGCTATGGCTAGATGATGTATACTCTTAAAATAATTCATCCCAAAAATATATAAAAATTATGTATTCGAATTCCAAGCATTGATATATCCATAACATTAAGTCTGACTAAAGCTAGTGCAGCCTNAAACTTCACGCCAGTGAAGTGTCATTTGAAGCATTCAAATGGATGTTTTAGATGATATACATTGCCCTACCATACTTTAAAGTTTGGATTTTCTTTGCAATCCATATTTATTTATTTTTGTTTTACCATTAATTCAATGAGATTAGTCCTAAATTGCCTCTTCCACCAAATATTCACTGTCACTTCTATAGTAATGAATCTCTGTATGTAAGGCAATATTTTCCATTTAAGAAAATTTTGATAATTATCTAGAGCTGTGGTTTCCAGCTTGTAGCCAATGGATTTTATGAGGCCATTTAGCCAATTGAATGCAATTTTTCTCCAGAGAAGCTATCTCTTCCTTCATGTATATATGTTGTGGTCAAAAAAGCAGAATTTTTAAATTTCCCGGGCTGTATACAGTGAAACCTCTATTAAACAGCCACCACAGGGTACATAAAATAATGGCAGGTTAAGGAGGTGACCTTTGGATGGAGGGAAATTTTTTTCAGCTGGAAGGAATACACAAAATGGACAAATTTGAACGAATATCCTTAGGAAATACAATTTTAATGGATTATGGAACTTCATTAACCTAAAAATATAAATTATTACTTTAAGTGAGCCAACATTCTAAAGGACAGCTATGGCTAGATGATGTATACTCTTAAAATAATTCATCCCAAAAATATATAAAAATTATGTATTTGAATTCCAAGCAGTAATGTATCCACAGCATTAGGCATGGCTAATGCTAGTGCAACCTCCTAGGTGGCAGTCATTGTAAACCCACTTTGGAAAGTAATTTCCCATTTATTTCATCAAAATTCATGCAATTTCGAATCGAACAGTTATCGTAAGGCATACAAAATAGCAGAAAATAGATGCAGTTTACTTCACATCTTTATGTCATGCCATTTCTGAGATAAATAGAGGGACGGATAGATGGACGATGGATAAAATCTTTCCAGATTCTATACAATTGGAAGATTAATATGCAGTGCTACCCCTCTTTTACATTTTAAAGGGACCAGAGGGGTAGTGTAAACCAGATGAAAGTGTAAATCATGGGAAACCACCAACATAGGTGAACCTGCCCAGAAAAACATAAACTTTTCACAAAGTGTTGTAAACAATGGGAAAACTTTAAAGACTAGAACATAGATAAGGCATAATACTGTATGATGAATTAATTTTTCAACTTCCAGCGCTTCTCCCCATGTAGTTTGAGGTCAATACGCAAAGTCCTGCAAGCAAAATCTGGAAGATGCTTCTCCGAGCCAGAAGAGTCATTCTGTGGCAATCTGAGAGTTGAGGGCGAAGAAGAATGTGATGCTGGTCTCCTGGGCACTGAGGACAATGACCCATGCTGTGACAAAAACTGTCGCTTGCGCAGAGGACAAGGTGCTGTCTGCAGGTGAGTCCATTATTTTAATAATCATTCTTTAACTGCCAAATGATGAAGTCTGTTAATAGATTATAATTATAAATGTGCAATTTGGAGAGTCAATTTCCTAATACATTCTGGGATTCAAAATGTCCCAGTTTTTGCTATATTTAAGATGATTAAGCAATGTGATGAAGTAGATGTAGATGAAATTTCATTTAAAACATGTGTTTGAAGTGATTTTTACTCTGTAATTAAGAAACGAAAATGGGTATGGGTGACTGCTCAAGATGGTGCGCACCCACGAAAAATCGCAAGGAAGAATGGACTTGAAAAAAGTCTGAGTCCCAGACCCATCAGACTTTTTTTCAAGTCCATTCTTCCTTGGGATCTGTAGTTAAGGTTTGAAAGTTACTTAAGATGCCATAAGATGACACAGATCAGCAAAGAAAATGAGACAATTCGTGTTATTCATTCAGTCTAACTGAAACCAATACTTGCCACAACTGCTGATCATAAGTGTTGGAGCAAATATAGTGAATTATAGTTGATTTCTCTAAATGTTAGAAATCAAATATCAGCAAAATTCTACTTTGTCACGTGAGTAATGATAGCAGTGATACAAACCTACTGCAAGATTCAGGCATAAACATTAAAAGCATTGTCTGAATATAAAATGCCTCAATCATGAGACGATCCTATATTCTAGGCCTTTAAGATCGGGAAAAAATTGTTTTTTACTTATTTTCCTAAAAGTTCAAGATATTGCAAAACAACATAATAGTATTCTTAAAAAGTGAAAAAATATTCTTTATAAAAAAATTGGTTAGTGATTGTAAAAATTGGGCAAGTGAATTTCTTTTTATCTCTATGTAACTTTTTATTTAGGGAATTTTATGTGTTGATTTGTTGTACTGTAATGCAATGAACATCTTTTTTAGTGACAAAAACTCCCCATGTTGTCAAGGATGCCAGCTTGTGGGCATTGGAGCCAAGTGTAGAGAGGCTCAGCATGCCACTTGCGAACAGGAAGCTCGGTGCAGTGGCACTTCTCCAGAATGTCCTCGATCTCCACCTCTTCCGGATGCCACACCGTGCCTTGAGAGAGGACAGTGTAGACATGGCCGATGCATTCCTTACTGTGAGACACAAGGCTTGCAGAGCTGCATGTGTGACATCAGTAAGTATGTTTTTATGCAGTAGTTTTACTTGTTTTTACCCCTTTGATTCCATCACTATCCAAATTTCATTACTGAGGAATACCTATTACTGAGGAATTGTAACAGTTGGTTGGAAGAGAGGTAACTGCAGTGGGCAATCAATTAATGTACAGGTGTGATAGAAAACAAATTGGACAAAAAAGACTTTAATGAAGGATTTTATGTCCAGGCAATAATATCATTTTCGGATAACAAACAAGTCTTAGAGCAAAAAGCAAGGGTAAGCAATGCAGAGAGTAAGATTTTTAGAACTAATTGTCTAAAATTATCTTGGGATTGATTACAGTTGTTAATAAATCAACAATTTCAATGTATTCATTGGAAGCCAGTTCAATGATTTGCCTTAGTATTTTCTCATGTGACTTAATTGGTAATTTTATTGGTTACTTCAAAAATCTCCTCAGATATTTTACTAAGCTGTTATTTTATCTCCTTTCAGTTGGTGATGCATGCAAGAGATGCTGCAGAATGAACTTGAATGACACCTGTTTCCCAGTTGATCAACAGGATATCTTACCAGATGGAACTCCTTGCATTCAAGGCTTTTGCAATAAAGTAAGTTCTTTTCCCTTAGCCAATCACACTTCTTTTAGAACCAGACGTGTTTGTTTGGAGTTTGTGGACATTATATCCCAGTTTTATCATCCCATTTTATTATCATCTATCTGTCCAATTTTTCATGGGCCATTCCATGGAAAATTGGACTGAAAATTATCTAAAGTTTTTTAAAAGTTTTAAAGTATAGTAGAGCCTCAATTATCAGAATTAATGTGTGCTGGGGCCACATAGGATAATTGAAAGCTCAGATAATATGGAGTGGTCATCTTGCATAAATTATGAAATAAACATGCTGTTTTTATGCTTTTTACATAGTTTGATGTGTATTAACAATTAAAAGATCACTTTGATATAAAATATTTCTCTTTTCCTTCCTCATATATGAGGAAGGAAAAAGAAATATTTTATATCAAAGAGAAATGTTTCCTCCTCATACGTCAATTTTCCAGAAACAGATATCACTTCTTTTCTCCAATCATCTCCAGATTATTATGACTATGTTTGATTGTTTACGAGGGCTGTATGATAAGTACCTGTGTTAGGCAAGAAATTTAACTTCTTTTAAGTTAATTTCTCAATATAGTCTCCTTTCAACTCAATACATTTAGTCCAGCAATATTCTAACTTTTTCAAGCCATCCAAAAAATTTGTTTTGTCGAACTCTGCAAAATAGGCATCTGTTGTGGCAATAACTTCTTTGTTTGATGTGAATTGCTTTCCCCAAGCCATTTTTTTATGTTTGCAAACAAAAAGAAATCACATGGAACCAAATCTGGAGAAAAGGGTGGATGAGGTAGCAATTCGTACTGTAATTCTACCAGTTTTGCTGTGGCAATAGCAGATGAGTGGGTTGGTGGGTTGTCATGATGGAAGAGCGCTTTTTTTCTTCGCCAACTTAGGTCATTTTTTTCCCTCAATTCAGCATCGAATTGGTCCAATATCAGCATAGTACTGCCCTGTGATTGTCCTTCCCTTCTCCAAATAGTTGGTTAAGATGATGCCTTGCGAATCCCAAAAAACGGTGGCAATGACTTTTCCGATCAATGGAAACGTTTTCGCCTTCTTTGGAGCAGGTTGGCTGGGTGAAATCCACTGTTATGACTGTTTTTTCATTTCTGGCATGTAGTAATGGATCCATGTTTCGTCAACAGTCACGAAACGCCGTAGAAACTTNTAGTTAACAAAAAAGTTTTTTTACGGTTAATTGTTTTGAATTTAAACATTATTTCTTGGCAGAACAAAGTTCAAGAGATTCTATTAATATTTCCAAGTGTTCTCTCATATTCTCCCCTAACTGCCAATCCTTCTTTGCAGACAGACTGCATACACCATAGGTTTATAAGTCTTTCAATCAATTCATTGACAATGGTGGTTCATCATTCTCTACTCCTATTCTATCTGCGGATTAAATAATATTATTTATGATATCTAATTAGTAAGACAGGATTCCCAAAAGCAGTGTCTAACAGATAATGCCCTAGCTCCCACCATGTGTTACCGAGAATGTCTAGCTTGATGCATAAAGAAGCAATTAAGGCTGTAAGAAGATATAAGTGACCTAAGATAGAGTGACTGTTGGCCTCTGAAGGAAGTGACTGCTGAATTTACATTGCCTAAATGAGAAATTCCAATTGCTTCAGATCATACTTACTATTACCACAATTAAAAATTCTTTATAAGGAAGAACATCAAAGAGAGATTCATATCACACTTTGATATGAAGATGTTAAAGAGTTAGAGTAAAATGGGGAAAAAGCAAGCATAATATGTATGTTAAATTAGAAGAGGAAAATATTCTATTAGGTTAACTGAGAGAGGAAATTATTCCTGTCAATATTTGAATGTAGGAAATACTCAGCTCTATTGTGATCTGATGACTTAACAACTGGCCTAATAGTTTCTTATACAGTACAGTGGTGTTATAAGAATATATAAGGGTAAGTTGAAAACATGGTCGCACATCCCTCGAAGATGACCCACGTGAAGAACAGCCAAAAACTGCAACCACACTGGAAACCATAGAAAAGGTGCACGATATCATGTTGGACGATAGGCGAGTGAAGGTGAATGAGATAGCTGAGGCCATGGGGGTATTGGAAGAAAGGGTGCGGAACATCTTGCACAAAGAATTGGGGATACGAAAGCTCTGTGCAAGTTGGGTGCCACATTTGCTGAATGCCAATCAAAAGCAAATGCGCAAGCGATTTTTGCAGCAATGTTTAGACCGATTCAAGAGGGTACTGACCGATTTTGTGCGGCGATTTGTCACCATAGATGGGTCCACCATTACACGCCAGAAACGAAACAGCAGTCAAAGCAGTGGGTGGAAGCCGGTGGTTCAGCACCAAAGAAAGCTAAGTCGAATGCATCTGCCAGTCAGACCTCGTGGTCATGGCCAGTGTGTTTTGGGATGCAAAAGGGATCCTGTTAATTGATTACTTTGAAAAGGGCAGAACAATTACAGGCAAATATTATTCCAACCTTGACCAGCTGGATGCCAAAATTCGTGAGAAGAGGCCTGGCTTGAAGAAGAAAAAAATCATCTTTCACCAGGACAACGCACCTGCTCACAAAGGTGCGTTGGCGATGGGAAAACTACGGGATTTGGGATACAATTTGCTCGGCCATCCCCCCTATTCTCATGATTTAGCACCCTCAGACTTCCATCTGTTCCCAAACTTGAAGAAAATTTTTTTCTAGGAAGCGCTTTGCTTCCAATGAAGAAGTTGAGAGGGCTGTAGATGGATATTTTCACACAAACGAAAGACGTCTACTGCAAAAAAATGTGTAAACAAACTACTTGAGAGAACAAGTTGAAACTTGTCTTACAAACTAATGACATGTGCGCCCAGACAGGGATCATAAATTTTTGCTGATTGGAATGCCATCTCTGTGTCAGGCTGAGAAATTTTCACCTTACCCTTGTATATATCATCAGCCATTTTCAAAGTCTGATGTTTTATCATCATCATCAGCCATTTTCAATCCGACGTCGGATGTAGGCCTCTCCAAGCGCATTCCAATTCTCTCTATTCTGAGCTTCTCGTTGCCATGTTACTCCTAAATACTGAATGATGTCTCTGTTCCATCGGTCCCTTGGTCTTCTTCTTGGTCTCTTCACATCTCTTGGTATCCAGTTCAGAACTGCTAATGTCCATCAATTGTTGTTTTTCCTCGCAACATGGCCTGCCCACATCCATTTCAGTGATCTTACCTTATCTATGATGTCTGTCACTCCTGTCATCTTCCTAACCCAGATGTTGCGTTTCCTGTCTCTTCTTGTGATTCCAAGCATACACCGTTCCATACTTCTTTGTGTAGTCTGAAGTCGCTGGGTTATTGCTGCGTTTAATACCCATGTTTCACTTCCATATGTCAAAACTGGTAGAATGGATTGGTTGAAGACCTTTCTCTTCAGGACCATTGGCATTTTATACTTCAGAATATGCGTGTTTCTTCCGAAGGCACTCCAGCCTAGTTTTATTCTTTGATTCACTTTATTGATTCTGTTTTTCTCTCCTGTCATAACCAGTTGTCCCAGGTAAGTGTACTCTGAACAAACATCAAGGGGTACCTCTTGTAGTAGGATTGGTACTTGTGCTGCAAAAAAATTATACATTACCTTAGTTTTCAATAAGTTTATCCTGAGTCCTATTTTCTGCCCAGCCACGTTCAGTTCTTGAAGTCTTGATGCTAGATCTTCACTGTTGGTTGCGAAGAGTACTATATCATCTGTGAAACGCATATGACTGATGTACTCTCCATTGATTCGTAGGCCTTTCTCCTTCCAGTCCAAGGTCTTAAAAACTACTTCCAGCACAGCATTGATAAGAATTGGTGAAAGGCAGTTGCCTTGTCTCACTCCGTTCTCAATCCAGAATTCCTCTGTTTCTTCATGCAGCATTACAGAGGCTGTGGCGTCCTTGTAGATGCTTCGCAAGAGTTGGATGTACTTGGCATCTATTCCTTGTTTCCCTAGTGCTTCCAGTGTGGAGGAGGTACATACAGAGTCAAAGGCCTGGTCATAGTCTACGAAGCAGAGTACTAGTGGCATCTCGTATTCGTTCATTCTGCTGATAATTTCTTGCAACGGGTGGATATGATCCATAGTGCTGAATCCCTTACAGAATCCAGCTTGTTCTCTGGGCTGACCAGCTGCTAGGGATGTCTTCAGACGTGCAGCTATTACTCTCATGAACGTTTTGCAAATAACAGGACTATCTTTGCATGATTCCAGTCTTTGGGAATTCTCCCTAGTCTAAGGCAATTATTGAATAACTGCGCTAGGACAAGAGAAATTTCTGTAACACCAAGTTTCAGATATTCCGCTAAAACTCCATCTGCTCCTCCTGCCTTTCCATTCTTCATTTTCTTGATGGCCTCTGTTACTACTTCTGGGAGAATAGAGGGAAGATTTTCTGAGTTTCGTGTTTCTTCTAGGTTTTCCTCTTCAAAATTTTCTGTCTTCTTGTATAAGTAGGTGAAGTATTCTGCTACTCTCCTCAGTATAGCTTGTCTATTTGAAGTTGTTTTGCCATCTTCTTTCTGGACAGCCAAGATTTGTTTTTATCCCATTGCTTGGTGTTGTCTGACCTTCTTCATGCTCTTGTTGTTCTCTATAGCCTCTTGCACAATTCTTTCGTTAAAATCCCTCACGTCTTCCTCCATTGCCACTCTGATAGACTTGCATAGTTCGACATATTCGATATTTTCCTTTGGCAAGTCTGAGTGTTTCAATTGCTTTCGTTGTTTCATCATTTTCCTTGTTCTGTCGCGGAACTTCTTATCCTTTTGTCTTTTTGGTGCGATTACTACTTCTGCCGCTTCCTTGACGACTTCCATGATTTTGGCTTCCAGTTCTACTTCTTGAAGTGCTGAAAACCTATTGCGAAGTTCCAGCTGGATTTTCTTCCAATTTTGCAATAATTACCTCCTGTTTCCTGCTTCAGACCAACTTCTTGCGCTCCATTCTGATGTTGATCCTCATACTGCATCTAACAATCCTGTGGTCACTTACTGTGTTGAAGTTGTTTAAAACTTCACAATTCGTAATTGTGTCGAGTTTGTTAGCCAATATGTTTGTTCAACACTACTTTATTATTCCATTCTATATGGTAAATCAACTATTTTAAATGTGTATTCCTTTCTTCTCCTCAGAAATGATCATCAAGATGTTCAAGTGTGTAAATCACTTCTTATGATTCTCTGTCTCTATGTTCCATCATATTTCAGTATTTGTCCAAATAACGTACAGGAATATCTTGCGTAAATAATAGACAAATATACATATGAAGACACATAGGTGATTTTATTTACAAAAATGTACAATATGATGAGATCAAGTTCTTTGAAAAAATTCATTCTATGCACAAGCTTACAGTCAATCCGTGACTGTTTAAATAAAATTTTCGTTCATGTTAATTTCTCTCATCAGAAAATTTTTTCATACTCAACTAATGACTTTGCTGAATGAACAGCTTTCCTCAGCAAAAACAATGACAACAATTAAAAACAACATGGCAAAATAACTATGAAAGTTAGCAAACATTTATATACAAAGGAACCTCTTCCACTCGCATAAATACACAAAGTCTTTCATTTTCTCTGATTCATCTTCAAGATTTCTAAAGATGGGCATCTTGAGATTCGTCCTCAACCCATGCTGGATTATCATGTTGTGAAGAGTAAGGAGGGGGTGGGGTTTCTGGAGTACTCTTTCCAATCTTCACTTCTTCTACCATAGCATCATCCTCTTTATTCTTTAGCCCTTTGATGGATTAAATGAATTTTAGATCAGAGCTCAATCTTAAGGTAAGTAAAGAACTAGTAGAGTCATTTCAATGTGATGGATTTAGATGCAATCAAGGGTTATCCTCAGTAACCTTTGTTGTTAAATGCAAGATTTATTTAAATTAACTCTCAGTAATTAATGATTACAATAGAGTAATATGAATGTAAGATCTAATATTATAACATTACTTAAATAAAACGTTAACTAAAGTTCACTGTAGGACCAGGTATAACATCAGTTTGTTAGAATTGAAGTGAATACTACAGTAAATCTCCATGCTAATCCATCATATACACAGGAGATTAACCATAATCTTCAAATTAACTCTAAGAAAACATAATGCTGGGTCCTAAAGTGAAGATAAAATAAATTCCATTTAAAGTATACATTGTAATACCAGGCCTTACTGTTGTATTTTTTATTATTTTTCCATCTGAAATATTTGAAGATAAAAATTGGTTTTGACAAGAATTAATACCTTTCAATTGCTTGAAATTCTCTCTTGCATTTTAGTCATTTAGTTTCTACTGATAGAGTTTATGCTCAAGACCAGAGCAGGGTTGACAAACTGCTGCAGGCCATTGGCTGCCAAGTTAAATTCTCATTGGCCACACTATATGTGGTGATGATGTTACTAATCCTGCTTCTCAATTTTCACAGTCCATTAAATATTTTTTAAAGAAATATCAAATTTATAGAAAATTTTTAACATGAAATGGATAAGTTTAGTTCAATTATTGAAAAGTTAAAATTGAGTAAAAGAAAAACTTATAAGTGTATCAAATAAATAACCCAAGGGAAATATAAAGATAATAATAATGGATTGCACAAATGAAACTTCTATTGGTGTAATCCATTGTGTGGCAAAAATTGTTTTTACTGAGCAAGTGTGTATTTTTCATTTAAATTAATCTATCAAATAAATTGTAAGAATTTTGTTGATACTCACTCGATGATAGGAGAACCCTCTGCAAGCTTAATACTGGTGCTTCAAACAACAGTGACATGAAAAATCCAAGCAGGAATGATAACAAAGTGTCAGCCATTACACTGAGGTTCTGAAAATTAATGTGACAGATATTCATTTTTAATTATGGAAAAATAAAATTACAAAGTACTCTCAGTTATCACTCAGAAATATAATGAGTTAGACAACTTATTCCATACCATTCAATTAAAACCATTAGTTAAGTTATTTCATTTAAACCAATTAAAATAACTATAACAGAAAAAAATGATCCCTTTTATAGTAATATTACCAATTAACATGCATATCCTCAGACCATTGCAGAGTAGGTCATCCTTAAGAATTGCTCAAGAAATATAAATATCCAAAGCAAATATTTCTTGCTAGTGGAGTTCATTTCACAAAAGGGATGGAAATTCAAGATGTATTGGAATGAAATTACCTATTATTAAACAGGGAATATGAGTTCTTAAATGTGAACAATTATCAATAATTTCTTATGTAAATTACTTTGTCACTCTGAAATATACCTCATTGAGTTATCAATGAAATACTTTACATTCTTAATTGTTTGATTTTATGACTTATAAGGAAATGAAAAACAGGAGATTAAACATAATAAGATTGGTGAAAAATAGATTGATTTTCTATTCATCTGCTTACAAATCAATTAGATGAGTAGCAAATTATGTAGGTCATTTCACATACTTGCATAATCTTTGTATACATGTAAGTTGGATGTGATGTTTTTAATTAAAACGATTTTATATGAAGTAAAATATTTTTTGGTGAATTTACTTAATCTAGAATAGGATTATATTGTATTGTATATATTACCATGGAATAGATACTGATGTAAAGAGGTGATCGTTGACTTCCCACATCTATCAGTTGAAGGCCACAGTGCACCAGGAAGGCTGAGTATGTAAGCCTCCCTAGAGGATAAACTCTCTTCCATCCAAAAAATCTTCCAAATAGCCCTGTTACATTGAATGAAATTCATTTTCAAATAAATACTTTCTGATACAGTTATTATGTAAATCAGTATTAAACTGGATTTCAATGAATGTAATTTTTGAGAGTAAAGTCTTTGCATCCACATATGCACCCTTAATCAAATTCTTTGAGATAATGTATATGGATCAAATCAAAAGAATTAAAGGTAAATTTAAAATCATACAATGAGAATTTCTTTTAAAATGAGTCCAGTTTCTCCATGAATCCTGATAATGAGAAAATTGATCAAATATTATAGATAAGGTGAGTATCATCATTTATAATGTTTATGTTTTTTGGAATTCTTTCCAGTATGTTTAGCTTTCTAAGTTGGTTGTTTAGATGGAGTGCTAATTTATTTCTTCAACTTCTTTCCATTTCATCTTATTTAAATATTAATTTTGTAATGCTGTTTTCAAATTTTTCTTTTCCTGGAATTTATGTTAAGATTTTTCATGATTTTAAACATCTAATTCACTCCCCTTGAGTCATTATAATGGTGAAACACTTAATATTTCCTGAAGACACTTAATATATCCCTCTATTTCCACTGCAAATAATCCATGGAATATTGTATACCTAACATGAATACTACACAAGAGTAGTAAATGAAGAGAAATGTCCTTAAATGGTTATAGAGTGAATTGATTTATGTATAATTTGACCTTTTTCTGGGAAAAATTTTATACTGACTAAATAACTTACTCCCTTGATTATTTTGAGAAATCTTTCTCAGAATTTGACTTCTCCAAAGCATGAAATATCACAATGTGTAATAATTGACAGTGAAATATTTTAGGTAACTTACAGCTGTATTCAGTTGTGAGGGCATAAATACCCCAGCCTATTCCTCCAGCCCAACTGAGTCGATGCAGAGAGGCATAAACTGCGGATGAGATTGGGTTATATTCCCAACTAGTAGAATAGAATGTCCATGATCCCAAAATTGGCCCAATCATTGCAACAGTACACACAATGTAGCCAATGACTGCTGTTGGCTGAAAAAGTGGTAGTCATTCAGTGTCCATTAATTTATTTTGAAAACTCTGATTCAAAAAAGAAAATAAGAAGTAGCTCAGTACATACCAGTGACATAGTGACTTGACGAGCTCTGTGGTCATAAATTATGCATCCCACCCACATTCCAATGAAGTAAGGGGCAGCTCGCATGTAAGTTGGCACATACGTGGAGGTGTATGTATCACTTGCTAACAAGTTACTTACAGTACTGTAAATAGACAGGAGAAACAATTACTCCAATGTTGCCATTCTCTACTGCCTGTATTGCTATCTTTAACAGATCAATGTTCCACTTCGAAGAGCAATGTAGCAAGGGTTACTTCTATACATTTATGTTCAAAATGAACCTATAAATGAAATTTATCTGCATATTTAATGCTTAAATAAAATTTGATTATCAAAAAGTGAAAAATCTTCACATATTTGTGCAAATCCATTAGCTCATAGTAGAGATTTAAATCTTTAGGCATAAAATTTCATGTGATTGTAATTAAAATTTTCAATTTCTACTTACTCCATATATACTGGAAAGATAGGTTCCCAATTGTGAATAAATGTTAGTACAAAAGGTATTATAGCTGCAACTATAAGAAATAATGTTAGCAGCGCTTTTCCAAATTTTGGACGTTTAGCAATTAAGAGTGCTATTGGTGCTCCTATGATAAACAGTTGCATATCACTTGATAAATACCAGGACTGCAGCATACACTGTAATTTAAAGTATGTTATACATAATTAATACAAATGTAGATTGCTCCTTAATGCATCTCATAAGAAAATTTAAACCAAAAATTCATTATGGAAACAAAATTTATGATTAGCAGTAAGGCAATTATTGAATATTACCATTTCTTTTTTCTCAACAAATGAATTGATGTACAAAAGATTTGTCCACCAGTTGTTTGCACATCGTTCACTTTCTAGCAAAATTTTAGAGGGCCATATTGGGCCAGAAGCTATCCTTGGCATAAGAGTAGCATACAATCCAACAATTGCCATGTACAAAGGTGTGAGCCTATTTGTAAAAGAGAAGAATATTAGAAAAGTAAATACAAAAGCTTTCAATAAAATATTCACTAATTGTTATAAAAGTGTTAATTTGAACCAATTCCTACTGTCAAATGATGAAAAACAAAAATCCGGCTGTTTATCCCCTGGTAGACTATTGATATCTGTTTATTTCTATAAAATGTAATAACAATTATATGAGGCAATATCAGTATATCTTACATTATCAGTTTCCAGCAACTCACCTGATGAATCTATTGATATAGAGGATACTCAAGGAAATCCTAGATTTGTGTTTTTGGTATTCTGTCAAGAGAATGAAGCACAAAAGACACCCACTAATTGTAAAAAATGTATCCACAACCACTGGTCCTCCCAAAAGAAAGACAACTTCAAAGCTGCTATAAAACTGGAAAGATATTTTATATTTAATATTAGTTTTTCAAAAGATCAATCTTTTAAATTATTCCCAATAACTTTGCAATTATTGTTCTACCTACCTGTTCTACATAATGAGTGTTCATAATTGGTCCTCCAAGTGAATAAAATATGCGATGGCCCATGATGATTAAGCATATTGAGTAGAATTTAACTCCATTTAGAAACTGGAGAGGATTATCACTTGAATCCTCTTCCATTATTTTTATGCCATTAGCATAAGCAGAAAAACACATGACATATTTTTCCAAAGGGCCTAGGCACAAGTAGATTTGAATAATTAATATAACTTCTCAAAACTAGTTTGGAATCTTTGAGTATAGACTATACTTGCAACTTGATTATCAAATTATATGGTTCAACAACTATACTATCATCAACTGAAATCACCTTGCTTATTTAGCTCAGGTACCCCATCGAAAAATGCTCTCATGAATATATCATATGAAGTTCCCATCAGCACCAGAAGGAAAACAATCAGGAAAAGGGTTCTACAAATTGGAAAAGAGATAATGATTTTATGATTAAAAATTCAGCTTTGTGTTAAATTAAACAATCAATTTACCATCAAAGAGTCAGTGAATTCATTAATATTATACTAATTTCACAAACAAAAACTATTATGCCCTCAATATTTCACATTCTTTTCTTTCTGATCCAATAAATTTAACTTTAACCAAATTAAAATTTTAGCATAATAAACTAGCTCATTGGTCAGCTTCAGAAAATCAGGAAATGCAGTGATTGAAAGCACCTAAAAATATACGTAATGAGATGCAAGGAAATTGAATATTTTAAATTCTTCCTGATCTTCTCAGAAAATGGTCAATAGATCAATAAAATGGATATTTCATTAAAGTAGAAATATCTTGAGAGCTGAACTTTCATTTTGGAAGAGGTCTAACATTTGATACATCATACCCGACTACAATTTCTCCAACTGATATTGGTTTCATTGGAGCATTTGGTCCATCAGTGTCACTCCTCTGGCATTCCTTCTCATCCACTCGAATGGAGAATACAGGTCCATTATCATCATCTATATTTGTTCCAATTACTGAGTCACCACCAATTGCCTGGGCATATGGTTCCAATGCATGCTGCAAGTGATATTGAAGATCTAATGCTGAACAAGATGACGGTATACAAAGACCCCACTGAATTATGTCCCTCCTCTTATGAGCTGGTATAATTGTGGAGTTCTGCAACAGAATAAACCAAAGAATCAGACAAATACAATAAATAGTTTGAAATCATGATAATATTTAGTATTAACTTCTTTCACTTATAAATATGTGTTCTACTCTTGTTGAAATTGTCTTTCAGAGGAAGATTATTTTCTTAATTTGAAAAANGTCTTAAAGTTGTGCATTATAATTATAACCAGTTTGCATTGAGGCACGCTGGAAGTGAAGAATTGACCTACATGGAAAGTTATTACTCCGGAATGTAATTTTCATTGCTTACATTTTGTCAACACCCCTCTTTTTAGTGTTATTTATTAGTCTGTTCTTCAGCAAATGTGATCTAAGTTCTAGCTTAGAACACCTACTCACCCATAATGTTCCATTGTTTTATTCAACTTTCGCTCGTGTTTCAAAAGAGAGTATTCTTATCACTTCTCATCTGCGTAACTATTTGTGCTCTTTTATCATCATTTTGCGACTCGGGTTTGACTTCATTTCCCAGAATCCAGTGCACATCTTCAAGTTTCTAAAACTTTGGAACTACAAGGAAAGAATTAAATTTTGAGTGTGGTATTTAGTAATGTGAAAAAACAGCATATATGCTTGTATATATGTTATTATGTGAATACAGATGTACAGACAGAGCCATAGTGACGACTTTTGTTGCCCTGGCAAAGTAGCTTCTGGTTCCCCAAGAAAATTTAATGCAAAATAATTAGAGTGATGAAGGGAATCGTAGTCTTATAGTTGAGAGACAATACTTGGAGCTGATCCCAGAGTTTCCTGTGTCATATATTGACATACATTCATCAAAGTTCCCAGCTTCTAAGGTAGATCCATGCAGAAGACCAGTTGGGAACTTTGCAGATGCATCAAACACTGCATGTGACAAAAGATGAGAAAGATTAGAATTTTTTTGCTCAAATATTATCTCAAGATCATTGAACCAATAGCAGAAAATTTATTAATTAACAGTTCCCCAATCACCTCATTTAACATTCTTTTCTCTCAGGATATGTTTTATAACAAACTCATTTAAGGGTATAAATTAATAATTAACTGATAAAGGCTGCATTTGAGGAACCATTTTTAGTGATTTTTTATGCTTACCCATAATGTATGCTATGTTAACAGTTTTTTAATTGACTATAGTACCGCTATAATATGTTTTCTTAATTTACAAAATGTAAAAATAAAAAATATGTTGTCCAAATGATACCTTTAATACAGTTTTTCCTGAAATCTTATTCTTCTTATTGTTTTTGGTATAGCATTATTACTAAAATTTGACATAAATATCTTTCTTTTTATTTTTACTTGTATACAAGTATATACTCGAAGTACCTGATTCCATTCCTGATTCTCTTTTGCCAGAATTCACAACCATTATACTGATTATTTGAATTGTAAACATTTTAAGTGTTTCATATCACTGAATGAAAATCTTTCTCTCATAATGTATTGTGGGATCTAAACTCTTTGCCAACAGTCTCTGGATTGTAGCGGTATGCGTTTTCAGTGATGACTTACTCTCGACTGCCCATAGAGTTAATGCCTTGAGTTCCTTGAGCATTAACTGGCTATCGGAGCGACATCTTTCTCCTGGGACTCTAGGAGAAATGGGTGCGAATGGAGGCAGCGCCGATGAGAAGAGAACGGGAGAAGAAGTCGTGTATCTCGCTCCTCCCGCCAAAGAACCCTCGAGGCCTAAAGAGGGGGGCGCTAAGGCCACCAAAGATGCTGGACCATGCAGTTGCTGTCCATAAAGTAGATAAGGCAGCAAGAAGACGACCAATAGCGGAGAGGTGAAAGAGGATGCCATCTTGCGATATACTTGGTATCACTCTGAAATATGAAAATTTGATATAAAGATCAAAAACGGGCCAATCACATGCTGGAAATGGATGAAATGAAATTTGATGCTCTTATTTAACAGAATCAAAAGTAACATTCTCATTTCCGTAAAAAAATTGGAACATTCTGAAATAGGTTGCTACGAATTCAAATATAAATCAACATTTGGTTTATTTCGGAAGATTACCAAGGTGTTTCACAATGTAACATTAGAGTAACAATTTTTGTATTTTGTGAAAGTTAAATATTGTTGATAGAAGTAGGAACCTGCATGAGTTCATTTCGAATAAACCGTAGCAGATAAGAGGGTTTGTGTTGGTGGCCGGATGAGGCATCCAATCGTTGGCTTGAAATGCTATTGTTCGAGCAGGTACACGTAAAACTGTCAGAAATGTGTTTAGACACTTCACGCCCCAAGTAAATTCTCCTAATTTTTTTTGGCGACAAATTTGGTGATTGCTAACATTTCTGCAACATAGCGTTTTATAATTAATGTAACACTTTTCTGTTGTACAGGCTCAGTTTTGTTATCTTGAAATTGTTTGAACAGGCTCAGTTGATCGCCTCTCAAACAGTGATATCCATGGCTATTGCCCGATGCTTAGGGAACGGATGCAATTAGTAGGCTCAAAGGAATATTAGCGCCAAGATCGTTTTTTGTCTAGTGAACTCGTTCTGACCTATCGTTATTTGATGAAACTGAATTTAAAAATTCGATTATTTTCACATAGCTTTGGAGGATGGTGTTACATGCTTAGATGTGCTTTAGACAATGGAGTGTTGGGTAAAGGTTTGCCTGTTTGTGTTTGCCTAATCGTCGTTAGACCACTGCTTTACCTCTTCGAATTTGAAGAATGCATTATAATTTTCATTAGCCAATTCTAAAGAGAAAATAGGAAAAGACGATATATACTTCAGTATCGTCTTTTCCTAAAAGGTTGTCTCAACCTACATAACCCATAAGTTTCTCTCCGTAAATATGATGAAGTTTCAATTGGCAAACATTCCAAAGTTGCAATATGAATTAGATTTGATGATATTGCATGCACTGCCCCACTATGAAAACTATTTTAGCTTTATTTGGAGGTATAATTTGAACGTGGCTATGAAGTTACTAAATTGATGGAACATTAGGTACATATACATTCGAAAATCCAAGTAAAGGATCCACATTCCGTATGCTATCCATAAATCCAAACCAGAAAAGTACATAGTCCTCTTAGAGGTTAAAAAAACACTCCGTAAGCCGTCTTTCGGCAAGCGGAACTCGCGCTCAGAGACAAACGGGAAGCTCCGGATTACCGATTTCTCTCGTTTGAGATTCTTTTGTAATAAAGGGCGTAAATTTAATGGTCGCAAATGATTCAACCTCTGCAAACGTAATATTGCGTTTTCAAAATGTATTGTTCAATTTAATTGTAAAACCATCTCCTCGTCTGTAGATGAGTGAATATCGCAGTTATGTATTGAAACTTTTACCTTCGTACAGAGCTATTACGGAATGAACTATCTAAGAGAAAAATTTGTGTGGCTACTTCTACAACGTCAACGAAAATCAAATTAAACCTAATATACGTATCTCCGTTTCAAATTATGCTTGATTCTATTTCAAGAAGCACGTCAGCTTCACCATACTTCACCTTCTTTTCGGCAAAACCGAACGGTAAGAGTAAAAAGCTCTATCATCTTGTACAGAAAAGCAAGTTTGTTTTCGAGAATTTAAAGATTTGACTCAAATTGTTAGAGCGTAATTTTATGCTGTTGTTTTCATTAAATATTAAGAGGTCATCGCGAACATTTGAACTGTGAACGTGAATACGGCATTGAAAGACGCCTCCTGTAATAGGGCAAAGACGTTTCGTGGACCGCATATTAACGTATGAAATGCCGTCAGCGCGCTGAATTTCGTTATAAAGTGGAAAAGAAAGCGAAACAGCCACCGAAATGAAGAAACAGGATGAATAGAAGGATAGTGAGAGTGCTAAGGAGCGGAGAAAGGACGGAGGCGAAGGACAGGTGAGGAAGCTTCGTCGGAACCTTCGAAAATAGTGGAATGCTGAAGAGCGTGGTTTCCGTTTTCCTCGTTCCAATCCCAACCAGTTCTTTGGGAAGAGGTTCTCTGTCAAAATGTCTTAAAGTTGTGCATTATAATTATAACCAGTTTGCATTGAGGCACGCTGGAAGTGAAGAATTGACCTACATGGAAAGTTATTACTCCGGAATGTAATTTTCATTGCTTACATTTTGTCAACACCCCTCCCTTTAGTGCTATTTATTAGTCTGTTCTTCAGCAAATGTGATCTAAGTTCTAACTTAGAACACCTACTCACCCATAATGTTCCATTGTTTTATTCAACTTTCGCTCGTGTTTCAAAAGAGAGTATTCTTATCACTTCTCATCTGCGTAACTATTTGTGCTCTTTTATCATCATTTTGCGACTCGGGTTTGACTTCATTTCCCAGAATCCAGTGCACATCTTCAAGTTTCTAAAACTTTGGAACTACAAGGAAAGAATTAAATTTTGAGTGTGGTATTTAGTAATGTGAAAAAACAGCATATATGCTTGTATATATGTTATTATGTGAATACAGTTGTACAGACAGAGCCATAGTGACGACTTTTGTTGCCCTGGCAAAGTTGCTTCTGGTTCCCCAAGAAAATTTAATGCAAAATAATTAGGCGGTTTTAAAAAGGCTTTCAAAAGAAAAAATTAGAAAATGTTAGACTCATGCCCGAGGAAATTCGGAAGATATTCCGTTTGCAATTCTAACCGAAGACAAATGGTGTTTCTAACTTCGAATTTCTTTCGTTAACTCTTGTTTATTCTCGTCATCTTTACGTTTGTTAAAAACTTTACAGCAAAAAATGAAAAATGTTGTGCGAAGAGATAACGGGTAAATGATGAACGTGGACTGGGATTGATGTAAGCCTTGACGTAACTTATGACCTCACCGACGGACGATTATGGAAGTGTCAGACGATTCAGAAAAATGATTTTGTTGCGGCCGAACGTAGAAGCTCTAAAAGTAATATATAATGAACTTGAACCATAAATGGCTTCCTGTTGTTGGTGGAATAAAAACTAGAGGAAGAGTCTGATTGTATCCGAGTGGACGTTAGACCTCGTTTACCTTACAGGAGCTGAAAGACCCCCGTCCACCCTGACCAACGCCATAGAAGACCGGTTCCTCTCTCTTTGCAGAGATGATCCGGGACTCGTCATCCGCTCGAAGATGGTCTTACACACCCTAAAAACCGTCAATCTAATGTAACCTTCAGTTTAACCGCATCTAGCATCATGTATCACTCTATTTACGTAGGATGAAACTCCTCATTACGGAAAGAGACGTTTTCATGGGCGATAGGACAGCACGTGCGTTGGATATTTCGGCGGATTTTTCATATCGAACGCCTTGAGAACGATATAAGGCTGTGTGTGGGCGAGCCAGGCTTTGAAAACAGCCTTGACACGAAATGCTGATTCAGGAAGAAGCCGAAAATTTGAGTTCCTGTCATTCGTTTAATTTCCGGGTACGTTTAAGGGAATCAGCAGATTCGTCAAAATAGTTGTAAAGGGAGAGTAGCTGATATGAAGGTCGTGATAATAATAATAATAATAGCTACAGCAAAAGTAATAGTAATAATAAGAACTAAGTCATTCTAAATGATGATAATCGTCTTAATTTTGGCGAGATTGAGACCAAAAGTTTCCTTTTCCATCTAATCCATAACTTAGGGAAACAATCAAAATAATTCAATATTATAAATCATTGATCATTTATCGATACAGTTTTCAGAATTGTATGGCAATGAAATCAATATTGGAGGACAACTCATTGAAATCAACCCCTGCGAAATTTCCATGCGTTTCGTTTGTTATCAGATACATATTTCAACCACATTCAAACAGGGATTCAGCGATTTGAAGGCAAACTTACTCGAGACGGTAAGAGAAACAAAAGTGATAAATACGTCAGTTTTTTTCCTCTTTAAATAATGATCCTTGTTTTAAATCCTTTGAGTTTAATGGGGGAATGTAAACATTTCGTAAACCTGAGCATAATTTTGAAAAGAAAAATATTTACGCCTTATTCAACTAGCAAGGAAGTGAAACAAGATTAAAGTTCTTGTGATTATCAAGATTTCTCATATTTATGAAGTTCGAATTAAAATCCTCTCCACGATTCTGTAATTTACATTTACAATCCCAACCGAGACGATTTGTTCATGTGAAATGTTACGCCTCATGCGTACTCATTGAAACTTATACAGCTGTAGATTTTCGTCCATGAGCTTTTTCCATGGATTAAGAGAACTGTGAAGATGAAATATTGTTTTTACTATGAGAAAATAGTTACGTCAAAATAGGCTTGAAAGTTCCCATCATTTCCTTCTCAAGTAGCCATTTGGTTCCTTAAATTAAGCTTACATCTAAGATTTATTTTATTTATTATCTATTTATGCCCTAAATCCATACTCACGTTAGAAGTAGGAAATTCTTAATCATGCATGGTAAAAAAAGTGGTATTTGGAAAATAAACAATTTCACAAGATTTCTTCATTTCCTAGACGACCTTTTAAATGTAATCCAAATAGCTTATCTTTACACCTTCCACTTTCTAAATACCCATTTAAGCGGAAAATCTATCTCTTAAGTGGGGAAAGGAGGAAGTGACCTATAATTACATCTGACAGAAACATAGGTGCTAAGAAGAATAAATCCGTGCAACGACATATCTTTGAGGGATATGGCGGAATTTACAGCGGGTAACATGTGACCAGCGTGTCGGCTCCCACGCCTCTATAACGGAAACAGGTGAACACGAGCAAATTAACATTACCGAAATATAATACAACTTTCATTTCCTTTCGTTTCAGAAAAAATTTCTATGTAAATATTTCCTATCTGAGGAGGTTACATAATTCTGAAAGTTATGAAATAGAGGAAACTCACAAAATAAATGAAGTTGTGCTCAGTGTTGGCCGATTTAATGTGTCCTTTTAAAGCAGTGGTTCTTAACCAGGGGTGAATGCACCTTTGGGGGTGGGAGAAGCTTGTTCAGGGCATTATGGCAACAGGGAATTTCTTCCTACAAAGTTGCAGCGACAATCAAGGAAACGATTATTTCGTACGGAAAATGTTAGTAGTTTATTTCAGTTGTTTAATTTTCCTATAACAATTTCACAGTGCAGATGCCCAATTTTTTTCGCGGTAGTTTATAACGTAGTGTAAAATTTGATATTTCTGAAAGGGGTGCGAGAGCAATTTTTCAGAATGTATGTAATTCCAGAAACTGAAAAGGGGACGAACCAGTGGCTTAAATGATCGGAACCAAATGGTGGGTCCATACCTAATGGAATATTAAGTGCATCCGAGGAGATTTGAAGCCATTTCTCTGTATCAAGATTATTAAAAGTCACTACATCGAACTAATCAGTGGGTTTTTGTAAACATATTAATGAAAACCTGGATTTAACACTTAAGATGTAATTTTTTACGATTTTACAAACGAGATGCCTTTTTATAGCTCTATTTACTATATAGTTGAAGAAGGAAGGGTTATGAAGGTACATGATGATCTCGATTCGAAAGCAGATTTCATTTAAAAAGACATCTGAGACTTTCCATATGATTTCTGGCTTCATTTGCGGCAGCTCTTTTTCGTTATCGCCCATAGGTTATTATTTAACGAATTTCATAAGTCGAAGAATATTTTTCACAGAACAAAAACCAAGGCTGCAAATTAAATGAGTGAGCAACCGATCTTACTGAAATCTTATCATACGCTGTTGAGATAATACGTAGATTAAGGAAAATAATACATGTTTCATAAGGTTGTGGTTAAAAAGCTAAACGTAAACTAAGCTTTGGAAACTTTTTAAATGTTTTTCCTGAGAACTTCTCCGTTTCCGAGGAAAACGACATTGTATGGTGAAATCATTTAAGAACCTTCGGAAGGAAGAGACGTTTTTCATGAATACTTGCCTCTAAAATCAAGGTACACTTGTACCAATTAAATAAATAGAAATGCGGGCAGTCTGAGACGCTAAGTACCTCGTCGTTCAGGAAATCCAAAATTTTAACTAAAACTCTATCTTGCGCATTGCAATAACGCGATAGAAAACCCATACCAGAAGTGCCTCGCATTTTTTAGAATTACCAGTGCATAATTTAGCGATTAATCAACGTTTGACCTTCTTTTCTTATCGATTTGCGTGTAACGAGAAGCGTAGCACTTCCTCTATCGTCTACAGCAAGTGTCATTCTCGCTGAATGCGAGGAATCTTAAGGGAATGTGTCCAAGAGCCAATCATCCACCCGTTCCCGTTCACTCTCGTTTTCTTTCACTAGAGTTCGAAAGGGAGTTTCTAAAGGAAGGCACGCACCAACGGTTTCCTTCTCTTTGGAGGGCTGGAAAGACAAGTGTAACCAGCGTAAATGTACTGTTGATTCAGAACGAGATTCATTGAAAGAAGTGAATCATTCGTAGGCTATCCTTGAAATAAATATATGCACGCGGAAGCTGTTCAGGTAAAGAAACTCCAATCGTTTCTGATCTTCATTTAAAACTAAGGAGTGTTCTAAAAAGTTTCCTGGTCAACAATATCGCTGACATGGCGAATTCGATGTTTTAGCATTTAGCATTTGGATTTTTACTCCCAGAGGCAGGAGGTTTAATAACACCTTATCTAATCTACCCTATTAGCTTCTCTGGTGCTGTGCGGAAAGAACAAACAGAATAGAATAACTATCTTTTTTAGCGATTAAGTCGTTTAATTCACCTCTTTCATTGCATATGTTATTTGAATGATTAACTACTGTTAAGTGTAACATGAAGGTATTTTTTGTGATGCGGAATTTTTAAGAGATGTCCTGAAAGTACACCAATAAAGTTTGTGGGAGGCGTAAAAGTCATAGCGTTTCTTTTTCTCATCTCAATATTTAGATTTTGCAGCTGTCCTGCCAAATACATAGTCAATTTCATTTCCCTTCCACAGCATTAACGTATATTGTTGTTTACAAATTGATTACATCCTTAGAAATTAAGTGATAATTATTATTGTAATTTTTTTGGATTATGGTAAATTTGGTATTATGGTGGATTATGGTAAGATTCTTTAAAATCTTCTTCTAATATCAATTCTCACCATTCCTGCATAGAACGATGGGCTTTAGAGAAAGACACGATGAGGATTGCATTTGACGTAAAGTCCTAAAAAGTAAACAAAATCATTGACAGTTTTGTTTCTTACTCCCGTATCTTTATCGATAGTTATTTGAAGCGTTGTTTTCCTTTCAGACATAATATAATTTAGGTCTTTTAGTGGTTCGCCTTGAATTATTTTCATCTAGGTGATCCCCACTTCCTTAAAATTTCGAACTAATCAAAGGAGAAGGCACGGATACAATTTAAATATGTGTTTAAAATGTTTTACGAAACGGCCGAAATAATCATTTGGTTGCCAACGTTTTCTACAGCGCAAAGATACAGTCGAGAAGCTGAAACAAAATCCAAGCAGACAGTTTAGATTTAGAGAAAATTTATTAAATCTAACATTTGCATTTGCTAACTGTTAACCAATTCTCTCAAAAATTACGCTTCGTTTATTTCTGCATTTTTATTTTTCCTGTTCGATGGTCTTTTCGAAGTTTTTTTTAAGTGCGATTGGAAGCTTTTCTCCGTTAAATCAACTATCTTATTCGATAAACATCATCAGTAAGTGTAATATTGATTCTTGAGATTCTCCCCAGCAGGTCGAGTTCAATCACCTAAAAATTACTGTCAATTTCTGCTAAAGAGATTGTCTCAAAAATGTAACCGGCCCTTTCAGATAATGACGTAGAGACTTTTGAATATCAAACCCACGTTAGGCTCAATATTCTCGGCAAGGCCTAGTTACTTGAAACTGGCTTAGCGCCAATGTCTGCATAAAGCAATATCCCGGTCGTTTACCGGCGTAGGCGTAAAAAATAAACTTTCACTGTCGCTTTTGCTTGAGAAATTCCTCCCGAAACACAATCCAAATCAATCCGATGTTTCAACGGCATAATCCATCAAGTGACGAAATTGCCAAGGCAACGTAATCTATGTATTTTCAAATGGAACAGCTTTCGTTATTTCGTTATTTTTAACCGTAGTCACATTGAAAACTAATCTTCTTTCTTCCGAAATTCTTCTAACGCCCTCCGATGGCGTATCATGAATTAAATAATGTCCACCATCGATCACGTCGGTCATTCCCGCCCAAAATACTCGATAGAATCTGCGCTCCACCCCAATGACAAGCGAAAGTTCGGAGGTCTGATGTGGGATTCATTTTAAGGGAGAATAACAATGGAGCGATTCTCGAGGGAACTTGTTTAGGAGTCAAGTGGATCAAGATGATAAAAAC
Source organism: Ladona fulva (assembly GCA_000376725.2). Lineage (NCBI taxonomy): Eukaryota > Metazoa > Arthropoda > Insecta > Odonata > Libellulidae > Ladona > Ladona fulva. The sequence continues at coordinate 962,602 of KZ308376.1, forward strand.
AAGTCACATCGTGAGGTGGGGTTCTCTGATTGCGTCTTTTGAATCTTAAATTTGAGATTTGAATCAGTGAGCCAGACATGTTCTAAAAAATAAATTTCCAACATTGTAGTCCATGAAACTAATGAAATCCATCTGGCGGACACTAATAGCATCAATAAAGAAAAAGAAAACGTCTAACTGAAGATGTAAACCGTAATATAAAATGAAATCTACGGAAATGAAGTAATAAAGAAAAAAAGATGAACGACCGAATTTAATATGAAAAGCAAAAAAATGCATATAAAATTCCAGCGCATGGATTAATTGCCGCTTTTATATTGGAGAGTTGGAGGGCTGAAGACATTTGCACAATAGAAAAATAACATTTCCATGATTTCAGTTAAATTTGCCACGGATAAGTTAACTTCATCGCGTACTTCTGGGGCGTTTATCTTGTCCCATATATTTTAAATATTTTCCTCACTTGGCTCCTCTTTGACTCTCCCGCAACTTCTTAACAATATCACTGCTAAGTGCAGAATTAGCGCAGGGACTTGGCCATCGTCTCTCAGGCACACGATTAGCACGAGCTCTAATTTGATAATCCACTGTAAATATCGCTTCGTCCCCCCAAAGAACTCCTTCCTCCATTCTGCACCACGTCCACTTTATCACTTCGCTCCCTGGTGGGTGATAACCCACTCACCGTCTCGTTGACCACTCTCCCGTCCCGATGGTGCTCCGGTGTGGGCTTCGGAAGTCTCCAGAAGGTGCGGCAATCACTCTGCGGCACTCGGTGCCCGTGTTTCTTGGCCAGGTCTGCCTCACCCACTGTCTTCCCAACCAGTGCTGTTGAGAGGTGGAGATTCTGCAAGGATATATGAGAGGAGGCTCCTTCCCCATTTGGGCGCCCCTCCGACCTTCCTCACCTTCCCCGCCTCATTCCACCCACATCCCTTCTTTCCTTCGAGGAACTTGTTTTCTGGAAGAGAGGGTTAGGGCAGGACGCTGGAAGGGAGTGAGCAATAAAATGAGCGAGAGACTGGAAGGAGGTAGTGGAAGACTTTGCTTGTATCATAGCTGCAAATTGCCAAGTGGCAGCGGCAGTAATAAAAGGAAGTTTGGAATGATTAACCCGTGGCGAGGAGTTACGAAATAATGAGTAAGGATCAGGTGCATGTTGACAGAAGAGTCGTGTGTGTGTGTGTAACGCATGCCCTCATCATTTAGATATTTACACCCTGATTGACACGCCGCGTAAGTAAATCGATCAATCAACTCATTCTGAGATTTCGCTTTTTTGACTGATTTCTCGTCCTCACAATAACATACAATGATTATATTTGTACTTTTCCACAACGGTTTTAATACAGCACGACCGGGCTTCGACGTATTCACGTCATCGTCTGATTACTGGTGTAGTAGTAGAGTCGTAGGATTTGGGGCAGCAGATCCGGGGTTCGAAACCTCTAGATGAAGTATTTTTTCTGTCCACCGGAGGTTTTTGGAGGGGTTTTCCTCCCGTCTTTGGGCGAATGCCGGGCAGATGTAATTACTATTTTGTCCCCCTTGACCATTGCCTCCTGGTCCAACGACCAACTTGCAATGATTTATTAAATAAATAAATAATTATCGCTTACCTTGATTTCTCGTCCTCTGAGATCAGTCTAGTGTCGCACGAGCAGTTAATAACTAAATTACTGATTAATACCTGAGTTTGGATGTAATACAACGAATATTGGCGGTCGGCGGTCTATGAAAATATCTTCCGTATATCTTCGTCAACAAACGATCCGTTCTAGATATTTAAAGATTTTGAAGACTTTTGATATTTTCCGTTCCAGGGAATTATTGGCGAATTATTATTATTTTACTTTTCTTAATAGTTATCAACAGTTAATAAATCTCTTCTTCTCATGAAATTTTTGGAAACGTTCGTTTAATTTTCCTCCCAAGGGATGAATGAATCTATAACCATCAAACTCACTCTTAGGCCGTTTGATTTGATATGAACTCAAAAGTCTCTTTGAGAAGTCTTCTGCTACGGAGGATATTCCCAACCGGTTTGTCTCATATCTTCCGCGAGGTGGCATTTTTCCGAGATTCCAATTTGATCGTTATTCTGGATTTTACAATTGTATGAGTTTCTTTCTGCTATATTTAGTTTTCGAGTTGGCAATGAAAACATTGCAATTTTTCATTTCACGATTGATTTTCCATTTTTGTCGCTTTGACACACAAAAAACCAAATGTCTGTGGCAAGAAATATGTAATACTTGCTCCATGCAAAATGAAATTTTGCGTACCCCACAGGCTCTAATGGGAAAAAGCGTCTGGTCTGGCCATTATTATGACAGTCACTGGAATACGAAATTCATATCTTGTGGTTGAACTTCGCGATTGAGTGGGGGGAATTTCCTTCAGAAAATAGCTCTCAGAAGACATTTAAAAATGTAGTTTTTCAGCGGAACTGCATTCTAACTTTTCAAGAAATACTGTATAAATGAGTGTTAATGAACTGTATAATGAGTGTTATGTTCCAGGAAAATTTCAGATTCATGGAAAATTCACGATCTTTTGCAGCGTATTAGTTAACAGAACTGCTACGGTTGCAATTTTTTCTAATAAAGTGAATAACAAAGCTTAAATGCTGACAAATATTTTGATCCCAATCAACAATTCCAATTAAAGCAATTAAATAAAATTGGGAAAAGTAAGGAATAATTTTACGATATTTATGAAAGATATAAATTAATCTGATAATTTCTTACCTTCAACACGGAGAAACACCTGTGTCGTTCGTCTTCAAAATTGTGATTATCATCGCAATTTTGTTTGAAAAGCGAGTTAAGGACTTGTTTCTTTTAAACTGACCTATAAATACTGCTTCTTTATGACCTCTTATACTTTCTTCTGTATATTCTTTGTCTTATGAAGATTACGAAAGAAATGGACTTATTCTGAAATTATGTTAACCAATTCAGCAATAAGCTCTTTTCTTAAATATGCTCCGATACGACCATTATGCTTATTTCTCTAACACTGTCACTCATTACGCTACAAATGTATGCCTGATAATTTTTATATCCCGTATTTAAACAAGTGAGTGAAATTAAAATTCCCTCTCTTAAAAATATCGAGAAGGAAGAATGAACTTGCACGGATTCGTGTTGCAAAATATAGCGCCGTAGGTCGGTTGCCTCTGAAGACGTTAGCCTGTCCTTGAATAAGAAAGGGAGGTTTTTCATTAAATTTTCCTCCATCTCCAAGTCCATAATTAGTTAGACCACGAGTTCGATAATATGCGAATGAATGGTTCTTTCGACGGACATAATGACTGTGATTTTTCAAAATGATAACTTCGCATGGTATTGAGGTTGTAGTGTCATATTCTCAGGAAGTTCTTTGCTCTTAAATGAATCTTCATTAAAACACATGTTAATATTCATCAACAATACAACTTGTACTTATATGTACGAATGTAAGCTACAAGCATATACACATATACATTCACATCGTCAAATTTTGTATTTGAATAAAAGTCCGTATTCATCTCAACTAAACCTTATCTTTATAATTTATTCTACTTAAAGGTAGTTGATACGAATTACCAATGAAATAGAAAATGAGGCAGAATTAGATTCGAACTTCACTAATAAATTTAGGGAAATAAATTCTTTATAATGATTGATTTTTAGTAGCATTTCAAATATAGGCCATCGGGGAATTTTTCACTTTACTATAATCTATGGTTGCAAGTATTTCTTCAGGATATCCCCTGGAGCATGTACATTATTTAACAATAATTTTTAAACTTTTCTATATTTTTAGATTTAGATTTGTATTCCACTAGCTGCCAGTGGCGTATGGCAGGGGGTGTAATACCTTATCTAATATACCCTATTAGCGTCTCTGATGCTCCGAGTAAAGAACTATTAGAAGTAACCATCTTTTTTAGCGTTAAATTCTTATAACACTTTGTCAATGTCTCTCGGAGATCGCGCTCGTTGTTTACTGGGCTAAATTGTCTTCAAATTCGTCTAAGTATGATTAATCTTCTGTTGAGATGGTTGTTTTTACTCCACAAGTTAAATATTAACTGAAACTAAGCCGTACCTCTACAAATAAATATAACTTTATATTATAGTAGACGATACACATAGACATAATATTATAGTTGTTGTATAGTTGTAGTTAATCTATGCGCGTAACTTAGAATGTTCGAAAAACTCGAGTAATGAAAACCGTTTTAAATAATATTAATTTGCTCCCCTGACGATTTGGAATTCCGTTTAACATTGTGACCTCCATGATAAATTTAACTTTCCAAACTTCATCCTCCGCAGTTTTTATTTTCCGTTTTCGTTCCGAAATCAAACAGATTTAAGAGTCCAGCTAAGTTTCATAATAATTTTCCGTCCAAAACTACTTATAACTTAATTCAATTATCTAGAACTGAATATTGAAAAAAATGGTAAATCATTTTCGAGAAATTAACGTTTATCTCATAAAAATCGAAAAGAAATTGATCAGTTGTCTCTCAGTGTGCCTTTAACTAAAACTTTATTTTCGGGTCTCTCCAGCATTTACGGAAGTTTGTCTTTGAAAGTAGTACTTAGAATTCTGGTTTTAATGGAGTTTAATGAATAACATTTAACCGTGAGCTGTCACTATTATAAATAAATAATCATAA
>KZ308376.1:973503-1001667 GCA_000376725.2 Ladona fulva
TTCAGTAATATAATTATAATTTAAATATATACGTTCGGCAAAACGCTCTTATTTTGATTCCAGGAACCTATAAAGCATCCTTAACCCCTCTTGAACTTTCAACTGACTCGAGGTAATGGATTTCTTTCAAAAATGAAAAATAAGCACTTAAAATATCGTCGCCCGATTGAGGGTCTTTGCTCGCTTTCCAAGGACAATTCCTTCACAAAATATTTAAGCTTCCAAGGCTTAAACTCCTCCGTAACATAACTAAAATCAGAAAATCACAAACAGGCAGCAACCGAGCCGAAATTTCAATGAAATAATAATTGATTCCTTATTCCTTTCGTTTTGTAGAGTTTTAAGGTCATTCTGCAGAAACAGCACAAGAAATTGTGAAAGAATTGTAAATCACTAGTGTTAAATAATTGCACACGCTAACAAATTTGTTCCTTTTTCGGTTACATGGATAGCTGTTCTTACTAATTTTTGGTTGTTGATTTTAGATACGAGCTCGAAAAATATCCAAATCGTAAGGTATTTTTGTTACTATAAATTTCACATACGCTTTTCCGTAATTTTACTCCTAAATCGCCAATTCCATTTTCAAGTAGAATTATTCTTATTTCTTCAATTTTATACGGAGTTAGAATACAAATATAGTTAATGAATTGTTTTCGAAATGTTATCTATGGATTCTACAAAAAGCGCGAAAGAACGTCATTACAAGAGTAAATTTTCCTTATTATAGCGGGGAGATAGCATTTCCTTTCTCTTCCTGAATACTGGCACTTTAATCATTTCAGCCAGTGGATTCCATTCTTGCAGACGCGATAACTCTCCTCATCTCTTAGAATTTTATTTCATTCGGATGGTGCCCTGAAAAATGGAATTTTACATCATGTGGAACCGATCAAAGAGCTGATTCTATTCTACCTTTCTTCTTCTTAGAAAAAACCTCAACTTTGTCTAGACAAAAATGACAGTTCTCAATGTAACTTACAAGTTCCCGCTTAACCATTGGGACAGCAAACTGGAGGTACTTGATCATTCCTTTCCGCGACTCTGTCAAATTAACGTAGCACGTGATGCAAGCAGCGTGCGGTACCCACTGTTTTTATTGATCACCAGCATGAAATAATGATAATATGCAGTTCTGAACTGTTTCGTCACTAAACGGCCCTGCGAATCGACAATGAACACGTAGCAGAGCTTACCTAATTAACACACGATTGGAGAGATGATTCTTCCATTTTCAGCACCAGTGAGCCTCTAAAAAACACGCCTAAAACTATATAATTTCGCTCTGCGCAGTACAAAAGATTACACCAGAATAACACGTCGTCTTTCAAAGGAAAGCCGTAGAAACAATCGGCTATTTTTTGCACGGCTCAGTCAGAAAATTCCATAATGATTCAATTGACTTCAACTGGGAGGAGATGGATTATAGATGTCTACATCGGTTCACTTAGAAAAAGTTAGGGAAAATTTTCCGGAGCGATCTGCTCCGTACTCTCCAGACAATTCGCGCGTTCATTATTGCGCAAAGCGATAAAGAAAAACCTTTTCTGAGAGTTGAAGGAAAAGGGGCAAATTATTAAGATACGTTCTCATAAAAAATTAGTCGATATTTTTTTCTCCTTTACTTATCCACCTCCTGTTACACTTCTTCTTCCATTCCCCCAATCCACTACTGCTCCACTATCGAAAAATGTACTTTTAGAGGGCCGTCGTGGATATTAGAGTAAGTGATGGACTCTTTGCTTTTTACAAGACAAATAAATACGACGTGTACCATGGTAATTAGAGGGTATATATGTTAGATTGCCGGAATCGAACATTGCGGATAACATATACGGCTTAAAATGGAGACCCATCGATAGAGGCGAGGGTTGCGTTGGAGCATTTATCTGAGGAGCTAGCGTCGCCTTAACCTTCACGTAAATCGAAATTATTTTAATTAAACATCCCGTCAGATTTTCGTTCTAATATTTTTAGTATTCAAAGAAATTTAGAGTTAACATTGTTGATATTTTTTTAAAATGTGTAGCGTTTAAATCAATCAAAAAACTTACACAGCCTAAAATAGACTATGAATTAATAACTAATAACCGTGACTAATACACGGTATCAAATACTATACTAGAATAAAACTATATTTTAGAGCTTTAGCATGAGTATATACCGTGAACTTTTTGTTTCAAAGTCTTTGAGGAATGGGCGGAGAGAACCCGCGTTAGCCTCTTTTGAGAACGTTGTCAACCCACCATTTTGAAGATAATCGAACAATTTGGTCTAGGAATTTAAATTAAATGCAGATATTTTTAGTCCTCAAACAGTTTAGTTGGACCTTTACAGCGTTACCAACCTAACAATATGGAAATCCCAATAAACCTAAAATTCCATTGTTTCGTAAGTGATAATGCAAAATTACTGAATATTGTACGTGGTGGACATTTTCATATTCATGGACCGAACAAGAATTCAGCTCAAAACATACAATAGAATGATTAATTACGTAAATTTCACCGAAACCCTATTGGCCAGTGTTATTAATTTTTAGTTAATTATTTTACCAATTTACCAAAGTCAGTAATATGACAAAAAGTGCAATAGACAATTATACATAAGCAACTTTTTCCAAAGATTTCATTGGTATGTACACCAAACTAATTTACTTAAGATTTAGCTGATCTACTTTTAATAACATTGAATTATTTTGAGATAGTTGGCAACTATTTATGCGTAAAGATCTTGAACTACGGTACAATCACCAATTCTACAGTCAATTCACCAATGCGTGAGTTTCCTTCCAAAGCGATGAAGGTTTTGCCTAGTTAATAATAGAATGAACGAACTCCTCTGAACGAATCGCTTCGTAACCAAATCGAATCGGAAACAGAGAACAACAGAAACTAGAGTTCTCATCGGATTAAGAATTGAAAACGAAAAGTACTCATTAAACTCGTTTAGAGGATATGGAATAAACATTTTATTCACAATAATCGAAATGAGAACTACTTGTTGATGAGCGCTCAAGATCGTAATGTTATGACTTAAGTATGAAATACGAGGCCACAAAGAGTAACGCAAAACCATTGAAGATGAGAAGAAAATAATTACTACTGTTCAACCTCGGATTTCTCGCATTTAATTCAATTCAGTTCCTCGCATTATATGAGCTGCTTCGAAGATAGTAAATTTTATTCTCTCTTTTTCGTAAAAATGAGATCAATTGACCTTTTCATCGAAAATCCTTTCGTACTTGCATAATGTAAATTATGTAGATCGCCAAAGAAACTCTATCTTCCGGAAGGAGGTTACCTTTAACCTGATTTTTCGGCGTCTGGCTACTTAAGATTTTCTGGAGCAGTTCCGTGTTGGGAAGGACAAACCAAAAGCAAGAGCGATGTTTCTTAAGGGACGAAATTGTCACCTTGAACGACGACAAAGAGAGTAATAAAGCTCATTAGTGAGGTTTCTCAAAGACAAATGTCGTTTTTGAATACCTGCCCAGTGGAGTCAAACAGTCACCTTGATGTGAGAACAGACAGGTAACGACAGCGACGTTCCTCACAAACTAAAAAGAATATTTCAAATACGAATAGAGAATTTGAGAATAAGTTTGCTAGTAACTTTAATTTCCGCGTCATGTCATCAAATTTGCTTGCCGTTGGCAAACAAAGGTTCTTGATTCTTTCCGTTTATCATAAATGTAATAGATTTCGAACGAACATTTTTTCAGATTATTTATGTAAATATTGGATAGCGGTGGCGTCTACTTGGAGACTGCAACTACCTCAAACCGATTGGGGACAACTGATGATTTCTTGCTTTATATTTCATGCGCAATTACTCATTTTTTGTTAAGAATGTTAAATTATATTATCATCAACATTATATAACGATCCGCTGAAAGAAATCATTCACAAATCGAGATTTAAAATAGTAAAATCTTTCATCGTTCTTTCATCCTCGATAATGTACGTGATTAGATTACGTATTAGAGTTAAGATTGACAATTCCTGAAAGGTGATTCAGCAGCTCATGAAGCATTATTACTATTGAGTTTGTTAGAAAGGTTTTGACACACTAGTGCTTACTTAGTGCTTAGTGCACTAGTGCACACTAATCCAGAATTTCACTTTGAATTCAATCTGTTTCCCTTTGCTGCAGGACCAGTTCAAATCCAAAAAATACACGTTCTTTTATGCAAGGGTTTTTTTTATAACGTAATAATATACGAAAGTATCGCCTTCCTTACCGGATGGATGCACAAGTTGCCTTTTGATTAAATATTCTTCTCTGATTTGAATAAATTTTTTTACTTAATTCTGTGAGAAGAAAATTTTGCTTGGTTATAAATTATTCATAATTTTAGCTTTAAAATTACGTAATTTTATCAATTATGAATTTCTCATAGTCATTTGATTGGCCTGTATGTCTGTACAGTCTACAGCCTGAAGGCTGGTTTGTCTATGTCCATGTTTTTACCCTGCAAGCCGCCTTTCGGCGTGTGGCAAGGGGTGCGTGAACCATGACTCTATTTCCTTAATCGATTATTTTCGAGTATCATTCGCGGAAAAAATGAGTTCTTGAATCTATTGGTTCTGGCATCTATTTCTCTTATCTTTCTCGCATTATCGGAACGGCCTATGTAGCATAGTGCTCCGTGGTAATTAGAGGGTATATATGTTAGATTGCCGGAATCGAACATTGCGGATAACATATACGGCTTAAAATGGAGACCCATCGATAGAGGCGAGGGTTGCGTTGGAAGGTTTATCTGAGGAGCTAGCGGCGCCTTCACCCTCACGTAAATCGAAATTATTTTAATTAAACATCCCGTCAGATTTTCGTTCTAATATTTTTAGTATTCAAAGAATTTTAGAGTTAACATTGTTGATAATTTTTTAAAATGTGTAGCGTTTAAATCAATCAAAAAACTTACACAGCCTAAAATAGACTATGAATTAATAAATAAATGTAGTAAATAGACTAATACACGGTATCAAATACCACACTAGAATAAAACTATATTTTAGAGCTTTAGCATGAGTATATGCCGTGAACTTTATGTTTCAAAGTCCTTGAGGAATGGGCGGAGAGAGCCCGCGTTAGTCTCTTTTGAGAACTTTGTCAACCCACCATTTTGAAGATAATCGAACAATTTGGTCTAGGAATTTAAATTAAATGCAGATATTTTTAGTCCTCAAACAGTTTAGTTGGACCTTTACAGCGTTACCAACCTAACAATATGGAAATCCCAATAAACCTAAAATTCCATTGTTTCGTAAGTGATAATGCAAAATTACTGAATATTGTACGTGGTGGACATTTTCATATTCATGGACCGAACAAGAATTCAGCTCAAAACATACAATAGAATGATTAATTACGTAAATTTCACCGAAACCCTATTGGCCAGTGTTATTAATTTTTAGTTAATTATTTTACCAATTTACCAAAGTCAGTAATATGACAAAAAGTGCAATAGACAATTATACATAAGCAACTTTTTCCAAAGATTTCATTGGTATGTACACCAAACTTATTTACTTAAGATTTAGCTGATCTACTTTTAATAACATTGAATTATTTTGAGATAGTTGGCAACTATTTATGCGTAAAGATCTTGAACTACGGTACAATCACCAATTCTACGGTCAATTCACCAATGCGTGAGTTTCCTTCCAGCAAAGCGATGATGGTTTTGCCAAGTTAATAATAGAATGAACGAACTCCTCTGAACGAATCGCTTCGTAACCAAATCGAATCGGAAACAGAGAACAACAGAAACTAGAGTTCTCATCGGATTAAGAATTGAAAACGAAAAGTACTCATTAAACTCGTTTAGAGGATATGGAATAAACATTTTATTCACAATAATCGAAATGAGAACTACTTGTTGATGAGCGCTCAAGATCGTAATGTTATGACTTAAGTATGAAATACGAGGCCACAAAGAGTAACGCAAAACCATTGAAGATGAGAAGAAAATAATTACTACTGTTCAACCTCGGATTTCTNAATGATGCCGTCTTCCCTGAAGATGATATTCGACATCGCTTCAGGCCTATCAACTTCCGGTAGATTATCTGATGTACTATTAGAAGTGAAAACGCTTCGGAAGAAATCGTTTAAAATATTCTCTTTACCCTTAGCATCGTTGATTAAATTACCGCTATTATCTTTCAACGCACTTACAGTTTGCTATTTATCTTGGACCTCACGTACGTACGACCAGAAAGCTTTTGGGTCCTCGTCTAAGTATTCACATAAAACTTTCTTTTTAAATTGACGCAGGGCATCTCGCATAGTTCGTTTCGTCGCCCATTTTGCTTCTTTATATTCGCTTTACTTGATTTTTGTTGACACTGTTGGGTAGCCTCGCAGCGGCGTTGAATTTAGAATGCAAACGCCTTTCTTTATTTAGAGCTTTCCTTGTCTCTTTATTATACCATCTGGGTTCGTTTAATTGATTTGAAAGTTTCGAGGGAACATTTTTGTTATTAAGGTTGCGCATTGTCCTGACAAAGTGATTCCAAGTGTCCTCGGTATATAAGCAAATCGTGCGCGTTTCATACAATGGAAAATCAGATACGAGTTGATTACGAAATCCCTCAAAATCAGCATTCGAGTAGAGATATACTTTGCGCTTCGGTTTTCTGTGCTTTACTAAGTTAACGTCGAAATTCATAACTACGGCTCTATGGTCGGATATTCCATCAGAAATTGAGATGTTTGATATTCTCTCGGGCGTATTGGTAAGAAGAAGATCTAATATGTTTCCTTCCCTGGTAGGCTCTTTAACTCTCTGATGTAACGAATTTTTTTGCATTATATTCAATAAGGTTCTGCAAGAGTCGGTATCTCGGGCTTCTTTCTTAACTACATGGTTCAGCCAATCGATATCCGGAAGATTAAAATCCCCTCCAATTAAAGTTACGCTATTGTTATTTTTACGCGAATAAAAGTTAATTTCTTCGTTAAGGCTACCCAAAACCTGACGTGAAGAGTTGGGTGGCCGGTAGAAGGCACATACATTTATATTCGTCTTATTGGATTGATTAATAGTGCACCAGACTCTCTCGATGCAACTGTTTCGATACGTATGTGAATTACTCCGTAGAAAACTTTTGACTGCTATAAACACCGTACCACCCATTTTTTCCTGACGGTCCTTACGGTATATCTTAAAATCTTTCGGAAACAATTCCTTGTCGTTAATATCCTCTGTTAGCCAGCTTTCTGTGCCTATAATTATGTCGGAGTCGTTACTTCTGATGAAAGCTCAAGATCCGCTACTTTGTTTTAAATGCTTCTACAGTTAATAACGGCAATCCATAACTTATTAACGTTGGGTGAAGCCTGAGTGTCGCACTGTGGGTCGTTTACGCTTTTTAAAGGAATTTTGACGGAGTTTACTTCTTTTTCTCTAATTACTCGTAAATCGGATTCTATTGTATTATTACCATACCCGTCATATGACGTACCCCTTATCCTAAAAAATAACTACAGTGCTCGTAAATCCTATGAGCCACCCCGCTCGCCGCCAGTATAGTGGACACCAGAGCCGTTCAAGGCGAGGGGGTACGATCGGAGGGTCAGCCGAAGGTCCACAAAGTCAGCTCCCATGCCCCGACAGAACTCCCATAACTCCGTTCAGTCCATCAATTTTTCTCCGAACTCGATGGCCACAGTCGATCCGCGGGACAATGCTGCAGATGGAAAGCCGCACTTCGATGCCAAGCGACCCCCGCACGCGCTCAACCTCTGAATTCAGGTCCTTAAAAGAACCCAGAATATCCTCGGGAGCGCGGTGACAGGCATCGTTGATCCCGACATGGGCCACCACCCGCAGCCGAGAGCAACCCGTGTCCTTGGCTGCCGCACCTACCGCACCCGTGACGTGGGCCACACGCCCTGAGGGAATACACCAAGTTTGAACCTCATTCCTCCACCATAAGCAACAAAAAGCGTTTGGAAAGAGGGTTTGAGGCGGCTGGGCAAATGAGGAGTGAGGTAGTTTGCTTTCCTCACTGAGACAGAATTCTGTAAGCAAAGCAAGTCCACGTAAGTGAAACACAATGAGTCTATGATTAACACTTTTGTTAGCATTCTATAAGAAGAAATCTTAATTAATGCCAATATTTAGCGTTACTCATACCTCAGTAATATTCATATCATCAATGACATGAGCAAGGTTTAAACAAAGTCAATGAAAGATACATTTTTCTCTATATTGTACCAAAAGACAAATGCAAAATATTCCATTTATCAGCATATGATAACAGGATCTTTAAATATATAATTATACAAAATCTATGATTGAGGGATTTGGATAACGGATACGCACATGTAACATAACGCAAATGTAATTGCGTGTCTTTATAAGAGGGTTCAATTCCATGAGCGCATTTTGATGTCTCTATCTCTAATTCCGGAATCGGAAGAATATTTCCACGAGGAATCCATTATAATTCGGTGAATTCTTGAATCTGAAAATTTAACAGAATTCAAACACAGTTTTACCACAAAATGTTGTTTGCTCAACAAAACTGTTTGCGAGACGTAAGTTAACGAAAGATACATTTTATCTATAACCTGAGCTAAAAGACAAATGAAAAATATTTCACTCATCAGACATTGTAGTAGGACCATTTGAATGGTAAGTTATGCTAATTAACTTATTTTAACATTAAAATTTGCTTTATTTTAACGTCGAATGAAAAACATCCGTGACAACTGGAAGGTCGGATTTCAGTCATGGCAGAATTTTCGTCAAGAATTATTACCATTTTCGTCAAGATTCACAAATTATTTCCAACGTGGTAAACATCTCGGGATGGTAAAAAAATATCGCGATAAAAAAGGGGGACGTCTCCAAGACCTTCCATCTTTCTTTCTCCTCTTGTTAATCTGTCGCTCCTAAATCGCTAACATCACCTTCGACCTACCACCGATGTCCTTCGACACCTTTTCGAACATTTTCCCTCCCTCTTCGCTTCATTTTCATTACCTTCGTCCGAACTCTTTCCTAAAAGGATGGGTTCGATTCATGGGAGTTCGAGTTTGGGCCTAAACATATGGAGGTCAAGGAGGTCAGGAAACAGACGGAAACTCTCGAATTGGGACAGTGACTCATTCACTGTTTTGACGAGCGTAGTCGTACGTTACGGAATAGTTACCAGTGGGTGAACGAGAGAAAGGGAAAGTGAAGTGAAAGAGGGCAGTCGCTTCAAAACACAGTTGGTGGGAAGGTCCGCGTTGCAATCGAGATCTGGACGTAGGCAGGTAAGGAGAGCTGCGCTGGGTGTACTGCACCAGGGCGGCGGCGTCTTAGGGGCAGAAGAGTAGCCAGCCATTACCAGTATTACAATGACGATGTGAAATTAAAGATTGGCAAACATTTAGAGGAAAAAATGATGGATGACTCAGGACGAGAAGGGAATATTTGTGCAGTGGATTTAATTGAAGTTATTTATGTTGGAATACAATTTTTATTAGAAACTAATTTTTAGTGGCGAGAAATAGATTTCATACAAATAATATCATTTTAAGTTATTTGCATTGTGATGACAGTGTTACTCGAAAGTAATGTGAACTACTTACCATTCCGTATGTATGTATGTACCATGTCGGCATACGGAATATGCCTTATTAATTGTTATTGATGTTTTGTGACCAATGCAGGCTGGGAAATTAACTCATAAAAAAATGGTCTTTATAAGTCATTCGAAAGAATTTGTACCTGAAAATTAGGAAATGTATGGTTTTAATATTTAATTTTAAGGTCCGGAAAATTATGTTTTGACCCGGGTGGCAGATAGGCCGGGCGGTGCCGACAAGAGACGTTGCCTTCTCCAACGGAGGCGGTCGAAATCCAGGAAGCGTTCGAATGCGTTTAACGTCGATTTCACGAACGTACCGTTTACACGTTCACCTTGCATTCTTCCATCGCATTTGCTGCGCGAACGGAAGGAGAGATTTCATTTTACCGCTCGCGTGCATTCGCTCTCCTAACCTTCGAAGCGAGTAATGCACCTGAATACGTGTGCACGTGGCAACCATAAGCGGGTAACCGGTAACGGCCAAGCTTCCACTAAAGGTCCTCCCGTTACGTTCTTCTTTTACGGTTATGACTCCCTCCTCTTCCATTGAATGGCCGTTCTTCCTTCATGCCCTTGCGCACGTATCGGCAAATACACATTTTCTACATCTAAATATGTATCCTGTAAGCCGCCTTTCGGCGTACGCCAGGGAATGCATGCACCATGACCATTTCCCTAATCGATTACTTTCGCCTATCCTTCGCGGAAAAAAATGAAGTTTTGAAACCACTAGTTCTAACATCTATTTCTCTGATATTTCTCTCGTATAAGAAAGGCCTATGCAATGAGTAGGACGCGTGATATCAGCTACATCTTCTGCGAAAGTAACTCCTCTGAACTTATTAAAGAAAGGTTTTCTGCGGGACTATTAAAACCTTCATGGAGACCAGGGCGTCGAACCGGAAACGAACCGAAAAAAACCGTAATTTTTGCCGGAGTGAACCCGATCCGAAAAATATTGAAATTTTTGAACCGAAATCGAAAACAGTTGCTCATTCCACTCCGATTTACGGTTAACAACATTTTTTAAATTTTAATTATAACAACAGCTTGTTGTTGTTCTTTCTTAGAATTTCACCTGTCCAGCAGATGGGATGAACTAGGCTTTCGACATTGAGAGGGAATTCACCCTAACCATTCTTAATTTCACCGTTTAGTTGAGAAATTCACGCACAATGTGACAAGTTTGCTATAGGACTGCTCTTTTTCATATTGATGGTATTTCTCTCTTAACTAAATTTCTCAACATATTTTACTATGCTGCTTGACACCAGCCCATCTGCAGAAATAACCAAACGGACGACCTGAATGCCCGTTAATTTCCAGATACTTTTTATCTACCATGCTTCCTTTTCATAATTGTCCCGTTTTTCCATCTCGGTTTTTCAGATGTTATGGGACGAAATAACTGCTATGTCGATGATTATAGCTATTTCGTTGGAGTTATCAACTAGAAAGGTCTGTTGTAATTTATAGTTTTATCGGTCAAGATAGGTCTATCCCGATAGAGATGTTGTTCTTCTCTAAGACAGGAACGGGCTGATATTTGTAATGTTACTTTATCCTCATCAAAAAGTTGATACTTCATACCCAGCTGTTGATGTACTAGCTTCGCAACCTGATTGTGTCTTCCCAAATAAGCTGTTTCAGCTAGATTCGCACATCATATGTTCAATGAATTCCCCCAATTTTACCACATTTTCGTCACCCAACTTGGACGTCCAACTTCAGGATGTGTTTTTGGTAGTTGAAGGTTTTTATAATCCTGTCCTGAATTGCGTAAATGAAGCCCTCAGTTTCAGGATACAAGTATCCTTTTCTATCCATTATTAGGACGTTCCTCTTATTATTATTATTGTTTGTATTTTATTTCAACAACATTGATATTTTTATAATACTCAAGTTTAGTTGAAGAAAGGTTTACTAATTATATGTAGCTAGGGTTTAAGGTTTAATAATTGCAACTATTACCAAGTTGTATTCTTTATTTTAAAGTTATGCAATATAAATTGAACAAGTTGTGTATAATAAAACAAACTTTTAGGAGGATATAATATTACAGTTGTCCGAGCGAAAAAAATGTTCGAAATTGGCGGTAGGAGCGAAACCGGAACTGAAACGGTATTCGTTTTCATCGTTGAACCAGAGCGAAAGCCGGAAAGAAAAATATCACGGTTCGGTAGCTTGATAGAGACTGACTGAATGGCATTTTCGTTGTTGGCAGTCATCTTTTCTACTCCTGGATTGACAGAATTCGGGGTGTCCGTGTTGCAGAAGTGGAATTCGCCGCGCTGCCGGAAATCCTCCGCTTTCCCAAGGTAGGAATCGAAACATTCTCTACAGATAATATATCCGAAAAAAGTTAAAGCAACGCCATTTTATGAGAGATTCGAGATTGAGATTCGAGATTCGAGAGCCTTGGCTCCTTTTTACCACCTTTTTTCCTTACTTTTGCTCAAGGTTCTGTCGAGAAATGTTTACGTCATTTTGTTACGTAAAATGTTCAAACGCAAAAATTATGATGGATCGCAAGTTAAAGAATTATATTACAATACTGAATCGTCATACTATCCAATGATTATCTTCAAAATTTCTCATTAGCTATTTGGAATTTGTATCTTTCTCCGAAAAATCGACAATCATCATTTCTTGTAAAATCGACGATCATCATTTCTTGTAAAATTGGTCAAATGTATCTTGTCAAATGTCTTGTATTGGTCCTGTATCTTTTCAACTCGTAGATATATCGAGAAATGACCATAATATAACTTAGTATTTTGCATATCACCAAGACCCGCAGTCAAAAAATAAAGCAAAACACATTTTACCTAGGATAAAGGAAAGGAAGGTAACTTAGTAGGTTGAAAACCTACGAAAATCCCAAAGTTATTCCTTTTCACATTTGACCTCTTAGCCAGCTTGTAATTTTCGCCCACTAGGCATCCCATCAAAGATGAGTTCCGAAAATGTTCACTTAAAAACACACATTTTTCCAAATTCACGATCTTAAGAAGAATTTGTTTGATTTTTCCAAGTAATTTAAAACGATGATGATCGTATTTCAACATTGATTCAACTTTACAACATTTCAACTGATTTCTCGGGGAACGAAGGGTTCTCGGTTCTCTAACCAGGTTCTTTCTTCCATTAGAATCGACGTTTCGACTCCTTCCTAATAACTGTTATCTGCCCAACAAACAATGGCTTACGTAATATCTTTACTGAAAATAACATTTTTGTTTGAACATAAAATACATTTCCGATGAAGAAATACGTTTTCTTTAACCACGTTGCGCAAACTTTGGAAAAAAATCTCAATGCAAATTTAAATACCCAACAGGGATACCACTTCAAAAATTTAAATACCAGATGAGCGGTTAATTCGTGAAACACGAATATGCTTCATCTTACCCTCGAATCAAAGATAGCCAAAGATTAAAGGTGAAAATTTTAATTTAGTTCGAACTCATCTCCCTTATCGATATACGCTTTACGCTGCAGGAAAAGTTCACGGTAATCTAAGTTTGTAATTCTTGCAACCGAAGAAGTCACATTTCTGAACTTAACACAAATTAAAACGAATCTCAGGGGAAGAAAGCAATTCAAAATTTTATTAATTTTAAAATACGTGTATTGACGAATTTTTCGAATAGGCGTTTAGGGACGAACCTGAAGAATTGAGAGAGTCGAGTTCTTTTGCGGAGGAAATATTTCAAAATTGCGCGCAACCACAAAGGTTGTTAGAAAGATCTCTTGCAGAGCATTCCATTCGTTCACCCACTCCAGTGTCTTCAAGGGGGATAAAGAATGACACATTTACAGGACATGAAAGCTTACAAGGAAATACGGAGAAACTATTTCCGAAGAAATGGAATTTGAGCCGTGGATGGATTGAATTCGGAAAGATTGAAAACGGATACATCGTAGCGTGCGTATCTTCATTAGTTTGCTTCAAAAATTCTGATGTAAAAACTAAAATTATTGATTGTTTCCTATAGTTACTTTTAGACATTCGCAATTAAAACTTGATGAGAGAAGGATATAGATATGTTCAAAAAAAATGTCGAGAATATAAACATTTGGAGTTTCTATCCGACGGTAAAATTTAAAAAATTACAGGATAATCATTTGGCATAAAAATTGTAATAATGAGTAAATGAACGCCTTGAAGTAATTGAAAAACGGAATAAATTTAAAATGAATTTTATAATATATTTGAAATAAAATTTTAAAATGTCATCGATATCATTAAATTTTCATGATAATCAATTCCATTAGAAATGTTTGCGGTTCTATAAAGTGGATACCTTTGGTGTTACGTAATCCCGAAGCGTTCAGCCAATTAAACTGCTAAATTCCAAGTATCAGTAACATGTTTCAAAAACAACTTGGTGTTATTTCCTATGAATACAAGTTGATGCCAAAACAACTTCTGATACAGACAAAGTAACCTTGAAATTCGAAATTTTTCTCGAGATACTCTTAATTAAGTTTAAATTATTTGAAAAACTTCTCTGGCTTAATACATTCGGTGTCCTTTGATTCCATGATAATTCATTATTGATTTTCCTTTGGAGTTTCTTAGTTGAACGACGTTTTCTTTATTATAAGGCAAAAATGATCGACTTTTAATCCAGAAATAACATAACTTCTTATGCCAAACAAACGTTGTTTTCCTCTCAACCGTAGCTCAGAAACCAAATCCAAACAAATGAACGAGGAATTGTGCCCACATTTATACTCACCAGTGTATAAAAAAATAGTTTTATTAATGAATGAGAGGTATTAAAACCAAGTTTTATCATTTAACCCACGGTCACGTTAAATAACATGAATTAGTAATCATCTAAATCTGAATAAATACCCTGCAAGCCGCAATTCGGCGTGTGGCAGAGGGTGTAAACTACATGCGTTCTTGTTACCTCTTTAGCTTATTGTTATCGCGTATCGTTCGTGGAAAGAATGAGTCCCTAAAATGACNTCATTTCTAGAAATACGTAAACAAATAAACAAATACTAATTTCTAATATTGCTGAAATTACAATTTGTCTAACTTGTATACAACGGAAGGGGATTCATATTTGTTGACATTGCACTTTTCTGGAATGAGCCACATCTTCCGCGCGGAAAAATAACTCATTAGGGTTAACGAGGCCAGTGCTTACGTTTCTGCAAAGATCCCGCTAAGAAAGCCTTGGCTAGAAGAATTCTTAGAAGTAAAGCGAACGTAATTCATTAGCTGCACCTTCGCCAACTTCCAATTGCCCATTAATTTAATCTTGGGTAGAATTCAAATTTCCACTCGACTTATCAAAAAAAAATCATTGCTGGAATGTAAAAATATAACGGCAGCCAAAAATAGTTGAAAGAATTCTGAACTATCTCGACAGATAGTCGATACTTTTCGATTCTCCGTCTCTGTGGAAAGAAGCAAACACAATCTGCAAAAAGAGTGAGAATTTTCCTGGAAAAAGGAGTGCAGTCCGTAATTGAAAAACGGAATAAATTTAAAATGAATTTTATAATATATTTGAAATAAAATTTTAAAATGTCATCGATATCATTAAATTTTCATGATAATCAATTCCATTAGAAATGTTTGCGGTTCTATAAAGTGGATACCTTTGGTGTTACGTAATCCCGAAGCGTTCAGCCAATTAAACTGCTAAATTCCAAGTATCAGTAACATGTTTCAAAAACAACTTGGTGTTATTTCCTATGAATACAAGTTGATGCCAAAACAACTTCTGATACAGACAAAGTAACCTTGAAATTCGAAATTTTTCTCGAGATACTCTTAATTAAGTTTAAATTATTTGAAAAACTTCTCTGGCTTAATACATTCGGTGTCCTTTGATTCCATGATAATTCATTATTGATTTTCCTTTGGAGTTTCTTAGTTGAACGACGTTTTCTTTATTATAAGGCAAAAATGATCGACTTTTAATCCAGAAATAACATAACTTCTTATGCCAAACAAACGTTGTTTTCCTCTCAACCGTAGCTCAGAAACCAAATCCAAACAAATGAACGAGGAATTGTGCCCACATTTATACTCACCAGTGTATAAAAAAATAGTTTTATTAATGAATGAGAGGTATTAAAACCAAGTTTTATCATTTAACCCACGGTCACGTTAAATAACATGAATTAGTAATCATCTAAATCTGAATAAATACCCTGCAAGCCGCAATTCGGCGTGTGGCAGAGGGTGTAAACTACATGCGTTCTTGTTACCTCTTTAGCTTATTGTTATCGCGTATCGTTCGTGGAAAGAATGAGTCCCTAAAACGACTTACTCTCGCATCTGTTTATCTTATTTTACGCTCGGATCGGCCCAAGTAGCAGAAGGGGGTTGTATAATACCGATTACTGCAAATGTACTTTCTCTGAATATATCAAGCAATCGCAGCCTAATCTCCTTTCTTTCGAGGATTCCCATCCTGCGTCTGAGAGCATTTGCATACCGCTTGCTTTTCAATCTTAAAACTTTTTAACAATTTTTACTTTACTGGTCCGTTGGTCCATGTCAAGTGGACCAACTGTCCCCGCTCCAATATCACCGATTTCAATGAAATTTTGTGTGAACATAACTACATATCCTCTATGAACATTTCCCAAATTTTACATCCATCGATGAAATATTTGCTGAGATATAGTTATTTGTTTGACCCCCTATCGCAGCCTTCTACAGTTAGACATCGAATTTTTTTGGGTCGATTTTGCTTCAAATTTTCTTCGCAGATTTCGATCATAAAAGATTTCTTATTATTTTGTGTAATAGAACAACATAGGTTGTATAAGAATACTAAGTTTTGTTTTGCTCAACGTAATACTGCGTGAGATAACGTGTCTCAAACTTGCTCAAAATCGATGTCTAACTGTAGAAGGCTGCGGTAGGGGGTCAAACAAATGACTATATCTCGGTAAATATTTCATCGATGGATGTAATATTTGGAAAATATTTATAGAGGATATGCAGTTATGATCACACAAAATTTCATTGTTATCGGTGATGTTCGAGCGGGGCACTTCTCTAAAATTGGTCCACTTAACATGAAATGCCCCTACTGCCTTCCTCGAGTTCACAAGTATACATTTCATCCACTGGGTCCCATGTATTCGCCGCATATTCCACATTGGGCTTAACTAAGGTGAAATAACATCGCTCTTTAACCTTTTTATCGCACCTACCTTTTAATTAAATAATTAAAATTAAGTGAAGCGTTTAAGAGCTTTTGAAAAAATACGCAGAATATCTCTATTACTCTTGCAAGCCGAAAAACCGGGAAGCCTGCGTAAGTAAGGAATTTCATCATAAGTAAGCATCTCAAAGAATTCGGCTTTTGAATGAGGTTGTTTTCATTACCTATCCTCTGATCTGGTGATATTACGGGAAATTGTCGGTTGAATATGAAACTAAATAGATCAAAGGCAGTCTAAACTTCGATTTCTGGAATGTCTCAACTCCTGAAAACCTCCTTTTAAATTGTGCAGAATCTTGCAGTGCAGGCGCTTAGATTCTCGATCCGAAGTTGGTTCCTGCAGCAGTCTATCGGTTTACCGACAAAGCCAGAAATCCCTTCTCCTTTTCAATTTCTTCTATCATTTTCGTTTGAAGCATCATTGAGTTTGATTAAGCACATGATTCAAGCAGGTAAAATTATGTTTACTCACAACCAAGTATCGCAAAATTGCATCCGACGTGGACATCGGCTCAACTCGAGTGGGTTTCATATATTTTTTAGATAAAGAATTTTTTTGTAGAGCAAAACGTATGAATTCAAGAACTGGTTCTGTCTTGTGTTAGGTATTGTGGATGTATTACAGGCTACGATTTTTTATCATTATTTGTTAAAGATAACTCAAACCAAGCAATAATCACATTAAATTTATTGAACGGTCATCGGAGAGCTCGGTTATCCGAGAAAATTAAATTCATAATACGTTATATGTTCTAGAAACAATAAATTATACTAAAAATTCAATTATTAAGAATTCGGCAGAAAGAAATAAAGAATTAGTCTGCGTTTACATTTAGAACTGAAAAAGTAGAGCGAGAAATCGCAGAGATGAGAGATTTTCATCATTTCTAGAAATACGTAAACAAATAAACAAATACTAATTTCTAATATTGCTGAAATTACAATTTGTCTAACTTGTATACAACGGAAGGGGATTCATATTTGTTGACATTGCACTTTTCTGGAATGAGCCACATCTTCCGCGCGGAAAAATAACTCATTAGGGTTAACGAGGCCAGTGCTTACGTTTCTGCAAAGATCCCGCTAAGAAAGCCTTGGCTAGAAGAATTCTTAGAAGTAAAGCGAACGTAATTCATTAGCTGCACCTTCGCCAACTTCCAATTGCCCATTAATTTAATCTTGGGTAGAATTCAAATTTCCACTCGACTTATCAAAAAAAAATCATTGCTGGAATGTAAAAATATAACGGCAGCCAAAAATATTTGAAAGAATTCTGAACTATATCGATAGATAGTCGATACTTTTCGATTCTCCGTCTCTGTGGAAAGAAGCAAACACAATCTGCAAAAAGAGTGAGAATTTTCCTGGAAAAAGGAGTGCAGTCCCAGTGGCATTCGGACGCACCACGTAAATGGGAAACATTCAAGTCGGGAATAAAGAAAACNCAACTTCCAATTGCCCATTAATTTAATCTTGGGTAGAATTCAAATTTCCACTCGACTTATCAAAAAAAATCATTGCTGGAATGTAAAAATATAACGGCAGCCAAAAATAGTTGAAAGAATTCTGAACTATCTCGACAGATAGTCGATACTTTTCGATTCTCCGTCTCTGTGGAAAGAAGCAAACACAATCTGCAAAAAGAGTGAGAATTTTCCTGGAAAAAGGAGTGCACTCCCAGTGGCATTCGGACGCACCACGTAAATGGGAAACATTCAAGTCGGGAATAAAGAAAACAGTCACGTCTTTTTAGCGTTTGACAATCCGTGTGGCAGTACACGTAATCCCTTATCCTCTACAGCAACTGCGTTGAAAAGTACAGACGCAGGGACATTTTCGTTAAGGTTCGTTCTCGCCCCTATTTCGTTGGTCTCATTCTCGTCCTTAACAAAGCTGTGTTTTATTATATTCTGTTTTAGATGTATCAAAGCAAAGAAAATAGTGGCTTTAATTAAAACAGACTAACTTTTAAAAATTGATGACGATTGTGCATATTCCATTATTTTATTAAATGCTGCTTTTAGGAATATTATATGTGGTATAATTCGCACAGACCAAGATTAAGTCTCGTATGTTTAGTTTGAACCGTTAGTTATAGTTACTCTATTCTGAATAACTTGCCCCAAATGTATCGGTAATTATCAATAATTTACCCCAATATATGTGAAATTCTGAATAACCTTCCCCAAATGTTGAGTAGTCGATAGGAGCGAATAAAAAGCCCGGGAGTGGTTTCACTTTGCGTTATTAAAGCCTCACCTTGAGTATGCGTGTAGAGTGTGGGATCCTGCCGAAAAGTGTTGTATCCGGGAATTAGAAAAAGTGTAACGAAAGACGTATCGCCAGAAGGTATATAATATAATGTGAAGAGGCAGTATAATTGTAGAGAATTGTCACGACAAATCAGTGAACATTACTCATATTAATTACTTAAGTTCAAAGATAGTACGTAGTCTTAATAGACGTGGCCGATATTTTGCGTCCTCCTCAAGGCCGTTCTGATACTGCGGAAAAAAATCGAAGGAACAGATTCTAGATTTAGTCATTTTAATAATTTGTTCGTAGATGAAGATGTATCACGATGCCAAGTCAACTTTGGGACGTACGGGATAAGAAAAACTCATTACAGTGTGACGGAAATGACAAGCGAATGCCGTAACACATGCTTATCCCTGGGTTAACAGGCGTGTTTTCTGTAGAGGGATTACCTCCGATTTGTAGGTTGGCTGCCTCTATGAAGAAGCACACATTGCTTTATCATATCCGATCGGTCTTCCCCCTCAATGGGACTTGATCAGGGTGAATAACCGATGAAAATCTTTCCGCCATAATTCACAATTATTATCTTCAAATCTTGATAACGTAGCAGTTGGCAAATCATACATAAGTTTCCGGCAAGATTATGAAATACCACCAATGCATATATTTAAAATGTTGTTATAAATATCATAAACTATATTTGAGAATTGATCAACTTATTGAACCGATAATACATGCACATCCATTCCATGCACTCCGTAACCGTATTTCCTGCGGAAAATTTATTACTTCGATACTTTTCTTCGTTTTAATTATATTGCGTTAATTGTAAAACGATGCAAACAGATTACTTACTTAAACTTAACTATAAATATGATATCTCTTTGAATGTGAGTAAATATGCAACAAACTGTAAAAATCGCTGAGCGGAATTAATAACACTATAGCTACATATAGTGTGGTCCATGTGAATTCATCTTGGTAGCATATGTTCCGCAAGCAGTGAAGAGTATGCCGTAAATCGATGCGAAGACTGTTCGGCGAGATAGCTCAATGGTTATAGCAGCCTCCCGGAAAAGTGAGAAAATCATTGAATTTCGTTCATTGACTACCGTTGAATACCTGTTGCGTCTACTTCAGACACATGAGGAGAATTTAAAGCCTCGATTTCGCACAAAATAAATACGTTATTAATTTATTACTTCAAACTTCTTATCTACTATCGGAAAATATTCAAGATATTTCTTCTTTCTTGTAAATGGATAAGATTTTATCACACCTTAACTAAAGGGCATGTGTACTCCTGGGTATTGCAGGGTTCTAGGAGCAGATTTCCCGACAAGTTTTTTCTCGGGATTAGGATACGGGAAAAACATTCTCGAGAACAGGCGGGAAGGAATTCCGTCTCGGAACCTCGAGAAGAAATCAGACGTAGTCTCCATCTGGCCTTAGTGACGCATGAAATGAGGGCTTAGATAAGTAACAGCAAAAGTATAAACAACTTTCTATTGCATCAGGTGCTCTTTAAATTCTTGCCTATGGTACGAAAACTAAGACAGGAAACAAACGACTAGGTAATGATCCATAAATTACCGAAGCAAATTTTCATTCCATTAATTGCATTACCGAGCAATGTGTCGCCGCAAGGGATGGAGAAGGCGCTGGGCAGCGTACCGATATCGGAGTCATCGTACAGCAACGTTCGTTTTACATTTAAAGTCATTCGCTGCAAAACACTCCCATGATCGAACGGGTCGACTACTGAGTGAATTTCCTCTCTCTTCGCGAATTCCTAACGTATAACCATTCCATCAGCCACCTTAATCGAGGTCGAATGCAAATTATTACGTTAAGACGCTTAAAAAATTATTTTGAAGGCTCTGCTCTGTCTTCTTTCCGGAATTATCCGCCGATATCCAATTTAAGAAGCTGAGAAAATGCTGTTTTGTTTTCCACCAATAGCTTTAAATGTGTACATTGTCGAGCGAAGGAAATTCACCCGTTAACTCCCCCTCGTTATCTACAACACGTGGAAGTGATCTCAAAGGCGCAGCAACCCTTGGGTTTAGTTTTAGAAAGTGTTCGAACGGTGGCCAATAAATCGTGCATCCATTTCAGTTTCTCTATGTATTAAGCGTCTGTCCCTCGAATGTTATAACACACACACCAAGTCTACAACATGAAAAGGAACACGGCTGAATTGAAACGGTCGTATCAAAATTTAAAAGCTCCGAAATCTAACAGCAGGTGTATAACACGGAGATTCCAAAAGCTTTTCTGTTTCCTACAGTTATCTTGTGGTATTATTACGGTTAACCAATGGGTTTTGGAGCATTTAAACTCTAAAGCCGTCTCTACACGATCAGTATTACCTTATCAGAATGACATAATTCGTGATCACCAGAAAGGTACTGATGAGAATCCAGACTTTCTAATTTCAGAGCATCGAAACAGTATCCGTCCCGACACGAAAGAAAACGGTCACTCAGGTCTCTGAGTTCTGTATATAGAATAGTTCTGAGAAGAACCCAATGTGTGCTTCCATAGCTGTAATCTTCAGAGGAATATCGAATACAGAAATCTCTGCGAATAGATTTGCAGAGAACGCAGAGCGCGTTTCGATCGCAACACTTCTTATAGCAAACCAATTCGTTTTCACACCATTTTTTACAGGAATATTTAAACTCGCGAAACAAGTAAACGTACTAATTTCGAAATCTATTTTGTATCTTTCTTGCTGAAAAACCAAGAATTCCTTCCTCTGGATTTTTTTTAATTTGCATAAATCGAAAGAACGTTATTGAAGAATCGAAGAAAATTCTGAAGTACTTTAAGGTTGTAAATTGAAGCATTTGCAGTGTTTGATTTTGACTGAGGTTTTAGGACCACTTTGCAATCTGAGCGGAAAATCGAATTGTTTACCTTCTTCAACATCAGGTTCAGGGTTTCAAATAATTTATTACGCATTTCTTAGAATTTTAAACTTTGTTTTTTGCAAAATACATCCAAAATAATTCCGATCATCTACGGCGTAAAACAGTGTCAAAATCGTTGCCAGCTTCCCAAAGAATTCGAATCATATGTTCGGTCGCAGATATCGCAACTTTCGCTCGAAGATTAGTAATTTTTCAGAAAAACCCAGATTTTGGACCCAAAGGTTACTTACATACAAAGCTCGATGATCTTCGCTGAACAGGAATCAATATTATTTGACACCAGTTTCCTTGCTTGAATGACAAGGGCCACAAGGGAACGCTGAGGGGTTGTGTATATCGCAGTAGATGTCATTACTCGCGAGGAATTCCTAGAACGAAATGCTGAAGTACTTTAAAGGAACTTATTGGTATTCTTGACAAACTTTAGACTCTAGATTTCCATCTTAGTTATTTTTTTGGGGTCAAAAATATCCAAATACTCAGAATCTCAATTTTCAGACCACCTATTTCTCAGTATAATATACCTACTTGCTATTGACGAGCGTTCATAAGAAGTCCGTTCAAAAAAGCATAGCGAGTTTATCTGTCGAGGATAATGGAACGGTATCATTGGTCATTCGCAAGAAATTCACGTAATTTTGGTTGATTTGTGGATATTTTTTAATCTGCCTGAATACAATCTTCAGCCCGAAGACTGGTTTGAACTCCATCAGCTACGAAAGCCTTTGGAGTGGAGGCTGAGTTGTCTCTACCATCAGCTACGAAGAGATGGGAAAGGGGAATGATGCTTATTAGGCAAAATAAGGAGTGAGGTATTTTGCCATTGCTGTCCTCGCTGAGACAGAATGCTATAAACAAAACAAGCCCACGTTAGTGAAACACAATGACTCTGGAAGTAACACTCAACGTAACATACAAAAAGGGTAGACTACCATTATTTAGCAATACTCATATCTCAGTAACCTTCATATCATCACAGCCATGAACAATACTTAGACAAAAGTAAATGAAATTACATTTTTGTCTATCCTGTACCAAAAGATAAATGAAAAATATTCTATTCGTCAGGATATGGTAACAGGATCTTTAAATATAAAAAGATACAAAATCTATGATTGAGGGATTTGGATAATGTACACTTTTCCATCCTTAAGATTGTTCAATTCCAAAAGCGCATTTTTATGACCTCGTTAATTCCTGAATTGGATAAATATTTCCAAGAGAACTCCATTTTTACCCAGTGAATTCAAACACAAAAATGTCGTGGTATTCAATCAAGTGATGGGACGATTAACTGGAATCGCAAATATTGCAATTCTTTTGGATATCAGAATCGGGGAATTTTAAATCAGATTTCTGATTCCAAAAACCATTCTTTAGGTATTTTTGACTAAAACGATCCGTAATTTGTTATAATAATGCT
The DNA here is from genome assembly GCA_000376725.2 of Ladona fulva. Lineage (NCBI taxonomy): Eukaryota > Metazoa > Arthropoda > Insecta > Odonata > Libellulidae > Ladona > Ladona fulva. The sequence goes on from KZ308376.1 coordinate 996,920, forward strand.
AAATACATTAATACTCGTTGGTATTAAATATCAGTTTAACTAAAACATATAGATCTTAATATCCCCTAAGTATGCAAATTAATTTGTTTAAATATATCAAATGATGAGATTCCCTTTCGGAGGAGAAATCCTAATAAAGATGAGTTACATGGCACTTCCATCACACATTCATCCAGGACACATCTCCTCCCTTTTCGGTTAAAAGTGAACGAAGTGTTGCAGGTGATGTTTTCTTACCAAAAAGTAATCCGCCGAAAGGCTAAACTGGAGAGACGATGATGTTTTGATTTCACAATTTACGAATTCTATGACTTAAACAGTTCGGTACTGAGGCTATTTAAATAAAGACATTTGTTTTAACTTTGACCCAAGTTCCTTCATATAAAGAATTTCCTGCCTTAGTTTTAAGCTATTGTATTACCGTAAGACGCACCGTAGTTTTTCGGGTGAACGAAGCAAAGATTATTCACACAGGAACGTAAGCTGCTTATAAGTGAAACAAAGAAACTATATTCGTTACGGAGAAATAGAACAAAAGTGCATCATTGCTACAAAGGCTTCCGCGGCGATGAGAAGATAAAACCCCCCAGTCAAACGCAGCATTGCTTACAATTTCTATTGTGTGGATATTCCCGACGTCAAAAAAATGCTCACCATCGACCCATAAAACGCACGCCGATTTTAGATTAAATTTCCGCGGGAAAAAAGAGCGTCTTATGTGGTCTTATGGGTCGGGAAATACGGTAATTATTCTACTAAATGTTTTATAACACTTTGCTCAATAAGCATTTGTTTCGCGAAACAACAACCACTAAAAATAATGAATTTTACTCATTGCAAGAATTTGAATCTGGAAACGTATCGGAAGCGGAGATTTGGATAAACTGCTAACATATCTATCCATAATCAGACCTAAGCTCACCTATGCATCACCCACCTGGCATTATACACACAAATCACACCTACAGAAGCTATATAGGTTCGAAAGCAAACCCATTAAAAGGATTTTGAATGTTTCATATCACACCAGTACGTCTGAGATATACAAATACCACAATATAACGGCTCTCTCTACAACTTTAAACAAAATAACCAAAAGGTTCAATTCTAAGTTTAAACTTATCCAAAATACTTTATTTTCCACAATCTGGGATTACGGCCTCAAAACAACTATCTGCAAATACCGCCGCCCAAAGGCTGTGTTGATGAATTTACCCTAACCTAAATACCCAACCTTAATCCGAGCCAGACGCTCTCTGATCTTCAGTAAAAGGAAAGTGAACTTGAAATGCTTAATAGAAAACCATAGTTAAGACCCTGAGTCAGGACCCATGAATAAAAGTTTTCTGGCAGGAAGTGAATTTATTCGTCGTCGTCAGAGATTTGGAGAAGTATTGGGAGTTATTTCGGAATACATAAATGTTTAGATATCGCCCCATCACTAATTGTAAAAGTTAGTACTATTTCCGCTACACTTTTACGAATCATTACAAACCGTTATTGCTTTATAGGATTAGTTCTACTATATATTTATCACTCTTTCCGTCCACCTCCTATTAAAATTATAATATAAGGGTGGAACGCGAGGAAATTCCGTATGTTGTCACTGGAACTTGTTCGCCCACTGATAAAGGAAATACATATAGCCACTCCTTAACCTGTTATTTTCCCCGTTAAATGTCGGTTGCATGAACAAAGAAGACCGCCCCGCTGAATCTGGTACACTTCAACTCTATCGCTATGGCCCGCCTTTCTTTCTTACCTTTGGGTGTTTCGAAAGAGTGAGTCATAATTCTTCCACTACCCGTACACTACCCTCAGTACACACAGAGTACAGTTTTTCTTTTACTCGTATGGAGTACAACAACAACAATAAGACCGGTGGGTTTGCAGATTACAGGTTTTGAATTTTAATAAAGATATCAAAAAATGATAATCTATTGTTTAAATAATTTCCTATGAATGGTTTCCTCCTCATGTGTTCTGTTAAAAAAATCGATTTATTAAATTGCATTGGCCCACGTAAATCACTTGCATCAATTAGAAATATAGAGCAATAGTTTCTAGCAATATTTGTGGTCTATTTCAGTCGCGGTGGTAACTTCAAGACGGTGGGATCCTTTTCAGTTTAATAAAAAAATTATAGAAATAATTCATAAGTGTCAGATAATCTCGTCCAATTAAAAGAAAAAAAAAGCGAATTTAGTTTCTNCAGATAATCTCGTCTCGTTTAAAAAAGTACACACAGAGTTCAATTTTTCTTATACTCGTATAGTGTACAATTTTCTTAACGGTCCTTCGCAATTGAAACAGTGTTCTTGTTGCAGTCTAAAATATGCTTCACTGAATAGATTTATTTATTTAACCCAAACAGGTAGGACCCATTAATTTGAGTCATCCTATAAACATAATATATGTGTCAAATGCAAACAAGTAAAATAAAAATAAAAAAGAGATTTGATAGCAAAGTTTAAAAAGAAAACGTAAAAATGAAAAGGAAAGTAAACTTGATTTAGTTTTTCGTGAAAAGTTTCTCCTGTTTTTCTTTTTGGCTACGGAATACCACAAAGTTACTCGCTAGTCAGTTGATTTTATTTTGACTTGTCAATTTTATAAAATGTGTGAAGTCATAATATATCACACCTCCATCTATTCAAGTGCCTTCTTACTCATTTATTTATTTATTTACAAAATTTGGCCGCGGTTAGACACAAGTCTGGCAGCAGCTTAAACAGATAAGATGATACTCTCATTTAAAAATATAAACAACACATATAAACAACACAATAGTTAACCTCTAACACATGTTACACCCTTTACAATACATTGAATCTAAGTTTAAATAACACATTTACACAATTTACATGTCTATGTCTCAATATAATTTATATTTTTTTTCTAAACTCCTTTTTGTTCTTAGGTAAGAGTATGAAGACCTCTCCAGGCAAACTGTTCCACTCTTTAATCCCTCTATTTATGAATGTATACTTTGCTAAATCTGTTATTTGCTTTTTTAGCTGAACTTCTGCTTATGATCCCCTCGAGCAATATAAATCGCTTCCTCTTTTCTGCTTCTCAACTCATTCATTTCTCACCCCTTTTCTGTACCATTACTATTCTCCTTTTTAAGAAAATGAAGTTGACAGAGTAAATTTATTTATACTACACCACAATTACTATTATTTATTGTAGTGTATTATAAGTTGTGTTGTAGTATATTGGTAGATAGTGGATATTGTGGTCTAGTGTAAATAAATTTACTTAATCAACTTCCTTTAATTTACATGGAATACCACTAGGCTAGGGCCAGTGGTATTCCATGTAGTATACAGTAGTATGTATGTATATTCCATCCAGCATAGTATTCTCTTTTGTGTTTTCTCATTACCTAGAATATTCTAATAATTGCTTTTATTCTCCGTAAAGCCCATGTTCCTGCAGAACACAAGTCATTCACGAGAATACGTGTCTGAAGAAACCCGTGATTTTCTCCCTCGTTATCATCTATACCTCTGATAAAGTACGCCCCAGTTATCTCTTCTTGATGAGTAACAGTTTAGATTCAGCTGTAATATATCTAATTCTTATACATTAAGCTCAAGATGATTAAAACAGTCGTTTTCAGTTTCCATACGGTGGATAGTCGATCTTCTTTTCAAAACAAAAAAATATCGAGTAGTTACCAAACTCATCGATACTTAGTATTTGTTGATATACCAAAAGGTATTTGGATTATTACATTATTTTGCTGGCATCTCAACACCACAGACATTATAAGATAGTGTCGAATATTTGTTCTGAAATTCGATGGAAAGGGCTTACATGAAAAATTAGCCGTCATACCTGTGACATTTAATGGCATAATTTCCATTGCTTTATACTGCTTATGTCGCGCTAATATGGATGCCGAAATTCCGATATGATTAATGATCTTTTCTCGCGAAGATGATCGAATACGGTTGTATGATGGATGAATGCAAAACGTTGTCCAATACATTCGGTAAACTCGGGAGTCATTTCCTTGAACGCCCAAATTAATGAAACTATAGACATTGCCCATAAATACCGTCGCAAGGCGAGGCAATTTAAGTACCGCTTAGAATGTTATTAGTGCCGTTAATACAGGAACAAATTTGAGAGCTACACGACAATAAACACGTCTCAAAATAAAGATCAAATATTCATAAAACTTCCTTGTGCCTCTTATTGACTGCCGTCAAATAAAATAAAATATTTTCAAAATTTTAAGTGAATCCATTCGTAAATAACAATAAATATTACAAAATACTTCATAATCCTAAAGATCCGTCTCCTCCACTGCAAAAATCAGGTATTTATGAAATATTGCGACAAGAATGAGATGAAATTTATATCATGCAAACAAGAAGGACCATTGAGAAGAGATTTAAAGAACACTTAGCACATTTAAACATAAGAGAAGAGAAAAAATGTAGTGTCGCGCAACACATTCAACATAAGAATCACACGATCACAATGGATAATGGGTGATTCCATGTCAAGTGGACCAATTTCAAGGAAATGCCCCGCTCGACCATCACCGATTTCAATGAAATTTTGTGTGAACATAACTTGATACCTTCTATGAACATTTCACAAGTTTTACATCCATCGATGAAATATTTGCTGAGATATAGTCATTTGTTTGACCCCCTACCGCAGCCTTCTACAGTTAGACAGCGATTTTTAGCAAGTTTGAGACACGTTATCTCACGCAGTATTCCGTTGAG
>KZ308376.1:1002844-1033794 GCA_000376725.2 Ladona fulva
CTCAACGGAATACTGCGTGAGATAACGTGTCTCAAACTTGCTAAAAATCGCTGTCTAACTGTAGAAGGCTGCGGTAGGGGGTCAAACAAATGACTATATCTCAGCAAATATTTCATCGATGGATGTAAAACTTGTGAAATGTTCATAGAAGGTATCAAGTTATGTTCACACAAAATTTCATTGAAATCGGTGATGGTCGAGCGGGGACCGTTGGTCCACCTGACATGGAATATGAATATATAATAATATATATATAATAATATGAAAAAGATAAAAGCAGTTCGTAAGAATTCAAGATTGAGATTTTATTAATTATTATTTATATTGATTTCAAGAAAGCAATGCTATCAGAGGATAAATTTGGGTTTAGAAAAAATAGGAGTACAAAGGAGGCAATGTTGGCTTTAAGTCTGATCGTAGAAAAAAGATTGGAGTGGAATAGGAAAATATACATTGCATTCATAGATATTGAGAAAGCCTTTGATAATGTTAAATGGGACAAAATGTTTGAAAGCTGGAATCAATTACAGAGAGCGGAGACTCATATGGCATCAATACAAGGATGAAAAAGCTATTCTGGAGGGTGAAGAACAACAATTAGAAGCTAAAATCCAGAAGGGAGTGAGACAAGGATGCGCATTATCACCATAGATATTTAAAATGTATAGGGAAGAGGCCATGAAAGAAGTTCAGAAAAGAGCGAGAACTAAAACGGGAGTGAGAATACATGGCAAAAGAATAGACATGGTAAGATTTGCAGACGATATTGTTGTCCTATCGGAGAAGGAAGAATACCTCCAAAGCATGAAAGAGAAGATGAATGACATCATGGGAATAAGGTACAACATAAAAATTAATACCAACAAAACGAAGATAATGGTATGTGACAAGGAGGGAAAGGCGAAAGCGCACATTGCAGGTGGCAATAAGTGTTTCGAACAAGTAGATTCCTATGTATACCTGGGAAGTAGGTTCACGAGAGATGGGCGAAGCAGGAACAAAGTCAGAAGCAGGATTAATCAAGCTAAATGCGCCTTTAATAAAAAATGAAACTCTTTACGTCCCGAGCCAACAGTCTACAAATAAGAAAGAGGCTCCTTAAAACCTATGTCTGAAGTGTGATTTTATACGGGTGTGAGACGTGGACCTTAGGTGTAGAAGAGAAAAGAAGAATTAATTTGTTTGAAATCTGGTGTTATAGGCGTATGCTGAGGGTTGGATGGGCAGAGAGAGTGACGAATGAGGAGGTTCTGCAAAGGATAGAGGAAAAACGCAGCTTAGGGCAAACAATAGTTCAGAGACGAGTTAAGTTTGTTGGACACTTACTGAGACACGAAGGAATCCTGAAATTAATAATGGAAGGAAAAGTTAAGGGAAAGACAGAGAAAGGAAGGCCACGTCTGCAATATCTGAGTCAGATAATGAAGGACGTTGGATGTAAAAGCTACAGAGAAATGAAGAGGAAGGCAGATAAACGTGAGGAATGGCGAGTTGCTGCAAACCAACCGATAGATTGAACACTGAAGAAGAAAGAATCCAAGATATGATATACATATATACGGAAGTATTTTATAGAAAAAATAGGCCCAAACTAATGAACAATTATGGCTGTCCAATCCTTTACTCCCTTTTGTTTCAATTGAGTGTCGTAAACTATTCGGCAACAGTGTATAAATACCTTGTGCCACACAATTTTATCTCATCCACTGAGGATGGCAACGTCGCAACGCCAAAACACGAAGTACTAAGTACTGGTTTTTGCAAAATGGTGAATGGTTTCTCGTTATTTGCATTGTGTTCGTTTCTGATACCGCTAGTTTCGGACCGATTGGTGTCTCTTTTTCAATACACACCGCTTTATCGGTATACATCCGCAAGTGTTTGTTTGGTCACTTGTTTTTCCTCTTATAAACTTCAGAACTTCTTATTTTGCTCTTTTCTTACTTCGAACGTCCGCGAATTCTTCGTTGATTAGAAATGAAATGTTTTATTCCTTTACTATATTTGTGTATCATATCCAGCTCACACACTGGTCACTTTTAAAATTTACTATGGTTTCTGAAAGAGCGGTTTATCGTTGCTTTCTTTCAACGAGAAGTTTACCATGGATGTTGTTGTCCACCATTTGTTTATTCTTTAATTTTTATTGGTGAAATTTAAATTGGACTTTTCCGCCCCTTTCTACTGTTTGTTTTACACTTTGACTATGGATTGGTTTTGTAACTCTTCAGAAGAAATTTTTGGCTAAGTTCACTTCTTAGTTTCCATGTTGTATGTATTTTCTTATCTACACATTAATAAACTAATTTTACTGAAGACTTCCACACAGATGTTTACCTTTTTCTTCCTCTTCTGTCTGTGAATTTTTCGTACTGTGGCCTGTTTGATTGAAACTGTAGTATTCTCATCTGTTTATGTGAGTTATTCGTGGCAAAACAGTCGCCTTCATTTGTCAGTCGTTGTTCTATTACTCCAAAATGTCTTGTTTACCACTTTGTGACTTGCATTCTACTGCATGATTTACACATGGAGTGATTATTCCACTCTTAACAAAATTTAATTTAAAGTAAATTTTGCATTCGATACTAGAATAGATTTAGTATGATATTCGAATTGCGGTATTTAATAACACCAAAAATATTGGAAAGGAAAGAGAACTTGAATAATATCAAATATAATAAACTCCAGATGCAGCTGAGGAACCACGTCAAGGTAAGTTCCCATTTACTTTATCTTGGAAATTTACAGCTTTGGAGTTATTCGTATTTGATACCGAAGATAGTATTTAATACGCATCCCATTAAGTGGTAGAGTTTCGAAATTTTAGATTCTTATTTAAGGACGAATACATAATGGAAATAAATTAAACTGAAATTTACTCAATCCGAACTTTTTAACTGAATAATGGACAAGGTTCGTTCGAATGCGCAACCGATAAAAACAATTTTAGTATACGTGGTATTTCGAAGGCAAATGTAACTGGAGAATAGGAAATCCTCCGAGAAAAAAAGGAACGACGCTAACCATATAATTCACGTTGAAATTATACGAGTATATTTCTCAGTAAAATAAAAGAATTCTGAAAACTGAAGTTTATAATTTTATCATATTGTTCATTCCTACCATTTGAGAGCTATTTATTGTTCGGTTGCTCTAGGAAAGTTTTACGCAATAATTATGGGAAAAGCTAATGTATGGATTCATGTTAAGTTCTGTTAAATTACCATACAACAATTACTCTTTTAACCTTCATCGGCCATACATTATTATACATTATTCGCATCTGATAAATGATACTCTAAATAATTTTTTAATTTAAAATATAAAGAAAAGATCATAAAGTTCTTTTATAGACGGCATTTTAATTTATTTTAAAGAGCACGAAAGTTTTATGTAAATTGCTTTGCTCACATATATAAGTAAGTGAGCAAACCGAAAGAAATCATGAATAGTTCTGCTTTAAAACACGTTTAGTGCCAATAATAGTTTATTATGTATTAAGGAAATGAATCAGGATAAGATTACATAAGAAGCACGATTTGGCGTGCCCTAGGAGTGCCCCCAAGGAGAAACTGACATGAAATACGGTCTCCCAAGCGACATGTCTGAATGTTCTGGCAAGGAAGCACAATTGGCTACAGAGGTAATACGGAAAGTGGAAGATCCTGTTTTTTTCATGTCCGATCCTCCTTGGGAATTATTTATTGGTGAAAATAAAATAAGACCGGTGGGTTTGCAGATTACAGATTTTTAATTTTAATAAAGATATCAAAAAATGATAATCTATTGTTTAAATAATTTCCTATGAATGGTTTCCTCCTCATGTGTTCTGTTAAAAAAATCGATTTATTAAATTGCATTGGCCCACGTAAATCACTTGCATCAATTAGAAATATAGAGCAATAGTTTCTAGCAATATTTGTGGTCTATTTCAGTCGCGGTGGTAACTTCAAGACGGTGGGATCCTTTTCAGTTTAATAAAAAAATTATAGAAATAATTCATAAGTGTCAGATAATCTCGTCCAATTAAAAGAAAAAAAAAGCGAATTTAGTTTCTCTTGCTATTTTAATTCAAGTTGAAATCCTCCTTCAGTTTTGCTATATTTTTACGGAAGTATGCGTACTTAGAGATAAGTTGTCCCCCAATTTCCACGCCAATGATTTTAAGCCCGAATAATTGTGGCCCCTAAAAAGATTTACAATGGAAATTAATACCTCCTGTAGACCTGTTTCGTGGAAATAAGTTCTGGTGGGAAGTCTTGGTAGATTTCTTGAGAAGAAAAAATAAATAAGCTTTTTTTATTTGCCTTGAAACATCTGAGTCTTAACGAGGGAAATTAAGGCCAGTCGCCGAGGGAAACGAGCAAATTGTTATCAAAGTAAGCAGTAAAATTTATTGTTTTCAAATTTAACTTATCTTTCAAGAAACTTCTTTTATTTCTTTATTTCCAATGTTCTCGCAAACATCCATTAGACAATGACAGTGGTATACGTAAAAATTAACAGCGGACGAACACGAAACCATTCCTCTATCAGAAAAATCGGAGTATCTAGGACTCGAACCCGGAACATTGCGGTTATAGAGCTAGCACGTAACCAATAGATTAAGCTGCTAGAAACTGAGTTTATTATTAAGTAATTTCACCTCTTTTCAATCAGTTTCTGATTCAAATGTCAAAGTGAATATCATTAAATCTGAATGTTTCGTTTGAAATTTTCATTGAGATATGTATCTATTATAAGAAACAGTACTAATTATTCTACAATTCGTGTGAAAACTCGCCATTGACTTGGACAAGTCTTCTCATTTATTTCACATGTGATAAAATGTTAGCACATTAGAAGAAAATAGTCAATACGACATAATTTACAATCTTCCATAATGTTTATCAAATTCTATGGAGTTAAATTCATCGTTGATAGTTCCCAAATTTAAAAATGTTATACTCAAAAAAGCACTTGAAATTGTCAGCACATAAAACCCTAAAATTCTTCTCCGTTTTTATTTCTTATTATTCTCAAAATTCTAAAAATTGAACGAGATCATAAAAGTGAGTTCGAAGGACGCGAGCGGATGCTCAAGGAGAACTCGTGCGGCGAATGACTTCGCTCCGCTACACCAATTTCTGAAAATCGTCCTTCCGCGGAGTCGTCTTACTACTTCGCCCACCGCAGACAAGAGGCGCTGCTCAAATGAGGGCCATGGCCTCACCAAAGGGGCATGCACCAGGAAAAGGAAGTCAGCAAGGGATGTGCATCGTTGTTAAACTACTTAGATGTTACCCTAGAGAGGGGAATACTTTGCAGGCATATACCACTTCGAGGGCGTAGTTAATTGGAGGGTAAGCAATTAAAATCATAAATTAGAAGTGCTCTTTCTCGTTTTCCAGAATGTAAGGTTCTCTTCTCTCACTCATTAACCCTCTTACAGTTATTACTGAGGGGCTTCAAGATATAATGATAATAAATTTATTAGTTTCTGCAGATTATTTATTTTCCTCATGTATATGGAATAATAATAAGACTTTATTTCAGGTCGAGATTGAAACTAGTTAGTCTCTCGTTACATCTAATCGTGTGCAATTAAATTTTTTTAATATAGCTTTTGGAATTAAAACGAGAGAAAAAGCAATAAGTAGGAAATATTGTATGGATTAAAAAAAATTCTGCTCTTAGGAAAAAATTAAAACCTTGCGGGAAAACATTCGCGAGAAGCGGGCGTGAAAAACCTGCGAAATCTACCACAGTGGTTACAAAAATTTAAAAAGAATTCGGGAAAGATAAAAATAAGAAAAATAAAAGAATCAGCAACAATCCTGAAACAATATAAATGCACAGCCGTAAATATAGACAGTATAAATGCAGATAAGGATATATGAAGAATTTGCATTACAAGAAATAAACAGCAGAATATGATATAATAAAAGAATTAAAAAATTACGAAGAAAGATTTGGATAAGAGCTTCGTGTACTGCATAGAAAGAGACTAACACTCTTTTCCATGACAGTAAATTGGGTTAAAAATCTGAACCCAACCCAAACCGAGCCAACTGTTAGCTAGTTAGTTTATTACTGTGTCCAATACATGCTTTATAACAAAAACATTTACATTTCTGAAGAGGAGGGCGTCCGGATAGTCGACGGGGATTTTTATTTAGAAATGAATTCTTAACCGGAAACTAATGTGTAAAATAGGGCATAAAATATGAATCATGGCCAATATAAATTATGGCATTATTCTGAAATTTTTTATGTGCCGGCGATAGACTTATATGAACTGAAAAGTACGCGAAAAGGAAATACAGTTTCTTTACCTCATAGTGTCGTCACATACACATCCTCGGTTGAGACGGGGTATGGACTGTAAAGGACTGTAATTTTTACATTTAATTTTATTGAATAAATCATGACGATTAACCAATCGATCTGTATTCAACGAACCTTTCTTCGAAAGAATGAAAATTTCGCCTGCAACAATCTTCCTCCTCCTTGATTTCCTTCATCCATTTTCACCCAAATCACTACTCCCACATAGAGCGAGCGGCTCTCTAAATTGTGCTGATTACCGACGAAAGCTTTTCGTAAAATTCATCGGTCGAGAATTTTTAGGTGAAGTAAAGGATATTGTCATTCCGGTGAATAGCGAGCATGATCTTCGAGATGCGACGACCAAGCGTTACAAGGATATAATCACTAATAAAACAGATAGTTACTTCTGGTCGTCCTTTCCGAATAGCATCAGATATTCTAATAGGGTAGATTAGGTAAGGTGTTAATACACCCCCTACCATACGCCACTGGCGGCTTGTAAGGTAAAAATCTAAATCTAAATCTGTGAGGCGATTCACGTTGCATTTGCCATCACGAGATACTACCATTTTCATTCGAAGCAGAGCACAGAAAACAACGATGGATATAAAAAGTAAAATGTTAGGTTACTGAAAGCACGATGCGATGGAAATATTTTATCCTAAGAAGACCCAATCCATCCCTCAAAGAATAGAGAATCATAAATAGATTAATTCAAAAAGACTGTAAATGAAGTTGAAGGATGAGAATAATGTAGGATGAAAGGAGGGTTTAAAAAAAGAATAGAAGGGAGAAGAAAAGCTTTATACTTTATTTTGAATATTAAGTTACTCTAAAATAAGTGAATGTGTGTGAAAAAGAGAAAGAAAAAAAGGAACGGGAGCCAAACGCAGTGAATGTGAAAAAATGAGAATTGAAAGGCGTTTCTACGAAGGACAGAAGAACAATAAAAAAGATATAGAAGTGTTATTGGAAAATAATTAAGAGAAAGTTTTGACTGAGTATTTCGAGCGATTTAACGATTTCAAATTGAACTTCTTTTGTTAATATCAATGGAGATTGTTTTAGAAATGACTAGGTTTTGTATGTGTTTCCGATATGGTAAGAATTCTTCACCGATTTTTTTCATATATCTTTGCCTATTTCATCATTTTACCCACTTGGTCCCTCAGGGTGGCCAAGTGGGCAGGGTTTGGAGGACTCATGAGACGTTATATTACTTTATTCGTCCAAAATAGTTAAATTACAATAATAAAAATAAGATTGAGATTTTTCAGTAAATAAAAAGGTAAAAACAGTGGATGAAGCCTCTAAGGCCAGGAGCCACTACGGAGTATCCCTCTTTGGGAGAGACGCCCTGAACTGAACTTTGCCTATTTCATCATTTTACCGATCAACGTAAAAGTTATTGATGTATTTTAAAGTAAAAGATAAATTTTATTCGATTTAGAAATATTTTATGCATTTTCTGACCGGAAATTTAAAGACATTTGTTTATCTTTTTTATGCGTATGAATATATGTTATCGTTTGCAAATAATTTGAATGTACTTCTAAAAATACTTTTCTCTTAAAATTTTGGTCAGAACTTTTGTATTCCTATCTTTCGTTAATTCTTGTAAAATATATCAAACATCTGCGCAGAATATTACGTATAAATGAGTATACCTAATATTCTTCGTATACGAGTACATTAATGAGTTAAATATGGAAATGCTTTGCGAAACAAAGGCAGCTCTGCAAAACTTAGGAAGGTGTTACCTGTTAGCAAAAATGATCTTATAGAAAACTGAGTTTTGGTTTACCAAAATATGAAAATATGTGTTACGATATGTATGCGAAAAGGTGCGTTTTCAAAACTTGCAATTTAATGATTATGTGATCAAAAAATATGCTTGAGGTAATTTCTCCAATACATTACTTGTATTGCATACAATGTTATGTTCCACATTTTTGCTCTACATTTATACAGAAGTATTCTACATTCCGGTAGGTTCATGTTCCTTGGCATCTCCTATTAAATGGATTTTCTTTCGTTTATTAGTAATTTACCGCACCCTTTATGTAATCTTTTGCTATTTTTACCAGAGCTTCTGATCTTAGCGAAATATTCCACATTACAACGTTTCCCTCCTTATGCATTTTCCGACGCCGAGCAAATCCCTTTCAAACAACAGCTGTAACTGAACTTACAGTCGGTAGATCAAGATCAACAACATTTTATTGCCAATCGTACGGAATCAAAATCGCGGGTGTAAAGAAACAAGTCCTTTTATTTTCTAGCCTACCCTCATATACTTAGATTCAGGTATTCGCAACTCCATTGTTAAGTCCCAAACTTATCTTCTTCTCCAGATAGTTATTTTAAGTGGGCTTTATTTTTCGTAAATTAACGTTCAAACTTTCAGCGATTCTAACCGTATTACTCGTCAGTCTTGCAAAACATGTAACAATCAGTTCGTAGCTAAACGTTTTAACAATAAAAAAGAAACACAATCGTTATTCCATTTTATGGATGATCCTAGTAATTATCACGTCATCGAAGAAAAATCAAGACTGTGGAAGATGGAACGAAAAAGTAACGGAAAAAATATTGCTTCAAAGAACTTTCACGCATATGAAAACTGATGCTTTAATAAAGATAATTTGTATTGAGTGAAAGAGAAAATTAAATTATCATAACAGCAATTCTTTTCTCGTTCGGGAAACAGAAAGTAATATTTTATTTTCTCTCTGATTTAGCTAATGGACAAGTTAGGAATACTTTAATGCAAACTATTAATGCAATGCTGACTCTTTGAAAATAAAATTTGGGTGTCCTTTCTGAACGAAAATACGAACTGTTTGAAAGTAGATTGTACAAATTGATTGATACGGGAGTTTCTGTAAAGAGAAACCTTGATATTTCCTCCAACCATCGAGAAACCGGAATGGTAATAAAATCTCCCCGGATCATACAAATTTAGTGCGTGCCTTAAAATCAAACGGAATTCGGTAAAATTACTTCCTGGAATTATTAAGTAGAGCGAATTATGTGACAACCTTACACTCTTACACGATTTTTTTCCCTGTACTCCTGTATCGCCTTCGCTCAGTACAGATTCAAAACAACCCATAGTATCACGAAGTGTACTTCATTTTTTTGTCTATTTATTAACAATTTTCACGGAGAAAAATGTTTCAAATATTTTTCAAGAGTTCTGCTCCTTAAAAAGCCTTCATTTATGAGCGGTAATGTAAGAATGAGGAAGTCTTTTGCCAAATCTGAAAGCCTTACATTTTCTCTCAAAGAAAAACGTCATTAAATTTTTTACTATCACAGAATTAAACTGTACAAAATGGCCGGAAAGCGTTAACGGTCAAATTATTTTGTGAGAAATAAAATACCAACGCAAGGTTGTCTTTTAATCCAAAGAGTTTTAATGCATAATTACTCTTTTTTCCGGAATATTCTTGACTTGTATTTTCTTGGAAAAAAAACAAGACTGTTAGAAATTATTTCATAAAAATAGGATTCCAAAGCGGTAGATTTCTAAGGTAAAGAAGGTGGAACTTAGCTTGGTGAAGTGCCTGCTGTATGTGGTGTATGTAGTGGTACAACGTTATAGGAAAGTTTACATTATTCAGAGAAACTTGCACTATCTTGGAAACTTATTAAGTTTCCAGAAGCTGAGTTGGACTGAATCGTATTTTCTTGCTCATTTCTATGCCATAAAAGTAACTCTTTACAAGGCATAAATGCATTGATAATTCGATAATAATAAGCATAAAGGAATGGAATTTGTTACCTGAAGATGCGCTTAAACGCTTCCCAAAAACCGTAAAGGAATTTATAAATGTAAAATTTTAGTACAAAAATAAAATACATTATTCTATTTTCCATTTCAATCATTAATTCTGTTTGGACGATTGCTATGTGATAGGAAGTCTAAAGAGATTGTAATGTATTGGAAGATTGACGACAGATATTTGCAAAAATGTGGTGTTCTGTAGGTATGCTGTTGTGAATTTATGTATTAAGATGCTTGTGGATTTATGAAATATGTGAATAAACTAAAGTCGAATGTTTATGTGACAACCGTCAGTAATGGTTGGGAAAACTGACAAATTCCTTATACCTTAATAGTATTATTAGCGTATAAGTGTGATGTAACTACTGTACTAGATTGGGATTCAGCTCTGTTGGGATGCATGAATTAGTATGGGGATGTAATATTTGGTGAGACTGATTTATAAATAGATTTAAATTCTATTTCGACGTAATATTAAATGTGAGTTAAAAGAGAAGCCAAGAAACTAAAAGTAACGTTTAGTTTACTTCGTCGACCTTCTTCAAAAATAATGATTTTTTCATTACTTGGCTCCTACGAGAATTTGTTGTAAAAAAACTAAGACTTGAATCGCCATTAGCAATGAAAACGAAGATACGTGCATTATTATTTCAACGTTTTACTTGCAGTCTTCGCAAAAACAAGAAGGTAATGAGGTTCGATTTGAAATCACTAGTTGACAATCAGAAAATTGATGTTTTACGGCACTTGTGTCCAATCCCCTTGTGAAGGTATTTTGTTTCCTGTTCTTTTTGGGATATTAAAGGTAATTATCTTAGTTTTGATATATATGCGTTGCTTTGTTTCAGAAATAATTCAATTCATCTTCCTTAGAGTTTGAAGTTTAAGATACACTCATTTCTGCCCCAGGCAAGATGTCGCCTTCAGGTGTTAAGGATTTATCATGTAATGTCATAAGAGCATGAGGTGCTCTCGGTGAGTGTTTAACGTTTTGAACCAACTGGACGAGATCTTCCATAATTCACGAGGTTTCTCTAATTGATTTGAACGTTTCGTTTGAGATTAGTGGACGAAAATATTCTGATTGTACCTCGAGTGTTAAATTATACTCGGNTGCTCGCAAATTATTTTCACGATAACGGCAGAACATCAGTAATAAATCAAAATATTTCACTATAGTAAGTGTAGCAGTCAAGGTCATCTCACACGTACCAAATTCATTCAATTGCCTCAGAGATATTCCCATCATTATAGAAGAAAAAATCATATGAGAGAGTCGGTTTTTATGATTTTTGAAGCAGAATGTTTCACAGATTAAAGCTGATGTACAAATACCCTCAGTTACACTCACATCTACTTCGTTTACATTCAGTACGTAAGTATTCTACCTTTCGGTGAGTTGAGGTGCCTTAGTATTCCCTATTCAATGTCATTTATTTCGTTTCTTGGTAACTTACCCCACCTTTTACGTCATCTGACATATTTTGCTTCTGTCTTTTCCCTTGCACTCTACCCTCAATTAAATTCTTCAACAATCGCTCTCATATTTATCTATTAGTTGAAATAAACCGTCTTTCAAAAATTGGATGGCTAAATATTATCGATAAAGATGCATCTCCCGGAATAAAAAGTTTTTGATTGTGGTAAGGTTTATTATTTGATTATTCTTACTTCCGATCCATCTTTCATATATTCTGAGATATTACTTTAGATTTATTTAGTATTTAGATAATATAATTTATTGAAGTGAACGGAAATGTTTATCGAAGACTTTCATATAGATTACTCTCATGATGCATCGTTAACTTGACTACATTCAGATCAAATATCGTATTTCCTTCGGTCGTAAACGGATGAAAAACGATCGCAGAATTTCAACTGCTAAGCTTATTAAAAGCTTCATTGAAGAAAGAAAGTGATAAATCATCAGTTTGAAGATGCTACTAGTATTTAAAATATGATTGATAATTCATATTTCCAACTGGGCCTCGGCTTTTCTCAAAGAATTCATTAGAAGAGCACATTGGAGCACAATAACTCAAAATATTTTTAATCAGCAGTGAAGTATTTATGAACTTACATAATATATTAGAGCATAGTTGGAAAACTTTTTGTCGGAAGAGAATCATATTTATTAAAAGGACGGAAGGTTCCAATGAGGTTCCAATTCATATTATGCTGAGTTAATACATAAATTACATTGTTATTCGTGTGTAAATGAGGAATTAATTATTCGATAACATTATCAATTAACGGAATATTTGTTTATTTATTTTGGAACTCGAATGTTTTTGTCGATGAATAGCAACGGTAACGTCGTTGGAGTTTCGCGAGCCTAAACAATTCTCTCTTTAGCTTCAGCCACTTTGCCGCTGTGTTAGAGAAAGTAATAAAAAATGTCGTTTAGCGCTCTTCCGGAATTCACCGAGAGAGGCGCACGACCCATTTCAATCAGCACAAATATAAACGGGAATAATTCCATAACTTTTATTATAGATCATATTTATGCCCATTCATAATGAAATCCAGTATTTTATATAATCGATGGATTTAGCCCTGTCACTGTGTGACACTCCGTAACGGTAAAGGCGGAAATTACTTTGTCCACATAAAATCCGTCATCTCATATAAATCACTTGGAGTTTCGCTATTATCTTTATTCCTTTTTTTTCTTTTGATTACAATATACATAGGCATGACATCTTCTTTATATTAAAAAAAAAATGTACTAACGGTGGATAAAGCCTGTAGAGGCCTGGAGCCACCACCTAGTATCCCTACAGGGAGAGAGGACGGACTGGACTGGTCATCTCATATAAATCACTTGTTTTTCTGTGGTACTAGGACAAATTTACTTACCCCTTTTACCTTGAATCTTATCTTATATAATATTTATTTATATTTATATCTTCAAATTAGACCACCAAAGTCGCAGATTAGCCGATTAGTGAGAAATCATACTCAAATAACAAGTGAAATTCCGATATTTTCACGGAAATTATTTGCAGGATTATCCTTACTTTTGTAGCGATAATCGAAAGATCTCTAGACAAAACCTAATCATCATTCATTTGACTTCATAAAATGATGCTTCTATCCTATCTGCTGAATGTTTTCATCCAAACGTTATGCATAAGAAAAAGTCAACCGTGTCTATATATAACCATCGAAGTGAGAACAGAGTTTCGAACTGTAATGTAACTTTCCCTCCATTCACATAAAATAGAGAAGATAGCGTGCCGAAAATGTCATAATTTCTTGGATGGGAATCGTTAGAAAAAAGGAGGAATATCGAAAGGTTAGTTGGAATTATTCAAGTAAAATACGTCGGTGAAGGAGCTAAGTTATAGAATGGAAAAACCAAATTATGTTGCGCGTGGAGATCATAATGATAAGTTAAAGTTAAGAAAACAAAGGATAGATGTGGTTAAATACTCGTTTCTAAACAGAAGGGCAAAGGAATGGAATATGTTACCTCGAGAGGACTTCAAACTCATACCGAAAAACTTTAGACGAGGGTAAAAGGATCTTATAATAATTTAATATTATATATAGTACCTCGAGTGTTAAATTAGACTCGGCGAAAATTTAGTCAAACGCCAGCTGAACGTTTACTTGCTGAGGAAAAATCGCGCCAAAATAGGAGATATAATAGTCATTTCTGTGAATCAAGAGTACAAACACCCACAGTGTGAGATGGTGTAAACGTTTTTATCTAATCATCCATGAGCGAAATTATCGATACTATGATACAGTTTGTTTGTTTGTTTTTGTATTTTCGGTGCATCGACTGCTTAGGTCATTTAGCACCTTCTAATACTTTTGTATTATTTACTCATGAAATGTTGCTTAGCCTGAGGTGTTANATTATATATATATTATATATAATAATTATAATAAAAAATCGTGTATGGATGGGGAAAGTCAACAAGAGAGGTAATTACCCAAGCAAGTTAAGAAATGTATTTAAGAAAAGTTAAAGGTTCATAGAAACCTTTTTTGAAAATGAGAATATTGATTTATTTCTTTGGTAGAAACAGGAAGGTGCCAAATGAATCCATTTTAATAGCAAATATTTACGAACACGTGTAGTCATTTCGACAAATATGACTAACCGGGACTCGAACGCGGGACCTTGTGGTTGAAGCGTTGCCCGATATCCGCCACCGCGGTCGAAAAAGGTGTTAAAAAAGAAATAAGTTCGAAATTATCATTTAAGGATGTTTTTTAATTCATTGCTCGCAAATTATTTTCACGATAACGGCAGAACATCAGTAATAAATCAAAATATTTCACTATAGTAAGTGTAGCAGTCAAGGTCATCTCACACGTACCAAATTCATTCAATTGCCTCAGAGATATTCCCATCATTATAGAAGAAAAAATCATATGAGAGAGTCGGTTTTTATGATTTTTGAAGCAGAATGTTTCACAGATTAAAGCTGATGTACAAATACCCTCAGTTACACTCACATCTACTTCGTTTACATTCAGTACGTAAGTATTCTACCTTTCGGTGAGTTGAGGTGCCTTAGTATTCCCTATTCAATGTCATTTATTTCGTTTCTTGGTAACTTACCCCACCTTTTACGTCATCTGACATATTTTGCTTCTGTCTTTTCCCTTGCACTCTACCCTCAATTAAATTCTTCAACAATCGCTCTCCCCTCAATATTTGACCCATCCATTTCCTCTGTCGACGTTTAATCACATCAATTAAAACCCTCTCCCACCCGACCATCTCTAGTACCTCTGTGTTTCTTTTTCCATTCACATTCATGTAAGTTTAAATAGAGGTGGCCCTTTTCTAGAAGGGAATACGAGGAATTCAGTTTGCGTAGTTCATCTCTGAAAATGGTAGAAAACAATACTCTGCAACCATCGCTGCTCCTCGTGAAATTCTCCCATTTAATCCATCGCCACAAAAACGCTGACCTCACCACTAATGTGCTCAGTCAGTCAAGCACTGCCTTCGGCCATCATAAATTACGATCCAAGTGGGCAGGTTTCCATCCACGACTTCAATCAACCCGCAGACAGATAAAATAGAGATCATTAGCAGATTTAAAAGACAAAAAAGAGGAAATGGAGATTCGAGATCGGAACCTAAGAAAGTACACATTTGTCCTGCATTAATACATAAGAATCCGGTTGTTCGAATCTGAGGTTAGCGGGTATAATCACGCCATCGGCCTTCTTAAATTGGTAAAGACATATGTCCTTTTGGATATCGCTCTTAAATGACTTTGGTAATTAGTTCATACGACTTTTCTATTATATCTATTTTCATACTCAGTGTATCTTTTCGTGGTCGCAGCGATTGGAAGATGTCAATAGCAATAGAATTGTCCCCATCAAGCTGGTGACGCGTTGCAAGGTTAAGTAAATGGAGCAGAAATTATTGCAGATCGGGCAGATCAATTTAATTCATCTGAGTTGACATTGATAACGACGTCGTTCAAATTAATGTATACAATCTTTCTACTTTGAAAAGCCCTCCCACACTCTTGAAGACAAAAGAGGGAATCAATTTCACGATTTATAATACCACCAACATCTTCTGATTTAAATTCGGCATATTATAATTTTGAATCGCTAAATTATCGGCTAATTTCGAAAGTCGGACCCGATTATTTTAGATATATTAGTTGAAATAGTATTTTTATTAGGATTTCTGAATTCGATGCGAAAAATATGAACTTTAAAACTGATCGACTTCGGATTTTCTTAGTTTGAAATAAGTTTCTAAAAAGGATCATTTCAAACATTAGATGGGGAGGTTTAACTAGAGAAGGAAAATTACAGGAGGTTGTTTTCAAATCTCTAATGTATTAACACAGTTGCGTTCCTTTTATCAATAGATCATTTCCCATTGTCCACCGAGAGTATTCGCAAAGAATATTTGAAAACTTTTGGGAGAGGATCGAACAGAAGACGAATTAAGGTCATGAAATCGAATGGTATTGATGAGGACAGACAGAATAACTGTTACAACAAAAAACCGTCTCAAACGAAAGCGAAATCAGGTGGAGCAAGACGATTAAAGGTCGGAGAACGTTTATTTAAAAAAAAACAACCAGAATAGCCTGTTTAAAACGAATAAAATATAGCGGAAACTTTCAGGAATATAAGAACGGAGTTTACTGCCTTAAAAATTCGAAATGAGAAACGACCGTAAACAACGTCAAAAAATCAATTTACAATTATTTGAAAATCTCCGGTACCACACGCATTCATCTCAGAAACCATCCTTAAATGATGTTAAATGGCATTTTGGGATAAATAAAACCCCTCTGTTATAAAGTGTCCGATGGAGCTTCGTGGTTTTTGCGTCACAAATCCCTATACCCTCCTAAAGTATGAGATCATTTAAGGAGTGCCCCTCTAGGAAGATGTTTGCCAAAAGCTTAACATGGAGTAAGGTGTTATACGAAGGAGACACTTCAAAGAAATAAAAAAAATCTATCTATCTATCTTGAGAGTTTTGAGACAAAGTCACAGGGAAAAATGGAAAGTCTGAAATGGACACAAGGTTAGGAATTATTAAGTACTTGAAAGAATTGAAGATGAAATTGTGATGAATTCATGGAAGATAAATACGTTATAAGAAAGAAATACAATTATACCTCGGCTGAAGAAGATATTTCGTTCCAGAATCACATTCGTTAGCCGAAATCTTCGTTAGCAGAAACGTGATGTCATTAGGCGCCTCCTTTCTTGCTGTTATGAACATTAACAACCCATTTCAGTTGGTCCCCTATGTGATGTGGTTAGTTCATTCCTTTAATGATGGAAAAGATAAGATACGGCCTGACCGTTCATGTTTGCTGCTTTATGTTATCCACTAAAACATTCGTTAGCCTAGTCCGAATAACAGCGGAAAAACCTTCGTTAGTGGAAATATTCGTTATCAGAGTCACTCCTTAGCCGAGGTATCACTGTTTTAGGACGAATTTAATATAAGATAGATTAGATATTCACCTTTTTATCATATTCTGCATTTTAATCAAAAACATATCTATAACTTATTGTAAAAAGAGTAAAATATTGAAACTACAATTTATTATCTGATCTCTAACTTCTCTGTTTTATTTATAGCTCACTCTGTATTAAGTTTACTTATTTTTATAGAATCAAATGTTATGTGCTATCTTTGGTAATTTTACGCATGAATAATAGATAAATATTATTGCAAACATTGATTTTTAATCTAAATTCAAAAGAGGTTCTATTTTATTTCACGTCAATTTCTAACCATAACTGTCAAAATACCATAAAGAATCTAAAGCAGTTAATGCCACTTTATAAGCTTTCGTTCTCCATTATATTCGTTCAGATAGAACAGAATCTCTGCCAGTTAATGAAAAATGTATCTCATGTATGTACGTACTTCGGATATTATTGGCAATAAAACGTCTTCATAGGCCGAGACTCAGGCAAATAAGGAGCTCCTCGCAACAAATCCCTAATCACTGCATTATTTACGAGGATGCGAGTAGTAATCTTAATTCATTTCTACCAATTAACAAATAGTGGATAAGTGGTTAATAATGTGTAAATAGAAACATAGGAAGAATAAATGACGCGCGTGAGAAGAGGAAAGAGAAATCGAAAATGAGACGGAAGGATTGAATCGATGAGAAATGGAAACTGATTTAAGCGTCGTATTAGAATGTCTGAAGGAGATAAAAGTGAAGGTGGATTGGTGCTCAGGAGAGCAACGAATAGGGAAAGAATGCAGATAATAAATGAGTTCATGGGGGAGCCCAAGGTCGGGAGTGGACTCGTTGAAAACAAGAATAATAAGGAAGTTAGAATATCATATAATTTTGGGCTAACTTTGGCGCAGGAAATTAACGATGACGAAGCGGAAATTGTCATCTCTTGAAACGCGGAGGCCTACGCTCTGCTACCAATAGCTTACAAATGCTCGGTGAAAAACCAGTACTTTAATGCCGTAATTTCTTCTTATTTTCGAGTTTGACCACCGCAGGCCTCGAAAATGATTGGTTTTCTACCTGATCTTTTCTCCTCCCAAAGTTTCTTGATTGTTCTGATTGAGAGTTCTTGGCCTTTACAGTTTGTTTTTCCACGATTCGTTTGAATTGGTCAACCTTCTTCTTGAATTCCAAACCTCCTTCGGATTGACCCCAACTTCCTTTATCGTTCACCAATTTTCTGGTCCTTTTTCGATTTCCAATTAAGTTGAGATATTCGTTGTCGATATACTTCCACTCATTCCAATAAAATCTCTTCTCTGCAGCTTCTTTTCCACATGTGTTAATTTACGTCCATCTTTCCTCTTTCTCAACTTTTCTTCTTCCTTTGCTTTGTCGTTTTCTTTTCGAGGATCTTCCTTAGAATTTTACTGTTTTCTGCTCCCATTTCCTCTCCGATATTTCCGCTCCTCTTTCCTTGTTTACTTTCAAACTCTTCGAAGTTTAGTCATTTCAAACCTTTTTTTTAATTAGAAGGAGGTCTGCATGGGCGAAATGTTCGACGCAGATCCGTCCGAATTTATCTAAATCGCTCAGGAATAAGTTGTTACGATGCAATTTATTTAAAGAGCCAGGAGCCCATTTTAGAATACTATTAATATAATCACAAGACACAAAAATACAAGATATAAACTAAAAATATCACATAAAATTACAATATAAAAACAAACATTATATATCAAAGAATATTTACATTGCTTTTCAAATAAAAATAAATTGCTGTAATGATATAAAAAAGATATCTATTGAATTTGGTTCTCGTCATTCTAGTAGTAGGCAAATTATAAAGGTAATTATTGTGATAAAAGTTAACATTAAATTATTTTATTCTTCTAGTATTACAAGGAGATACATTAAAATTTACTGTTTGCAAAATATGGGGACAATCAATGACAGAACGGACTAATATATAAAGAAATAAAAGTTCATGAAGGTTTCTGTGTTGTTGAAGTGTTGGAGGACCTAATTGATACATCATGTCAGAATAGGGAATACTATCAGAAGGGTAATGTAGTTTGACAGTAACCAAACGGAGGAACTTTCTTTGAATATTTTCAAGAAATGATACAAATAATGTACAAAAACTACCCCATGAATTACATTTATTAAATATAGAAAATAGCTTGATATGTTGCCTGATGTTGGGACCTTATACATGAAGCATATTCCAAGGAGGAGCGTACAAGAGAACAATACGGATGCTTAAAAGCAGGAATGTTTTGGAAACAATAGTGCTTCTGCGAAGAAAACCTAATATTTTAAATGTCCTACGTATAACAAAATCGATATGTGGGGATATATTCAATTTACAATCTAAATAGACACCTAGTTCTTTTATCCCAATCATCGATTCAAGTTTTTGTTAGAATCGATATGGTAATCAATATGTATAGGTTCATGAATCCTACTAAATGTTAGGACTTTGCATTTACCAATATTTAAATCCTTCAGGTTATTGTCACACCAATTACTTAGTCTAACAAGCTGAGCTTGGAGAAAGTGACAGTCTTCAATAGTGTCAATGATCTGATATAATTTTAATTCACCAGCAAAAAGAAGGAAGTTATTGGGTTTAATAATTTCAGCAATGTCATTTATAAAAAATAAAAAAGCAATGAAGAATATATATACTTATTTGACCTCTATTATTCTTTCATTGATGCCAAAATATCTTAGAAACACTGATGCTACTATATAGATAACAGAAACAAAAATGTACCAGTAAATTCTGCAAGGAAACAAAATATTTTATACGATAATTTTATTTCTAATCTTAATCAGATTTATTCTATTTACCAAAGTGATTTCTCGTTTTACTAATCGCTTCTTCTCTGGACATACATTTTATAGACCAATAAACACTGCGCATAATGTCTAAGCATTGCGTATATAATTTTTTGTCACTTTGAGTCGGAAACAACAGAAAACAACTCCGAAACAATTTGAATAACGGAGTTACTGTCGTGGCAACAAAAATTTATCGAAAGTAGCGGAACCATTTAATAATTTGTCTTCGAGAATTTTACATCAAATCGATATATTTTATCGAATCGAGAATAAATCAAAAAATCTCCATTTTATTTTATGTCATTGAATCCCTCCCGATTTCGTATGATTATTATTTTGAATTAAACATTAAAAAGAAAATCGTCTGCGGCGAAAAGAAAATCAACTTTGCGTGCAATTCTTACGGAAGTTTCTTACTTCGGATAAATATATGCATACATTTATGAATATATAATTACTTACACGGTAGTATTTATTATAATAGATTTCTGAATCTGCCACCTCCATCAGTTTTACCAATTGCAATTCTGCCTCGGATCACATTAGCTTCCGTATCTGGATATCTTCAATGTCCCGAATGGGGGCGTATATTTCCCGTTCTCGCTTTCCACTTCTGCGATTTTATTGACGGACATTTATTGAGTTCCGTGGTACCTCGACTTAGGCTCAGCTCTACTTACGAACTTTTCGACTTGCGAACTTCTTTTCTTACTCCATTTCGACCTCTATATACGAACTTAATTTCGATATACGAAACGGAAAGACTGAAAAGATAAAAGAATGAAAATAGAAAAAAAGATGGAAAACTGGGTTCCGAAGTACAAAATTTTTGAGTTACGAATTTCGAAGTGAAACTAATTGAGTTCGTAAGTCGAGGTAACACTGTTTTAGTAACAAATCAAACATCCGTTAAGTTTCACGTTTAAACTTCTCAAGTACTCAACTATATTTGAAGTACTTGTCACATATCCTATAAGCAGGGTATACTAGTAGGATGGGTTTTGGGCTACTAACAGATAATTAAGAATAACAACCATCTTGTTCCAAATTTAATCGATACAAAAGGAAAACAGTATAAAGAGTTCAATCAAGCAACCGAGCCCTTTTGTTTATTTCATTTATTTATTAATATGTATCTGATGACTATAGAATGAAAAATAAAACACCCTTACTGGTATTCATCATAGTCGGAAGTGAAACACCTCTCGAAGGCAATGTGTCACACAATTTCATTACAAAATTTTAAAGTCCAAGTCATAGTTTGAAGATATTCACAAGTAATTTTAATCAATTTACACAATTGTGCACAGTAATTTAGCAAACAGTAAATACACAACTATTAATATATTTAATTTTTAATAAACATCATACAAGTTTACAGAATTCTCTGCTTACAAAAGCTTTAGTGGAAGGGGTAAAAGATTCTAAGACTTCTTCGGGAAAATTCTTTCATTCTGTTATTCCCCGATTCAGAAATTAATATTTGCAAATATCTGTTTTCTATTTAGGGGTGGAAACTCTATATTTATATTTTTCATGTAACTTAGTAGTCAATAAAGCAACATATATTTAGACAAGAAATGTAATTCATGGGGTAGTTTTTGTACATTATTTGTAGAGTTTGGATAGAAATAAGTTTTGATCTTCTGAAAGTAGAAGATCTGAGGAATTTGATATTGTATATGACGATTTTATAAGGAGGAGATTGTATGTACCATGTTGTATAACTACATCGTCGAATACTGCTTCGAATATTCTTTAAATTAAAATTTCGTAATATTTTAATTTACTGCAGTTCCTATCCTGCTCTCTGAAGCGTCTGTTAACGCTCAATGATTTGCAGCACCAATCCTAGAAAAAACGTTTTACCTCTCGTTGTAGTACCTTTTCTGGTAAATGCGGTAAATTTTTATCGGCAGGTTCCCACACACACTACGTGCAAGTTGAGGCTTAATTAGCGAAAAGAAACATAGCTCGTAGACCTTCTCTACGAACGACATCACTTTCTTATTCAAGTTTTACGGTTTTATATTAACATAAGAGTAATTTAGATAGTTTTAACTTTACCCTTTTATGACTTCAGAGGAGATTCTTTCGTATCTTTATAAAACTCTCGAGAATATTAAGGTGCCTCAGATCTTTAATAAATACCCAAAGGCAGGAACGCTCACTGAGATTTGATATTACCTACATTATATTTCTGAGCAGGAACCTGATCTTTAATTTTTAAGAAACGCAGCCTTGACTGGTTCAGTTGTCGTTAGATAACATGTGCGTTGCAAAAGTCTTTGGTGATTGGTAAAAATGGATGCGATTCTTAGTGAGACGCATAACACAACCCGTTTCCCTTTCTCCTCATAACAAGTACGTGCACATTGTCAGATAGCAGGTATCGCTCTGTAATTCATTACGTGATAGATTCGCGAATGGCTCGGAGAGTCACCCGCTTGGATGCTTTTCCATAAGTGTTTCTCTGCGGCGAAGAGACTGAAGGGCGAAGGCTGAAGAGATGAAGGCCGGTCGACAGCTTGCGCCAGCCAAGACCTTCGATGGTCAAACCCACAAAGGAACGGCATGTGTATGACACACCATTGCGACACTTGTTGCTGTAGAATGTGTGCGACATCTGTACAATATTCACCACTTCTCCACCTGCAGTATCCCGTTATATATTTGAATTTTGCCCAAGTATAGATTAGTTTCATTTATTACTTTCTGTATGACGCTCCACAAACTTTCACGCGAAAATATCGAATATGAATTTTGAAATAATTCGTACATGTAATTGGATTGGCAAAGAGCACTGTTGTGGTTGTTATTTTAAAAGTGCTTCGACGGCACGGATCGTTTCGCACATGAGACCTCTCCGGGGATCAAACCCGGAGCCGCTTTCATCGAAGTCAAACGCGTTCCCACATGGTTATCCGGAGGTCCCAGTTGCACCATTGCATTGAGCAAAGAATAGTGAGAGCAGTATGGATTATGTAGGAGAAAAGATTAGGGATAAACTGATAAAAGATTTGGGTGTGGGTGTGTGGCGAGAACGAGATGTTGAAAGGCTTTCAAATTTTGCACATCACAAAAAGTCAACGTCACGGAGATGTTGGTCCTTTTACCAAATTCTACTTTTACCTAATGGTCATAATGCATGTAAAGTTCTTTTCTATCGCTTGCAGGCTCTTTATTTATTTATTAGTAATACATCAACATACAGCACTAGGTTGACAATTACGGTTGACAGTTTCTATTTTTTTATAATCAATTTCTTTTGCAAATTCAAATTAGAAGGAATAGTCGTACGAAATCCAGTCAATCATCGAAAGAGTGGAAATTGAATAAGTATTCTTATCATTCTTATTATGGCCGTGGACAGAGCCGTCCTATGGGTGCAACGCACCCGGGCGGCGGCATCTAAAGAGCGGTAACAGAAGCGTAGCCAGCCGTTATTATTATTATTACAACGACATTATTTGTTGTTTTCTTTATGATACACACGACTTGTCTAGGAAAGATTATGATGTACAATTAAAAATTGGCAAACATTTAACATTTCAGTTACCAAGAAAAGACTACGGGGATACACTAACCACCATTTCGGAGTGCTTTTTCATCACCTCACTGTATGGGCCAATCAGATACGTCGGAAAAAATCAGAGAAAGAGATTCAAAGAGACTGGGTGCAACATTTGAGTCTAGAGTGACATCAGAATGTTTAAAAATATCCTCATATCTATTTTAGGGCAATAGATCCTGCATTTCTCTAACAAATAGGCATCTCTTACAGTAAATGATTTCATAAGTCTCTGGGGTGGCATATTTTAGTAATTAATTCGTAACCCTCCAGTGTTTGCATAAGTGTCCTATGCCAGTGGTTGCATAGGGTCGATTTCAACCCCTTGTGTAAGGACCCCATGCACTCACCTGTATTCCACATCTGTGCCCAAAATATAATTTTGGGGTCCCCTAAAACAAAATAAATATTTTTTTGTTATCGGCCTTTTAATGCAGATACAATCTTCTATTCTTCGCCGTTTGGTAGGTTTTGCATCTTGGGGATTCTGTTCCATACATTCCTATTTTACTCTTCTTCTATAGTTCTTAACATTTCTTCAACAATAGAGAGACTCAGTTCTTCATGGCACAATATGTGCAGTCATTTTCTTTCTCTTTTTAACCGGTATTCTCAGCATGTTTCTTTCCTTAACAGAATATGCAAAGGTGTTACTTCATGGAAGGCCATATTAATCTTCTAAAGCATAAGCACATCTGATGCAGAAGCATATGAATGCTATATTCCCACCACTTCCTTCCTCACCCTCTCTATGAAGTACTTGCTTATAAGTCACTATCACTCTATTTCATTTTTAACATTTGTCTGTAACGCTGAATTTCAAACATCTCATTTCTTCTTTTCTCCTGAACATCTAATGTCCATGTATAATGCATCATTACAGTGCAGTGCTCCTGCCACATGGCTTTTGAGACTTTTTTTCCTAAATCCAACTCAATTTTTGATACCAGCTGGGTGTGTTTTAGGGAAAAGGCCTTTCTTCTCCCCACAATTATATGTTCTACATCAACCTTACTTCTCCCATTGCATGTGATTTAGCTTCCCAGGTTGGTTTCTTTGTCTACTTCCACTCTTCCAGCTCCTATGCACAAACTGTCATTCTTATATGTTTCTGCCAACATATTAGACTTTATAATTACTTCTGATGATCCTCAATCTGTATTGCTGTCTAAAGATTATATTCAATATTTTATGAACAGGCCCTTTTCTGTATTGTCAAAGAAGCACAATATCAGTTGCATATCTTAGCAAATTTAACTTCTCCTCCGTGCTCCTTCACTCTTGTTACTGACTCTTCTATAATAATTTTAGTTGCCTCTTCTAGGCACAGATTATATAAAAAAGGAGTATATCTTCAACCCTGTTATACTTCTTCTTACACCCATACTTTTCTTTCGTGATCATCTGTTCTAATGATAATACTCTGGCATCTACATATATTGTATTCTTCTGCTTCTGTATTCAATTCTTTCTTTCCTGGGAACTCCAAACATCTTGCTCTATTTTGTATTTTGAATTAAAATAAGTAACTACCTAAGGGTTTCTGTTGGGGACCTGGCATCTTAAAATATTATTAATTCAGAATATTGGAAATGAATAATATATTTCAAATTCAAAACTTTATCATCGAAAAAAGGCAATAATTAAAATAGCCCTCAGTATACTGATAGGAATTGGAGGATAATGTGACTTTTTATATTTATATCAACAGAGGGCTAAGAAATCATCTGCAAGTAACACTATTTTTCGAGAAAGAGCCGTTTTACCGTGATAATGTGCCTTCTCACAAGCATCAGACTTGCTGGAAGACTGCGTGACCTTCGCTTCGAAGTGCTTCCATATCCACCGAATTTTGTTCCCAGAGATTACGTTTCTATCCAAACATGAAAAAATGTCTGGGTGGACAAAAATTCACTGATGAAATTATGAGATTAAAATTAGGTAAAACTTTTATTTTGCACGTTTGGACAAATCTTATTTTACTGCGGGTATTAAAAGATTGGAAAGTCGATCGACAAAATATAGTGCTTTTCAAGGCGACTCTGTCGAAAACTAAAGAAAGCATTATTTCTGAAAAATCATGTTTTCATTGTCAGGCTTTTAGAACGACCCTCGTACATCAAATCTCGTCCATTTCGGAATTGAGGTAATCACAATCCCGTAATCCTGCGATTGTAACCCTTACGAGGCATTTTAAGCAGTAGGCTTGTTTTCCCTCCACTTCCATCGCACCACTACCACCAGGAAGATTATGATTCCAAAGTGAAACGGTTATATGGGTTATATCAAATAATTATTTTGAGGCGTTACCTTTACCACATCTCCTATTTTCTTTACAATTATGTTGCAGATTTTACTTAAAGATTTAAGTTCACCGATTAATAATACCGTGAGAATTTCAAAGAGAACGGATATCTTGGAAAATTTGAAGTAACGGAACTGTTGGTTGACCTGTAAACCTTATTTACGATTTTCATTTGTAATCCTATGCGGAAAGCGGGTCCGCGGGTCTTACTGTAAAGGAGGAAAGTGATTTTTAACTTTTGGATTCATCATTTCATTTAAACAAAATGACTGCCTTTGAGTTGGATCCTATATTTTCCTTGGGTCTTAAATTAATGCATTCTAAATCTAGAGATTCCGCGGACCAGTTAAGGGTAATTCTAGAAGAAGTAACCAAGCAGAAATACGGTGGCAGCAGTAGACTTTTACCGTCGATGAAGAGGGTAAACATATTTTTTAATTACTTTATGATTTATCTCAAACCATTTTTCCACAAATTAGTGTTTTTATTTATCAACTATCGTGTTACCTTTTGAAAGTTATCGGCATGTATATCGTGTAATTTGGTATCTTAAGAATCTACTACAACTTCTTCATCAATCTTGGCATGTTTTTAATTATAAGCTTTGTTTTAGCTTGCAGAAGAGAGGTTTGACTCCAAGAAAAGCGGAAGCGTGGAAGTGTCTTCCAAAAGTAGCACAAAGTCGGCCACCACCGTGCAGCAGACTGCTCATCATCCGGTTTCTAGTACAGTGTCTTCGCCGGTTTCACCTCACTCAAAAACTGAAGAAATAACTGCATCTATTGAGACATTAGGAAGCTCGCGAGTTCTAGGCGCCCGACATGGGAGTGATGGCTCAGACTCGGATGATGCCGATGATCTTGCTTTAGAAATACTGGAGGAAGATCTCATGTGTGTCGTATGCAGGTAACATGCTTTTTGACATCATGTCAGGTCTTCATATTATAAATGTTTATTTAGAAAATATTGTTTTATTCATATGCATACATACACTCACTATTATTATTGACAATACTAACACACATACAATCACATTTAACGATGCAAATATTTGTATAGGATAATACTTGATTATATCACAGCTGCAAGCAGTTTTCCTTTAATATTGTAAATTATCTTCTTTTGAATTTGTTTTGCCCTTAAGTTATACTGTATCTGCTGCATGGCCTCATCATTATAAATTTTTAGAGAATAATCTTTAGTTTTATATCTATATAAATCTACTAATTCAAATTTAATAAATGAATTCATTCATAAGATATTAAAAGAATTCCAAATGATCAAATAGAATTACTATAATTTTCCTACAGCTTAATTATGTCTGACTTGGGTAACATACTTTTCAATGCCAGAAAGTTATTCTTTTTGATACTTCAGCCTTATAAGCCGAACTAAATGTAATACTAAGACTTTCTTATGAGGCAAACTATGTATCATTTTCTCATTTTGAACTCTACCGAAGATAAATTTTTTTTTAAGAAGTAATATTCTCTTTTCTGTCTATTAATTTGGTGAAAAGGGGTATGGACGTAGGAGCACGGAATCGACTGGTGGAATGTGTGGAATGTCATTCACTTTATCACCAAGAGTGCCACAAGCCCCCAATCCAAGAGGCCCACGCTTCAGACCCAAGAAGAGTGTGGACTTGTTCTGCCTGCACTAAACCAGCTTCTCATCAGCCAACAGCTCCTGTTAAACCTTCAACTACTGTGAAGGTGAGTCATTCTATATTTATTTTGTCTCCCTTTAACTAGGCTTGTTATTTCCTGCGATTTTAACAATTTCAGGATCCTGGGGTAGAATAATTGACTGGGAAATTGTGCAAATTCTTCATCACATTTGTCGTATTTGATTTCAAACCAGATTAATTCAGTTTTGTAGAAATATCTCACAAATAAAAACAAGCAAATTATTTTGATAAAGGGTAACAATCTTTAATCCTCTGATATTTGATTATAAAAATTTAATAATGCTATGTGCAAAATTGAGGGAAAAATAAGTAAGAAATATAGTGTTACTCATGCCCCTCAAAATAATTGGACCATAAAATACTTCATTATTGATATCGCTTTATTTTACTTATTGATTTATATTAACCCTTAGAAAACAGTGTTGACACTTCGATAAATCAGGGAAGAGCATATTTTGGTATTGAAAAGACCAGCAAAAGGGTATCCTCTTCCTACTTCTATGGTTGTGGGAGGGAATTAAAAGATGATTCAAATTACTAAACAATTTACCAGTTGATTTGAAAACACATCATTTAATCTTTAAGCATAGACTACATACAGTGAGTCATTTGTTGTTATTTATACATATTGAATAATATAGGGTTTGAGGTTGAGAAAGTTTTACTGGAAAGAATGATAACCAATATTTCATAGAAAAATTCAATGTGACACAAAAACCGTTGAAAGTAACTATTAGAAGAAATGATAAAGCTGCATTCTAATGAGATTCTTTATCTTTAGAATTGTCATAGTTCTTGTGCTCAAAGCTGAATTTTTCACCATTTTATGTAACATAATTGTGGATGTATTTTATGGACAAAATTTAGGCTAAAGTTAGTACAGTATTTGCACAAATGTAAGGTGACCCCCTTTTTTTAGAATTCCACTAGGGAAAATATTTAATTTTGATTGATATTTGATGATAGCTGTGGCAGAACTCAACACCTGTTCCTCATGGTTGCGCAAAAATCTTATTTTCATCTTTTTCCAGTGTCTAACATTACATTCAAAAACCCCAAATACTCTTCCAGCAGCAGAATTGGAACTTTTCTCTGCCATTGCAAAACTCTGATGGGTGTGATTACAACTGAATTGATATCTCTTGTCCTCAGAAAACTAAGATACATTCATAACATTGGTCTGAATCCATTACGCTGACATTGTAGCAGTTTATACTATGACAGCATTGACACTTTCTACAATTCAATTTAGGTAAATTGTAACCAGTTCCATATAACAACCCATCAGCCAGATACCAGAAAACATTCAATATCTGCCCAGCCCAGAAAATCCCGAAGCTTCTTGTTTTTCCCGTAGGGATGCATTGACCCAATATACAGAAAAAAACTTTTGACGAAGTTTCTTCAAAGATAGAATGATAATGCTAGGCATCATTATACAAAGTGACATGGTGATGTTAACAGGAACAGTCTTTGCTTTAACACCTGATTGCTAGGTTGGTAATATATAGAGAAAGATCAAGTGACGAAGATAGTGCT
The DNA here is from genome assembly GCA_000376725.2 of Ladona fulva. Lineage (NCBI taxonomy): Eukaryota > Metazoa > Arthropoda > Insecta > Odonata > Libellulidae > Ladona > Ladona fulva. Next base: position 1,031,834 of record KZ308376.1, read on the forward strand.
TCACTCTCAAACGACTTAGCTCATATACAAATGTGGTGCGAAAAATGGCAGCTAGATCTTAATGTAGATAAATGCTCTGTAGTAAATTTCTTCGAAAGGAAACAATTGAGTCAGAACCGCCCGTACAAAATTAGTGGAACGAATTTAAATGTAGTCGACTCAGTAGAATATCTTGGAATCACCCTAACCAATAACTTAAACTGGAGCACACACATTCGAAAAATATGCGGTAAAGCAACTAAAAAGCTCGGTTTTATAAAGCGTATTGTAGGTAGATGCGATGAAAAGGTTAGAGAGCGATGCTATTTTACGTTAGTTAGGCCCCATCTGGAATATGCGGCGAGTATATGGGACCCAGCGGATGAAACGAACTCTCGCGAACTCGAGAAAGTGCAGCGTAAGGCGATACGTTTTGTTAAAAAGTGCTACGATAGAGAAGCAAGTGTAACGCAAATGCTCACAGACGCAGGTTGGGAATCCTTGAAAGAAAGGAGATTAGAAGCTAGGCTGCGATTGTTAGATAAATTCAGAGGAAATACATTTTCGGAAGACGTAATTGGTATTATGCAACCCCCCTGCTACTTTGCCAGATCCGACAGTGAGCGTAAAATAAGAGAAATAGACGCGAGGACAAGTCGTTTTAAAGACTTTTTTTCCACAAACGATACGCGATAATAATAAATTAAAGAAGTAAGTAAAGTACTCTTGGTGTTTACACCCCCTGCCACACGCCGAAAGGCGGCTTGCAGGGTACTTATGTAGATGTAGATGAATATCCCTCATGAGAACTACCTTGTAGTTTTCTTTTAGTTTTTTCATGCCTTTCCCAAAAGGAGACAGGACTGTTACTCAAAGTATGGTGAAGGATGTGAATTAGCAAAAGCCAAAAACAAAATGGTTACATTTCATTATTTTTCCTTCAACGTATTTTTGAAGTGAGGGCTAAGGCCATAGATCATAAAATGTTGCACATTGGTTTTTTGCAGCTGAATCCTCAGAGCAATTTCATCATTTGGGAACTTAATTTTGAAGAGTGAAGTTGAGTTTCCAGCAGCTCCTAGTGACGACTAGGGATTTCACTCCATGTAAACACCAAATTATCTCAGCTTTTGTTACATTTTCATTTCTTAGAAATAAATCCTTTGCTTTTTAGTGTGTTGTTCTGATAACTCTTCACTTGTCCTAACAGTTCCAAAGGCATGAGTGACTCTGTGGAACTTTTAGATGGTCAATAAAAAATGCTTGACGAAGTTGATGTTGTAGTACCTGCTACCCAATATACACCCAAGGAAGGTGATGATGTCATTGACATTGCTTTTAAATGCTTCTTTCCCTTCGTGTAACTTATAAATCCTTGTCTTCCCATAGAAGAAAGGGAGATGCATGCTGCTGGACATGGAAGCATCACTTGGCTGCATATGTATCATTAGGAAGAACACATTGGCTAAAGTCTTTATCATTCAGCCACAGATCCTGGAACTATGATTTTCCATGTTGATACTCTTTAGCCATCCTTCTCTAGTCTCAAAATGTCAGCTTTCTTTCTGAAACAGAGTGTAGCATTTTTATACTGATAGCCTCCATACAAAAATGTAAAATATTCACAGCCTTTACTATCCCACATCATCTTTTTTTCTTCGAACATAAAAGTGAATGTAATAAAACTCCTAATTTAAGTGAGCACATCCTGAACATATCTAACAAAAATAAACAACTACATTTCTCAAACAATTATAGAAAAATCCCAAGGAAGAATGGACTTGAAAAAAGTCTGACGGGACCGGGAATCGAACCCGGGTCTCCCAATTGCCGGTCAGGTGCTCTGTCCGTTGAGCTATCCCATCAGAACAACAGACCTGAGTTCGATTCCTGGTCCCGTCAGACTTTTTTCAAGTCCATTCTTCCTTGGGATTTTTCCTGGGTGCGCACCATCTTGCGCAAAGTCACCCTTACCCGTTTTC
>KZ308376.1:1040315-1063492 GCA_000376725.2 Ladona fulva
CTAGTACGCTACCCACTCTGCCACCTTGGCCGGTTAAATGGAAATAAAGGTGCATCAAATTTTTCTCAACCATTATTTGCAATAATCTGAAAAACTAAAATGTTAGTTTGTTGCCTCAGTCTTTTTGTATAATTTTCATCATTCCAGCCTCATTTTTAGAACTTGAGATGTGTAGAAGGTTCACTAGCCTTTCTCTTTTCAGGTGGGAGGAGGCAAACCTATTTCAAGTATGACAACAAAGAAAGTGGAAATTAAGTCTCCATCATCGTCTACGGCTCCGCAAGCATCTTCAAAATCTGGCTCCAGCAGTAGTTCGTCCAAATCTTCATACTCTTCATCATCGAGCAAGAGCGGATCCTCCAGCAGCTCAACCAAAGGTAAAAATGACAATTATTCAGGCACTTCATTGGTTAAAACCATGCTACTTTGCAGTTTTCGAAGTGCAAAGATGTTGATGTTAGGATTAATTTTAAGACTGTTTAAATACCCAGTAAGGATGTTCTCCACCAATGAACTCCTGTAGAAATGTTTACTGTTTTTTTTTTTTACTATCAGTTGGTCTTTAGGCTGTACAGTCAATGTCATGTTGGCTGGAAAATAAAATTACTTTTATCTTTTTCATTTGCGGAATGCTATTGTGGACTCAGTTGTCAGGAAAGAGAATAGTCTGCCAGTTACAGTTGCCAAACTTTTTTCAATTCTCAAAAGCCATTTTTGGAAAGGTTGTATGCTATTTGCTTTCAAGCTGGATATATACTCCACTGGCTTTGACTTAATGTTTTGAAAACATTTTCTGTGTTTGGAAGGATTTGAAAGCCCATAGCAATTTGGACATGCTCGTAAATACCCTTCAAGCACCTTTTGGTGTAGGATAGGGGTGTAAACAGCAAGAGTTTCGAGTTACCTCTTTATTTTATTACTTCTTCTTTACTGTCAGATTGAAAATAGTATTGACATGGACTTTGATGTGTTCCCCTTTGAGGATCTGCTGTTATAATGTGTCATGTTATATATCATTCGAAAGAGCAACTCTTAAGAGTCAACATTGATCTCCGGCTTAATCTGAGTTGACATAAACTGAATCAAAACACGGTATATTCGCACAAATTCATGACTTGGTCATCTTTACACCTTTGTGGAACAATGACCATTAATGAGTACAATATAAACAGCAAAAATGATCAAAAATTTGTCTAACATAACAATTTCACATTCAAGAATAATGTTGCATTTTTACAACTTTGAATATGTGTTAAATGTATTAAACCAAAGAAAACAAAAACCTAGGGAGATAGGAATATAATTTTTAAGAAAATTTGTAAGTATAAAGTAGGGTGAATTAATATAAGAATGAAATGTATATTGATGAACTAATTTGGTGTATGACATTACTTGTTGATTCTTTCCATTAGTCTTAATCTTCTTAAGGGTAGATATGATGCATTTACAAATGTTTCTTTTCTCCAGCCTCTTCCAGCTCTAAGAATGCAGAACTTAACTCCTCTTCAAAGCTGTCTACTTTGAGTTCTTCCTCTGCATCCTCTAGTGGTGGAGGTGGCAGTGGATCTGGAAGCAGTAGCTCCAGCAGCAGCACTTCTAAGGCTTCGTCATCCAAAATCGCTCATGCTGACAAGCGCATCCAGATCATGAAAAAGAAGGCTGCCAAACTTCAAGAAAAGAGAAAGTTGTCTAAGTGATTCTCATCTTGTCATACTGACAGTGTTTTCCAGCTGATGTTGTTGACTGACCATGTTACCCTTTCGTTAAAATTTATTATTTTAAGTAAATCAAAATTATCAGAGCATTTCTAAAATATGATTGTTGTAAATGGTATTAATTATGAAATCTAGGCTTTTGTAAGAATATTTTGTTTTGTCTGATAATTTTTCATAATACTATATAAAAAGAGATAATTTCTTGTAGATTTTTTTCCTTAATTTTGAGAAAGTTGTGTAATGTGCTGATAATTTTGTAATCAAATGCTCCCCAATTATCACCCAACAATGAAATGAATACTACACAAATAAAAGGGTATAGGTAACATGAAGGCACACTTAGGTGCATCATGCACACATGAGAAATCCCTAGGAAAAACAGTCGTGAAAAGAAATCAGTCAGGACCAGGACTCGAACCTGGAGTCTTCGGCTTTCTGGGCAGATGCTTTAACCAATTAAGCTATCAAGCTAGAACATACTCGAATGACTTATTCCAAGTTTCTCTATGATTTATAATTGAAGAGCATTTGGATCAACCTAGAGCCCAAGGACCTTTGAATTTTTGCCATGCCTACACATGTATTAAAAATCTCTTTTCTCGTCATACTGTATTGAGATCACCTATCTCTAAAAAGGGTTTGAATAAGTCAAGCGGTACACCTCAAAGTAATTCCCACAGAGAAAAATCTGGCTTAGAGCCAATGGCCATATTACTTGATATTGTTGTAAATTACGTTTTGTTTCCTCCATTCTTAACTATTTCCATAGTTTCAAGCTAAATTCATTTCATGAAGTGCAATTAGAAGTATGCAAAGCCTAAGTGTCGGCTGCTGCTACTGAAGAAGAAAATGAAAATCTGCTTACATCAAAAGATAATCAAATTTCATCCATCCTCTATGGGTGAGAGAAAGATGCTGTTATCTCTCGGAGTATTTGGGGACCAGATGTGTGCTCCTTAGATAAGGCCATAAGAGATTAAATTTTTTTTTTAATCCCTGGAATCCTTTTCACCGACCTAGCGTCAAACCTAGGATCATTTTGGGAGATGTCTCTTCAGAAAATGGTAGAGAATCATTTTCTCTAACTGCAGATTAAATTTCAATTCCCTACCTTAACGGGAAGTGCCTCAAAAAATTTTCAGAAAACCTGTGCAATGAATCCTTATGAGAAAAATACCATTTTTTGGGCCCTCTAGATGCAAACCCTTGATATCTAGAATTGATGATCTCTATCTTTCGTTAGTGACAAACTCTGGGTCTTTATGCAAAAAAATTGCTGGGTCAGTGAGGCTCTCCATTATGCCTCAGAATTTGTTTCGTATACCTTGGAAACCTAAAATTATATATGAATTTAATATTGTGACTTTTGTAAACACCATGAATACATTAAGACTGTGACATCCTCGTTCCCTTGCATTATTATTCAAATACAGTCAGATGGTTAAAAGTTTCTTCAATATGTGAAGATTTGATCGATATCTTGTTATGTTTGATACATGAGTGCTCTCTTCCTTTTAGCATGAAAATCTGGAATATAGCAATGAATCTCCTAAAGTTTCTTGCTCTGCCGGTCTATTATAGGTACTGCAGTAATATTCTTTGAATACTGAGCAATTTTTTCAGAAAAAGAAAGAAAACACTGCAAAATTAATGAATGTTAAAGTAAAAATCTTTTTTGTTTATAATAATAAATAATAATAACTTCTGTAATGGAAACAGGGTAACCCCAATTATATCTATTTTAATAGTTATTACTATTCACAAACACACTAAACCATTCCCTAATCGGAAAAAATCCGGTTAGCCAGGATTCGAACCCGGGACCTTAGTGTTAGAACGCTAGTACGCTACCCACTCTGCCACCTTGGCCGGTTAAATAGAAATAAAGGTGCATCAAATTTTTCTCAACCATTATTTGCAATAATCTGAAAAACTAAAATGTTAGTTTGTTGCCTCAGTCTTTTTGTATAATTTTCATCATTCCAGCCTCATTTTTAGAACTTGAGATGTGTAGAAGGTTCACTAGCCTTTCTCTTTTCAGGTGGGAGGAGGCAAACCTATTTCAAGTATGACAACAAAGAAAGTGGAAATTAAGTCTCCATCATCGTCTACGGCTCCGCAAGCATCTTCAAAATCTGGCTCCAGCAGTAGTTCGTCCAAATCTTCATACTCTTCATCATCGAGCAAGAGCGGATCCTCCAGCAGCTCAACCAAAGGTAAAAATGACAATTATTCAGGCACTTCATTGGTTAAAACCATGCTACTTTGCAGTTTTCGAAGTGCAAAGATGTTGATGTTAGGATTAATTTTAAGACTGTTTAAATACCCAGTAAGGATGTTCTCCACCAATGAACTCCTGTAGAAATGTTTACTGTTTTTTTTTTTTACTATCAGTTGGTCTTTAGGCTGTACAGTCAATGTCATGTTGGCTGGAAAATAAAATTACTTTTATCTTTTTCATTTGCGGAATGCTATTGTGGACTCAGTTGTCAGGAAAGAGAATAGTCTGCCAGTTACAGTTGCCAAACTTTTTTCAATTCTCAAAAGCCATTTTTGGAAAGGTTGTATGCTATTTGCTTTCAAGCTGGATATATACTCCACTGGCTTTGACTTAATGTTTTGAAAACATTTTCTGTGTTTGGAAGGATTTGAAAGCCCATAGCAATTTGGACATGCTCGTAAATACCCTTCAAGCACCTTTTGGTGTAGGATAGGGGTGTAAACAGCAAGAGTTTCGAGTTACCTCTTTATTTTATTACTTCTTCTTTACTGTCAGATTGAAAATAGTATTGACATGGACTTTGATGTGTTCCCCTTTGAGGATCTGCTGTTATAATGTGTCATGTTATATATCATTCGAAAGAGCAACTCTTAAGAGTCAACATTGATCTCCGGCTTAATCTGAGTTGACATAAACTGAATCAAAACACGGTATATTCGCACAAATTCATGACTTGGTCATCTTTACACCTTTGTGGAACAATGACCATTAATGAGTACAATATAAACAGCAAAAATGATCAAAAATTTGTCTAACATAACAATTTCACATTCAAGAATAATGTTGCATTTTTACAACTTTGAATATGTGTTAAATGTATTAAACCAAAGAAAACAAAAACCTAGGGAGATAGGAATATAATTTTTAAGAAAATTTGTAAGTATAAAGTAGGGTGAATTAATATAAGAATGAAATGTATATTGATGAACTAATTTGGTGTATGACATTACTTGTTGATTCTTTCCATTAGTCTTAATCTTCTTAAGGGTAGATATGATGCATTTACAAATGTTTCTTTTCTCCAGCCTCTTCCAGCTCTAAGAATGCAGAACTTAACTCCTCTTCAAAGCTGTCTACTTTGAGTTCTTCCTCTGCATCCTCTAGTGGTGGAGGTGGCAGTGGATCTGGAAGCAGTAGCTCCAGCAGCAGCACTTCTAAGGCTTCGTCATCCAAAATCGCTCATGCTGACAAGCGCATCCAGATCATGAAAAAGAAGGCTGCCAAACTTCAAGAAAAGAGAAAGTTGTCTAAGTGATTCTCATCTTGTCATACTGACAGTGTTTTCCAGCTGATGTTGTTGACTGACCATGTTACCCTTTCGTTAAAATTTATTATTTTAAGTAAATCAAAATTATCAGAGCATTTCTAAAATATGATTGTTGTAAATGGTATTAATTATGAAATCTAGGCTTTTGTAAGAATATTTTGTTTTGTCTGATAATTTTTCATAATACTATATAAAAAGAGATAATTTCTTGTAGATTTTTTTCCTTAATTTTGAGAAAGTTGTGTAATGTGCTGATAATTTTGTAATCAAATGCTCCCCAATTATCACCCAACAATGAAATTAATACTACACAAATAAAAGGGTATAGGTAACATGAAGGCACACTTAGGTGCATCATGCACACATGAGAAATCCCTAGGAAAAACAGTCGTGAAAAGAAATCAGTCAGGACCAGGACTCGAACCTGGAGTCTTCGGCTTTCTGGGCAGATGCTTTAACCAATTAAGCTATCAAGCTAGAACATACTCGAATGACTTATTCCAAGTTTCTCTATGATTTATAATTGAAGAGCATTTGGATCAACCTAGAGCCCAAGGACCTTTGAATTTTTGCCATGCCTACACATGTATTAAAAATCTCTTTTCTCGTCATACTGTATTGAGATCACCTATCTCTAAAAAGGGTTTGAATAAGTCAAGCGGTACACCTCAAAGTAATTCCCACAGAGAAAAATCTGGCTTAGAGCCAATGGCCATATTACTTGATATTGTTGTAAATTACGTTTTGTTTCCTCCATTCTTAACTATTTCCATAGTTTCAAGCTAAATTCATTTCATGAAGTGCAATTAGAAGTATGCAAAGCCTAAGTGTCGGCTGCTGCTACTGAAGAAGAAAATGAAAATCTGCTTACATCAAAAGATAATCAAATTTCATCCATCCTCTATGGGTGAGAGAAAGATGCTGTTATCTCTCGGAGTATTTGGGGACCAGATGTGTGCTCCTTAGATAAGGCCATAAGAGATTAAAATTTTTTTTAAATCCCTGGAATCCTTTTCACCGACCTAGCGTCAAACCTAGGATCATTTTGGGAGATGTCTCTTCAGAAAATGGTAGAGAATCATTTTCTCTAACTGCAGATTAAATTTCAATTCCCTACCTTAACGGGAAGTGCCTCAAAAAATTTTCAGAAAACCTGTGCAATGAATCCTTATGAGAAAAATACCATTTTTTGGGCCCTCTAGATGCAAACCCTTGATAGCTAGAATTGATGATCTCTATCTTTCGTTAGTGACAAACTCTGGGTCTTTATGCAAAAAAATTGCTGGGTCAGTGAGGCTCTCCATTATGCCTCAGAATTTGTTTCGTATATACGTATTGTGTATATATGTATATATATATACACACGCACCCCTCCTCATACTACTACAGTTCATTGAGTGTAGGGGTGTAAACGGAGATTGGAAGCGATGTATAGCTCAGGTTCAATATCGCTAAGAAGGCTTCAACAATATCTCCGGCCAAATAGTGAGAGTGGCATTCACCAACCGGCAGTGGGATGGCCTGGTGAATCACTACCTTTTACCCCCCAGGCACAAGTCCAATTTATCATATTGAGCTTCTGTAATTGAAATATCAGGACATAAAAGCACCTCCCTTTCAGATGTCTGGGATTTGGTGACATTACAGAGGTTCATCATGTAGAAAACAAAAAACACTTTGCAACCTACAACTGCCGCAGCTAGAAGAGTGAGTATTGACTTCTGGAACTACACAATGAAGCAGAGATGATAAAATGGGATATCACCGGACTCAGTGAAGTGAGAAGAAAACCATTAATGCTCAATGAAGAGTGAATCTATTATGTATGGATGCTTCTTTGGATATATATATATCCAAGGATGCTAAGGAAAAATTGAGACATCGATCGAAGATACCATGGGTTCGATCCTAGGAGGCCCCAAAAAGGGTACTTTTTCCATTTAAAATACATTGAGCACACTCAAAAATTTGTTTAGGGTATTTTCCAATAAGATAGAATGTTGAAATTCATGATATCGTTATTAGGTACAGATATCTATCATATACTGTGAAGATTTTTGCCCTATTTGATACAGGTTCGATGCTAGGATGCAAACGTCTTTTTCAAAATTTTTTTTGGAGCCCTTGCCAAAGAGCAAAATTGATAAAATCGGGCATATGAATAGTATTTATACTAGTTCAATGCCAGGGGGGATTAAATATTTCCCTATATGGAATATGCAGGAAACTCAGAGAATATTTTGAGCTACTTCCAAATGCGATTTAGCCTAGAAAGTTGAGTGACAATTATGCGATTTTATGTGTTATCATAATTCCCAATGGATATATAGACTACATATTGGTTAACAAACTCTTTGCAATCACTTATTGTGAAGTTTTAAGCAGCTTCGGCACAGGAAGTGACCATAGGATTGTTAGATGTAGAGTGAAGTTTAACCTCATAATGGAATGCAAGAAGTTGGTCTCAAACAGGAGGCAAGCATTACAAAATTAGTAGAAAATCGAAAAGAGTTCCAGCTGAAACTAAGAAATAGGTTTTCAGCACTTCAAGAAGTAGAAATGGAAGCCAAAGTCCTGGAAGTTGTGAAGGCAGCGGCAGAAGAAGTTGCAAGTGAACCAAAAGGGCTGGAAGTTTGAAAACAGAATTAGGAAACTGATGAAACAATGAAAACAACTGAAGCACTCAGACTTGCCAAAGGAAAATATGTCGAGCTATGCAAGTCTATCCAAGTAGCAATGAAGGTAGACGTGATAAATTTTAACGAAACAATTGCACAAGAGGCTATAGAAAAAAAAACAAGAGCATGAAGAAGGTCAGAAAATGCCCAGCAATTGGAAAAAACAAATCTTAGCCACCCAGAAAGAAGATGGCACAACAACTTGCAATACTGTGGACAGTAGCAGAATATTTCACCAACTTATACAAGAAGACATAAAATCTTGAAGAGGAAAACCAAGAAGAAAGATAAAACTGAGAAAATCACCCCTCTATTCTCCCAGAAGAAATAACACAGGCCATGAAGAATGGAAAGGCATATGGAGTTTTGGTGGAATATCTGAAACTTGTTGTTACAGAGAGTGCTCCCCTTTTAGCGCAATTATTCGCTGATTGACTTAGATAAGGGAGAATTCCCAAGGACTGGAATCATGCAAGGATCGTCCTTTTGCACAACAAAGGTTGTAAGCTACGCATCCACGGAAAGGTACCATTGCTCCATTTAAAATAATCATCCACAACTACATACTTTTTCCGTTTTCTAATTACTTAGCTTGCTAAAATTTCCAATTAAAAATAAAAGTTGGTAAATTTCTGAAATCTTGTAATTAATGCAGGAGAGCCTGTTCAGAGAATTTTCAAGCTCGGGCTTCGACTCCAAATATCCTCTCTGGACGGGTGGTGTTTGCTCAAGGTAATATGTATCCTACCGTGCGTGACCTTGCTCAAACCTTTAAATTTGTCAAGCTCAGCTCAAAATAGCACACGTAGAAATGAAAAATTCAGCTTGCAAAGCAGCATCATTAGGAAGGTAACGTCAAGGTTAATGCGAATTACCCCTTCCCGCCTAGCCTTCGCCCTTTCTTTACCTGCAGTACCTTTTTCGTCTAATTGAACTGCGTTACTCTTAAAAAATGATAAGGAAGCCGCCGTTATTCAAGCTGCACTAATCACTGATAAAAATCGAATCAAAAGTAGGAGATACACTCCATAAGCTTCCGTGTCAAAATAACGCCGGTTTCTTTACTTAACCGTGCGAAAATTTGCCTCAATAAAGAAAGTTTGGTAGCAAGGTATAATGCTCAAAGTTAAATCACGACATTTACATTCCTAATCCAAGAGATACCTGTCCAGTTTGGGAAATCATAACAATTTTGTAACTTTAAAAATCATGGGCAATGACAATACGAGTTGGAGCTCTTCGGAAACCGCTAAATTACAACGGAATAGAAGAAAAGAAGTCTCCCAAAGAAATAAGAACGAATGAATTTCTTGAAAGTTTTCAGAGCTAACGCCAGATAATTTTAGGGAATCGTGCTCAAAATGTTGATCAAACTATACTGACTTACCAGTAGAGAAACCAAGGTTTACAGGCGGGGGTGGCCAAATTTTCGGTAGGTTTGTTTCCACCGCCAAAAGATCTACGGTGAGAGTATCGCCGAACAAGAAAATCGCAATTACGTAATGCATACTTTAGCTTCGATTGTTCTCCCCATTTTTCTTTTTGGAGGTGAGTCGGAATGACGTTAGAATACGTTCGTTCCTCAATCCTTATTTTCTATTCAGTTTCATTCGTGAGTGAATGTTGCATTTTGGATTATGCATCACTTATCATAGGAGTGGTGAAAAAGCAGTCAACCGGAAAAGATAGTGATTCACTATCAAGTTGGGGAATGGGGCAGTTAGTTATCTGTGGCTGTGTTGTATTTCGATTCCGGAGGGATGCTGCTCATATTCGCAGGAAGGATTTTATTTAGGTAGGTGGTCTTCAACATTGATAAGAACGTGAAAATATGAGCTTCAGGTAGGATGTGAGGTTATTTATCAATAAAGCACATATGTATGAAGCTTCAGATGGTAAGCAAGTAAGGCAGTCGCCCGCAGTTAGTACGGTTTAGCTTTAGAAGTTCGAGCAAATCGTTGAATTTTTTTTTTGTTTTGTGCGAAGCTAAAGCTCATACCTCATATTTGTAGTACGTTTCCATTGAAAACATATACCTATGTAAGAAAGAATAAAGGATATGAACCGTTGTTCGTATCTTGCGTCCCCCTCCTCAATTTATTACCTCATTGGAAAAAGAGCTTAAGTCGGAGAGAAATACAGTGTAGTGATGACTGTATTTGTATTTATAAAAATAGTAAATTACGGTCGGCAATGGCCGGTAATGAAAATACAAGTAAAATTCCTTATTTGTCTCATGCCAGTAAATAATAATAATCTTCGGGTGTTGACCCTTTAATCTTAAGTAGATATGCTAATATCCATGCGAAATCACTAAAACTGCCAAGCTAACTTAAGTTCAATGCAAGTGCAAACTATGGTTTCAATACGTGAATCTTATGGATTGTGTCATGGTCATTGAAAGCTATCAAATTTGGTTCGAATTTGGATAAAGAACTTTTTGATATAAAATGATTGCCATTATTTGCATCTCGTGTCATATGATTGATGGAGATATGGTTTTTTTCTTTGAAATTGGTTCAGTAAATAATAATATGATAGTATTGAAACGATCGTTAATAGGCAAATTTATACCGTGCCATCATCCGAAGTTAAAAAATCCAAACAAACAAAGTATATATACTTTGTTTGTTAACAAAGTGTATGAAGTTTGTCTAAAGTGTATACACTTTTTATTTATCATTTGTATTTAAGAGAAGTCATTAGTACAGAATTATGCTCATGTAAAAACAATTAAAATACTGTTGAGATAATTTGGCGTTGAATGAAATACTTGAGATAATGTTAATTTTTCGAATGATGAAATTAATTTGGATGAATTTTTAAAAAATATGAAATGTCATTGATAATAAATCATTAAGATATTGAATATTTCTGTTACAGTAATCCCCATAAGACTACTGTACATCCTGAGGCTGCCATGAATATCATCAGCTGGAATATAGAAGAAACCTGAGTAGTATTTGAAGAATCAAGTTATGAAGAGGTGCGGTTAGGCAGCAAGATGAAATTATTTGCTGCAAAGTGTTAAAGCTCCCTTGTTTATAAAATGATTTTATTTTGCTATTATTCCATGAATCCCATTAAAATCCTGGTGCTTGATGAAACATAGTGATTTGGTGATATTTAACATCTCATCTGTGCCATTAAGTTTGTGCAGAGTAGAAGATAGGGAAGTTTTTGAAATGGATTTTGGTCTCAGCCCTGACAGCTCCTCCATGAATGGAAAACGATCTCTGGACTACTGTTGTGAGTTAACCTTTCTATTTCTTACTATTTTTCCTCATTGATTGATTTCAAATGTCCTTTTTCTTTATTCCATTTCAGTAATAAGTGAATCCATTTGTTTGAATGGTGTTAAAAAGTAGTTGTTAATTTTAAAATACTAAGGGAGTCATTCACAGCTATCAGTTAAGTAATAGACCCTTCTGGACACTGGTGCATACATGGTATTAGTAACCATAGATTAAAATTATGCAAATAAAAAGGACATGCCATATTATTCTTGTGGTACTGAAATATTGACAAGCTAGCCATTAGTAACAACAGATCCTAAAGGATTCAACTATTGTAGTTGCATCTGATTAGAGCACCAAATTAAAATAGCTACTATAACTTTATGCTTATCCTAAAATTATTTCGTTTAACTGTGAATCAAACAATAATTGTGAATAATGAAAACAAATTAGGTAAATAAAATGTAGTGAAAAATGCAAAAGCGTGGATCATATAATAAGAATCACATTCCTGATTCTCAGATGTGCTCTTCATTGTTGTACTTTAAGTTATTTTTTTTGTTGCTACAACTTTTGCTTCATATTAATTGTTGTTTTCTATGTTTGAAATTTTTTCAAGGTTTGAATTTCAGAAGGATTTTATTTTTTTCTTGTCCATCAGTTTCTCTTAATTTTGGCAAGGACTTTGTTTTTGATGAAAATACAAGTATTTCTAAGCCATAAAACATTTTATGCCAAAGTAAGATTACCTTCATTACAATGACAATCAGGTTAATAGCTATTGAACAGTGCTCTTCTTTTATATTTTTCCATTATTATTTTCATTCCTTGATAAATTTAATTGTGTAAGGAACATTCAATGATATGCGTTTTGAAACATTAACCAGGTACCTTTGTATGTTTATGAATGTTCTCCAGGTGCCACTTTCCTTTTGCAAAGAGTTACAACTTTGTAATGTTCACATTGAAGTTGATGGTTCTATTATTAAAAAAATAATTAATAAGAAGGAAATCTTCATCATTTCTCTCATTGATATTTTTATTTATGAAATTTAAATCAGAAATTGAAGAAACTCTTTTAAGGCTAATACAAGATGTTTTAGTAACAATAATATAGATTTAAATGATTTATTTCCTTGGCTCTCAGAAGATTACATTCCAACTTGGTAGGAATAAAAGTGGTCCTAATCTATTGCTACTCTGTCTGTTAAATGCTAAATGTAATGAAAATAATTTCTTTTGATAATATATTATATGGTAAACTTTGCATATCATTATTTTGGAAATATGTTGTTCTCAGTAGAAATGAGAAGTCATTTTTTATCAACCTCTTGAATCCATTATATCATTTTATTCCCTGGGTGAAGTATTCAATAATATTACTATCTTATTGTACAAACCACATTTTGAGCCTGAAAAATAACAGTGCTGCCACTTTGATAACTTGAATTTAATGGCCAAGTTCAATTGATTAGAAGGTCACAATAAAATATTTTAAGCAAAGATTTCAGATATAAATATGAGGTCCCATTAAGACTTCTTTAGATGGAATTGTTATGGATAGATTCAGGGAAATCCAGGAGTTTTAAAGTTTTTGAGAGTTATTTCCAGTTAAGAATTACCAATTCAGTTAACTCTGCCTATAGTTATAATGAATTCTAGACAGAATTTTAGTAGTTGACAATTTTTTTTTTAATAAAAGGAAACTAAATTGTTTAGTGCAATCAATATTTACTAAGTATCATGAACCATTTGAACTAGAGATGGATATATGCATAAGATTANTAAAAATTGAAACATTTACTTTGCCATTAACCTAAGTAATATAAAAGAAGTTTGGGGGTTTCTAGAAGTAACTGCTTGAGCTTTTCACCAATGAGATTAGCATACATAATTGAATTAAGAATTTGCCAGAACTAAGTTAAACCAGAACAGACTAAGTTCCAGCGGATGTTAAGAGTAAATATTAGATTTAATTAAATAGTCAAAGATTGTAATACGTAGTATGTAACAAAAAGAATTGACATCGAACAGCAGAATAAATTAATCCGAGCAATGACAATTTGCATGAAAACCACAAAAGCATCACCAAAATGCCAATGTAACGAACTTTGCGAAGGTATACATACATATGGATAAACTACGTAAGAACTTAATCACCAGGGCCAGTTTCAGACAATGAATGCGAGGGAACCGCTGCACGGCGCAACATTCAATAGAGGCTTTGGCGATTGAATATCGAATTACGAACCCATTCAACGTTAAGTTTGAAAGATTCATATATTTTCAGTGAAATGTCGACGACATAATCGCGTCACAGAAATGCCTGATCGAACAAAAAGAGCAAATTAGGATTCGCCTTGGGAGTGTCCCACCCTTACGTGAGCGATAGTCTGTAGCTCTGATTACGGAACTGCCTTTTCATTGCAACGGTGCGAAGTCAATTCGTTTACAATATCCCGGCGTTAATCGATAAAACCATCTATCGCAAAATAAGCTGTAAGAGAAGAGTCGAGAAATTTTGGTTAATCCATTCCTATGCTTTTAATTCATGAGGTCACTGTATCCGCGAACCACGGTCTAATGCCCAAGGTTGCTTTCCACCACATGTTGGCTTTTTTAAGAAGCATATTCTTTAATATAGGAGCTCCCTTTATTCTGTTTGAGGATATACTGCATTTTTCTTTTGATCTATATGTTACAGGTCGCCAAGTTTTCAAGTCATTTTTTTTTTTTCTTAGTTCAGTTTATATCCCTCATTTTAATCAAATCAAGTACTCTTTACAGTAGGAATACTGCAGACAACCCCTTTCAAAAACCTATCGTTCAAGAGGTATCTATTTAGCATTTGAGTGATTAATTATCGAGTGATTTTCTGCTTGAATTGAGCATGTTAATCTTTAAGTATGGTTTGATTTTCCTCATTTAAAAGAAGGTCTAAGTCTCTGTGTCACTTAAAAGTGTTTTTTCCAATGGCTAACTTTCATTTTCATAGGTTCACATTTCTAGTGATATTCCTTGAGTTTACTGCAATTTTCCATTTTTGCTTGGTAGTTTAATTCTTGTTTTCATCTTTTTTCAATTTTTTTATGTAATTATTCTTGAATTGTAATTTGTAAGGTCAATTTTTTTTTTTGGATACTTCTCACGATTATTAGTTACATTTTTATCAAGTTTGAATTCTGAAATCAATGGAAGAAATTTGAAGTATCCAGGTCATTCTAGAATTTACAGAAAATTTGCTTTAACCCTTTAGTGCCATTTCTATTGTTTGAAAATTATGAGAAATCACAAAAATATCAGATTAATTTTCATAGTCTGAGTTTCAAATTTGCTGAAAGAAATTATGTAGTTTCCAGAACGTTCTAGAATTTCCAGAAATTCTGAGTTAACCCTTTAATACTCTTTCACTTTCCAATTTTTTTTTCATTTCTTCAAATAGAAATTTTCTAATTTTTATAGACTGCATTTATTTCCTTGTCTTTGATATTTCATTAAAAATTCTTCCATGGCAAGACTAGTCTGATAAAAATTTCAATTTATTTTCAGTCTCATCGGTAATTCCATGCTTGTATTCAGAAAATTTTGTTGAAAAATATTCTAAGTCCAAATTGTAAACAATGAAAAATTTCAGTTCCAGTTAAAGAATTTCCCAGAAATAAATGGTGTNGAAATTTCACTTTAACCCTTTGAAGCTGAAACTCAAAAAATTCTTTCAGTTAAGAATATCCCAGAATAAATGGTATGTTTCTAGAACATTCTGGAAAATTTTTTAGTAATTTTTCTAGTATATTCTAGAAGGTTCTGGAAAAATTTCCTTAGAATAATTTTAAAAATTAAGTCCCCAAGGTCATTTAATTAGTTAAAAATAATTGTTTTCTCATGTTTCATACTTTTTTCAGATCAATTTTTGTCTTCTGTGCTTGTATTCTCAGTGATCTGTCTTTTCAATGGCTATGTTCAGAATAATTCAAAGTGAAAATTATTCTGAACATAGCCATTGAAAAGACCCAGATCACTGAGAATAAAAGTACAGAAGACAAAATGGCTGCCACAGCTACAGGAAAAACAATTGAATTTTTGAGCTCCGAGATAGGCCCAGTTTTCACTTCCCTTACTGTGCCAAAAATTTTGGAGGGTGATGAGTTGGACGCATTCATAATGAAACTTGAAGAGGTCTTTTCTGACATTTCTTTATTTAATCTCTGTAACAAAATGTACACTTCAAAATATTTTCAATAAAGCACAAAAAATCAGCTCCTTGTATTTTCGTTGCTGCAATTCCTCCATGCATCCAAGTACATAGTTACACTGGATTAAACCTGCAGTGGAAGTTTGTCATTAAAATCACAGATTGAAAATTTTTACAGAACAATTGGTGAAAATAATAGCATAATACAAATTATATTTTTCATTTTGAGATTTAAAAAATTCTATCTGGAATTGGATGCAACGATAGCAAGGTAAGATAACACTTCTCTCGAAATTCTATTCTTAATAACATTACTAGAAATGAGCCGTTTTAACAGGTCTTGAACATTTTAAGCAATTGTCTAAAATAGTTGAAAATTAAATTTTTCACTTAGAATTTATCTGAAAATTGATTTCAAAAGGCTCTGAAATCACAAGTTTAACATCTCAAAAATCAATTCTTATTAGCCATTGAATTCCATGATATCTTGCAGTTGCATGAAAATTGTTTGTTTAAAATAGCCTAATATGAAAATTACATCGTTTTACTTTGAATACGCAACTATCTGAAAATAGATTTCAACCAAAGCATTACCGTATCTGCCACAACAGCAAGGGAAGATTAAAACTTTCAAAAATAAATTGTTAATAGCATTATAAGGACGTTTTTAGAGGTCTTAAAAATTGAAACATTTACTTTGCCATTAACCTAAGTAATATAAAAGAAGTTTGGGGGTTTCTAGAAGTAACTGCTTGAGCTTTTCACCAATGAGATTAGCATACATAATTGAATTAAGAATTTGCCAGAACTAAGTTAAACCAGAACAGACTAAGTTCCAGCGGATGTTAAGAGTAAATATTAGATTTAATTAAATAGTCAAAGATTGTAATACGTAGTATGTAACAAAAAGAATTGACATCGAACAGCAGAATAAATTAATCCGAGCAATGACAATTTGCATGAAAACCACAAAAGCATCACCAAAATGCCAATGTAACGAACTTTGCGAAGGTATACATACATATGGATAAACTACGTAAGAACTTAATCACCAGGGCCAGTTTCAGACAATGAATGCGAGGGAACCGCTGCACGGCGCAACATTCAATAGAGGCTTTGGCGATTGAATATCGAATTACGAACCCATTCAACGTTAAGTTTGAAAGATTCATATATTTTCAGTGAAATGTCGACGACATAATCGCGTCACAGAAATGCCTGATCGAACAAAAAGAGCAAATTAGGATTCGCCTTGGGAGTGTCCCACCCTTACGTGAGCGATAGTCTGTAGCTCTGATTACGGAACTGCCTTTTCATTGCAACGGTGCGAAGTCAATTCGTTTACAATATCCCGGCGTTAATCGATAAAACCATCTATCGCAAAATAAGCTGTAAGAGAAGAGTCGAGAAATTTTGGTTAATCCATTCCTATGCTTTTAATTCATGAGGTCACTGTATCCGCGAACCACGGTCTAATGCCCAAGGTTGCTTTCCACCACATGTTGGCTTACGGAGTTAATTTCAGAATAGGTTCACGTAAACAAGTGCAACACTGAACCGGAGAGAATTTAGTACTAACAGAAAATCTATTTCAATGTAGGTTGAAACTGATGGTTGACTGATCCCGAAAGCCCGATGCTCAAATGCGACCTGTACATTTAATTCTTAATCGAGTTTCAACTCTTCATTGACAATAAGGCTGAATACCGAAATCAGACCAAGTTTTTAAATTTAGCTAACGCGGATACATCAAAGTAGAAGATATCTGAGAAAAACTAGAACCTAATACGGAAAACAACGTAAAATGTTTCCAATTTGGGAAAATGCGTGAAATCAAACATCTCTATCCCTCTAATGATATACTGGTCGAATGTTCCATTTAACTGAACAGCTCATTCTCGAAGAATGAGTCTTATGAAACAAACGCATCAAATCTAAAATTGAAACAAAACAAAGTAGGAATGTAGCGTTCTGAACGAAATATTTTAACCACTCTAGTTGCCTTTTAAAAAGACCTTTAAGATAAACTGCAACATTCGGGTGGCCAACTCGCGATTACTGCATGGTATTGCATAAATAAAAATTCCTGCGATAAGATTAAGCACCTGAACGAAGTCTGTTTAATTGATACCAACGCCACGTGGTTAACCCATTTATCTCACATTAACAATTTCACGCGAAGATATTGGAAACAGATGAATTAACGTAAAAATTAATCACACCGCGACCTAAATTAACGAGGAACGTTTGAAACTTTTAACACAAGTAACTTCAATAAGACTCACGAAAAGACGTGACCAATTGTCAGCGACAGCGTCGAACTCCAGGATACGTCCTTCGTGCGGCAGCGAGGTGTCTTCGAGCAGGGTTGAACCTTCAGCAGTCAACAGAAGAGAGGACGAGTTGGCGGTCTGCAAGTCCTTTTATGCTCAGACAACGGATAGTGGTGGCGCTGTAGAGAGAAAGGAGGGTTGGAAACTACTACTGCGATTATTATAACTCCTAAATAATTATAAAATATTGCGAGATTTATGAAACCCAATATATAGTAAAATGGCTGTCAACAAGAATTGAACTCGGCAACTATAGCAAGGTAAGATGAAATTTTACTCAAATCAATTTTTAATAACATTAAGACGTTTTTAAATCCAGATACTGTTTACAGTTTCGTAACTGACATTTATCATTCATCTCTGAAATGCCCAAATTTTAATTTTAATTTAATGAAATATAGGAAATGAATTGGATTTCTTTGATTTGTTTTGATTTTTCGATTTATTCGGGTTAAGTCCGAATGTAGAAGTGCAAAAAAATTACATATTTCCGTCAGATAATATAGGGATAAAAATAGCGCCATCATTCAAATTTATGCTATACATTTTCTGAATGCTGAATTTCCCGAATATCGAATAACAGTTCCATTTCGAAGTTAACTAATTCGTGTTATAATGCAACGTCACTGTTTGGGTACCCAATTTTTTCTCCGCTACCTAAATAGCAAATTTTTGATACCCTTACGACCAAGAAAGCGTTTCAGCAGCTGTTGTTAAAGAGGCGAAGGCAATTATGAAGATAATGTTAAAGACAATATCCAGCACGTTTTCCTAGGTTGAAATGTACGTTATGCAAGCTAATTCAGGATGTAACTTTTGCTGAAAGATGCCTCGGAACTAATGTATGAATATATGGGAGTAGAGGCAGCAAATAGAACAGAATAATATCCCATTGACAAATTTCGTTATTAATGCATTGATAATAAAATTTTTCTGTATTGGATTTGGTAAGACTGAAATATGAATTTCCATAAATCGTCCGCAGAAATATTAATTGGGTTAAAGTTGTTCAATAATGTTTGAGAAAACTCTTCAGCTGTTTCTTTTTAAAATACAGTCCAGTTGCATGTTCCAAGTATTCTCACGTGTTTATTTTAGGGTTCATACCCCTGCCATTGAGATTGAGTGTAACAACAAACATGAACATAACTGACACTGGGCACAATGGGGTTTAAATATCACCTGCCTAATCAAGGTATTGTGAGGAGCAGAGCCCACCCTTAGAAAGCCTTTCAAATGCTGTCAATGCTGAATTAAATTGTTCTCAGTGCACATGAAATTTGAGCCACTGACTAAAACTTTACATAATGTCACAATTAAATAATGCTCAGTACATAAAATTAATGGTATCCAGTGATACTTGGTGGAATGACATGATTAAAATATTTTATTCTAGTACATAAGTAAAATTATCAGAAGAGAAATGTTTAACTGATGCAAAATGCCCAGTAAATATTTCTCTTTAACTAAATGAGTGCAATATAATATAGCCTTTTGCTTCAAAAAATGTATATATAATCAGATCAGATATTCTTGGTAGTTAGCATGGTAAGTAAAGCGAAGAAGTTAAATTTAAAGTAATAAAAATTGTACCGTTTTAACTCATCCTTAAAAATGGTAACTCTAGAGACTTCAATGATAGCTTTTTTACAGCTGACTTTTCAACTGTCTTCCATACCAAAATTATCAACCTTTCTAAAAGGAAGTCATCCTCTTTTGTGGATTAATTTACCTTATGGAATGGTTCGAATCGCAGACCATTAACCACTCCTCTCAACGTAAGAATTCATACAATCATATAAACGTTGAACATCTAGAGGTTTTGTATGAATACTGGAATTAATAGCAAATACATTTATTGATATATCAATCCATTACTACAGGTGTTTATCACATATTCCTATGGTTTATTTTGTTTTTTTTTTTTTGGAGCAATACATTTTGTTAATCATAAGGGTTGCCATGATAGTGCTGGAGCAATTACCTGAGAATTTGTAATCAACAAGAAAAAATAAGCAAATAATCAGCAAAAGAATGCTGTTGAAGTATCTACAGACAGTCCTTGCCTTTTGCGGAGTTTAAGTTCCTTAAAAAACCTAAAAGTCATAGTCGTGATAGAGAGGTAATAAGAATGGTAGAAAATGCTCCGTAGCAAGGCTCGGTACTAATGACAATGAACCAAGGTGAGTGGTGGCAGTGATTTAAAATAGGAGAATTGTTAAAAGTGCTTCGACATCTGAACTCGCTTTCCCTCCGGTAATCGAACCCGGGACCTCTTCCACTGTAGTCGAATGCGTTGCCCACTTGGCTAACCAAGCCCCGCATACATGTGAAATTGTGTTTATATTTGTGTGATAAGAGAATAGGGAAAGAGCCAGCTTCCCTATCTCCTAGAATTAGATTATACACGATAGATCTAATGAGATAAATTACTGAAAAAGTAAGAGAAAGTAAAATAACCTGTAGTTTTGCAAAAGAATCTATAAAATAGGCGAAGGTTTTCTCGCAAGGGCTTACTTCATTTATACCGCAAAAATCAACACTATAAACCGTGATATGAATTTCAATGGAGAATGAAAAATAATCAACATGAACTAGGAAAATGAGAATGAATGCAGTATCTCCGTCACGAACGGGTAAATATGTAGAAGATTTGCTCTATGTTGTGGGCAAGCAAATCTTCTCTTTCTTTCACTGTGTGAGTTACATACAATCAGAGAAGAATATCACACAGAAAAACTTGCAAAGTCGCGTAAAAAGCGATGGAGACCGAAAATTACAGCGATACGTCAATGAGTAATAAGGCATGAAAAACATTTGTACTTAAAAAACCAAACCAACCCAACTCAACCCAACCCCTATTAGCTACCAAACTAATTGATGGGCTTAGTGAAAAAAGGGGGTATCCCACATTTTGGTCGGAAATGAAATAACTGCATAATGAGTAACTTAATACTGTATACTATTTATTTATTCCACCATTAGGCTGCTAGATAGCCCTAATTTTAAAGAAAAAAATTAAAATTCGAAATATGTTTTCCGTAGTTCATATAATTTGAGTGGAATAAGGGGGCTATTCTTGTTGAATCCTATATCTAATGAGCTTGACAGAATAATCACGCAAATGAACGAAAAATGCCAGGGATATGAAATGTAATAAACAATTCATTAGGAGTGTTGAAATTAAACTTTAAATTTTAAGTATTTATGTTGGTTACATATTGTTTCAGTTCCTTCTCAAGGTACTTCAAATGAAAGACTCGAAAAACTCGATGTTTACTCGAAACTCGATATGTACTCGGAAAATGAACAGAGGAGGAAAACATCACCGCAAACCTCATGTATGCAAAGAAGAAGATGTAAAGCTTGCTGAGAATCATATCAGACTGTTCGACCTAACAACAAGCAGTATATGTTAAGTGTCAGCTCGGTTGAGGAAATGCATCGCTTGTATGCCACGTACTGTAATGAGGCCGAAACTAATCCTTTAAAACCACATAAGCATAGACATACTTTTAATAACTATTTCAACATTGGTTTTGAACTTCCACGAAGTGACACATGTCATTACAAATTACAAAGGATGATTTTGTAAACTTGAATCCATTAGTTAATAAACTTACGAAAAGAAACAAAACCCGTTCTGTATCTAATGTAGACTTCAGAAAAGCATCAGCTCTGAGGTTCCAAGGTGGGCATAAAGAGGATGTGGGCTTTACATATAGTGAGTTGATTCCATACATGACTGTATGATTTCAGAAATGTAAAGGAAAACCAATGAAATTAGCAGGCACAGTTTTGGATTACAAATGCCCCAATGGTCTTCCAATTATAGCTGATAAATTTCGTGACATACTTTCAATGTTAAAGTTTGTACCACCAGTTTACCAAAACTTTTACTTGAATTTGAAATCAGATGGTGGATGTGAAAATGATGAACATGACATAATATAAGTCGGTTGTTTCTTAGTAAACTTCTTACATTGTAAACTTTTGTATTTCTGCTTTGCTATTAAATGCAAGTGTATTTTTACAAATTAATATATTTTATTGTACATTTGCAGTAAGTTAGTTCAGTACCTTCCTAATGCAATGCCATTATTTTGTTGCGGATGATAATTTTCCCCTTTAGCTATAGAAAATTTAATAAAATACTTAATATCTCAAAAACGTATTTTTGTGGGATAACCCCTTATTCCACTAAGCCATTCAATTATAGATTGCAAAACATACTCGAGGGTGTATGTGTGTGTGTGTGTAAACGAAAACTAATTTGTGTATTAATTTTACGAAATTTGTGTGAGAGGCGTTACTTTTCCTCGTTGTAAACATTTCATTTCCTAAGTCTTTAACCGAAAATGTTTGCAGCAATAGAGCATTAAACACCCCTTTTCCATACTTTTGAACAGGAAAAAAACGATAATAAGTAGTGAAAAAGTGAAAGAGAGTAGGATTTAAGGACATTTCTTCCATTTTTTGAATCGTCGTACATGCAGCCAGAGGAGGCTTCCGTTCCTATACATGCCGAATTTTAAAAAAGCCATGGAGACCGATAATAACAGGGATACGCCAATGAGTAATAGAGCATTGAAGATATTTTTACTTAAAAAACCAAACAAACTAACCCGCCAACCAAACCCAACCCCTAATAACAAGCGAATTAATTGCAAATTATAAACCGGACACGAGGGTGAATGTGTTTTCTATAACGGAAACTAAATGGCATTTTGATTTTACGAAATTTGTCTGTTAGGTGTTATTTTTCCTCCTTGTTGACATTTCATTTCCTATGTATGTAAATGAAAATTCTTGCAGCAATAGAGCCTTTTCCGTTCTTAAAAATAGGAGAAAAAACGACATAAAGTAGTGAAAAAGTGAAAGAAAATAGAATTAAGGAACGTTTTTTCAACTTTTTTATCGTCTTACATGTAACCGGAACAGGCTTCCGTTCCTAAAAATGCAGATTTTTCGCTATTTTTTCCGAGAAATTGGTGTTTTAAAAAGCCGATAGGACCCAAAAACGCCCCCGATTGTCTGTACTTAAAAGGGCAATATAAACCACCGATGTGAGGATGTTCTGGTACTTATCTCCCAATCTCAACTTCAGCTTTAGTATTCGATTTTACTATATTTGATTCACCATCATGAAGACACCATTTAAAATGCATTGGCCCGTGCATTTTAAACGGGAGATATTCGGGCGCTGTTGCGACATTTGCGTAAAAATATGAAGTAAGTCAAAATTGTTTGAATTTTTTCTGTATTGATTGGAATTGCTGCCGGATTTTACTGTGTGTTTAACCTTAGGATATTTACTACCATAATTGCATAAAAAACGAAAATGTTACATTTCAAAGAAATTCTGGATTTTTTTCCTGTTCTGTTTGAAAGCGTGCCTTAAGTTCTCTAATTTAAGGAAAACAGAATTTTTAACATCCAACTCTGCCTCAAATTATTTTCTTTCCGATAGCATTA
>KZ308376.1:1065199-1101494 GCA_000376725.2 Ladona fulva
ATTTGGAGGGCGCTCTTAAATGATTACAATAAAGAGAAACATTTCAAATGGAGAGAAGATCCATTAATGTGGTGGAAGGAAAATGATAAATTCAAGGTATTCAAGCCAATCGTGCGTCAGTTTTTATCGGCTCCATCGGGGATCGTTCCTAGCGAACAGCTGTTCAGTGGAGCTGGTTTGATTTACAACCATTTAAGAAATAGACTGGATGGCGAAAAAGCATCCAAATTACTGTTGATAAAATATAATTTATCAATTATAAATTTTGACTATTAGTTTGTAAATTTGTCCTACATATGAAAACATTCGCTAGTTTTTTTTCAGTTTCATTAACTTTTGTAACAATTCAAAATTTTCCTTTTCTCATTTTGCAAATGAAGGTTGTTTTAAGCAAATTTTATAGTTTCCTGGTGTAATTATGTCACCTCCATCTCCGATATACCTCCGACTCCGACGGAGGTCGGAATGGAACCTCCGAATCCGACTCCGCCTCCGATAAAATCACCTCCGTAACATCCCTAATTTAGTCTCAGTCCAAGAATCTTTATTTTCTTCTCCTCCATAAAATCTATCAGCTCCTCTACTTTACCCAACAAGGTCAATATGCTCACAGTTCCAATCATGATATCTTTCCATCTTGCTCTTTTCCTTTGCCCATTCCTTGTTCCTGGTAGTCCATTTCTCATAGTACTCCCAGGATTGAAAGTGCCACACGTTGCTTGTGGGGTACACCCTAGCATAGGTCCTGATCCACAAATCTGATTCATATAGGCTGATTTTTCGATGAGGTCGCCACTCTCAAACGCATTTTTACCCTAACTGCCAGGGAGTTTTGATATTGGAGTTTACCTTCTCCTAGTTGGGTTGCCTTCCCAGGCTATAGAGCCCCATCTACCCTATATTGGACCACTTTTTGTCAGGCTCCTACCCTTCGACCTGCATGGCTTGGGTGTCCCTACCAGGAGGCTTGACCTCTCGCCAGTAAAGCTCTCCGGGTCACTGGAGTACACAAACCTCCTTACCACGGTAAGGTGGTGGTCGCTGCGGTGTCTGGTGACCAAATGGTAGAGCTAGAGGCAAATCTATGTTGACGGAGAGAGAAATCGGTAGGTAATAGTGAACTTAAAATCAGTGCCATTACCGCAGTTTTAAAGAAAATTTTAAAATAAAAATATATCTTACATGCGCAAGGTTCATTTCGTTTTTTGGTTCAAGTATTGTGAAAATAAGAGCATTTCAAGTGGGTGAAAAAAAGGTTGGTGAACCTCTTCGCAATATTTACTGTCACTTCATTAGTTCTCTTGCTTTTTGTGTATACAAATGAATAGTATTTATAACAATTTGTAATAAAAAATATTTAAATGAACTTATTGGTTGCGTGTAAGCCTTCCTTTTTTATGAATTTCAAAGTTACGTTCTTAATTTGGGTAATGTTGTGAAGACTTGAAGTTTCATATATTTTTTTAAATTTGCCCTGTGTTCTCTGACCCATATTCCTTCTCTGCACACTTGTGTCACACTAATGACAAACTCAGCCCTCAAGAAGACAATGGAAAGGTTTCAATAATGTACTTAGAGTCATTAGAGTAACCAGTAACCATCTTCTCAATTAGGAAATTTTTCGCTGGAACAACGGAGCATCGAAATAGTTAAGTTGCTGCCGTTGGTGCTTCGACTGCTTTGGTCTACTAACCGTTCAAAACAAAGTGTTGATGAGCTATATCACACAAACACAGCATAGGGAAGCTAATTTTTTTCCCTTCCTTACTTCTTAGGAAATTTTATTGACTCTCATTTTCTATGATTGTGGTAGAATTATTTAGTAATTATCTGTAAAAGATATTTTTGAGAAGTTCCTCTTTTCCATATAGGAATGAATATTTGCAACAGTACTATCACGATTCGTAAAGAAAATTAATAACATTTACAGATGTTGATAGCATTTGCAGTCACTTACAAGTATATAAGCTTTATTCCAACATTACTTGGGAAATGTCGTTTAATTTGTAAGTAAAAATAGTTACTCTTCGTAAAGTACCTTTTATGCAAGCATGTCACGAATTATTGACAAATTCCATGTTGTTTTAGGTGTCTAAATTCGAAGGAATTCCCTAAATCGCAAAAATAAGAGTTTTCGAGGGAAAAATGAGCAGGAATCCTTACGAGTTTTCGAATCTGCCTTTTACCTTTCTTTGATACGTATTAGCAATACTTCTCGAAACTATACTTCTAAGGAAGGTGGATCATTCACAATATGCGTAACTCTTCGGTCTGTTTAGTGGAAGGATGTTATTCAACCACAAGTACCAAGGGATTGAGACTATTCCATTTCCCAAGAAACAGGGAAAAGTAAGTAAATCTAAGTTGTGGTTTGTTATTAAAAATCGGGATGGATAATCGGCGTCCAGGATTTTAAAATTCTAGAGTTCTTGCATCTCGTGGCCCGTAAATAACATATGTGTAAAGCTTCTGCATAGTATAATTCTTTCTCCTAATGAATAATTAGCATCAAGACTCTTCAAGTGATATTTACGGTGCTATACTTCATTAAATGATCAAAATATTTCTATTGATGGTTAAGGTTATTTCTATTTATTTGGCTTTCTTTTCGGGATCTGTGCTTGAATATTCCATATTTACGTTATTTATCTCCAAAAATCACAAACAATTTAAGTTAAAGATTCGTCTGCTTTGTAACAGCATCATGCAGTTAAAATGACAAACATTTCTTCATTGTCCTTTTATGTATTAAAAGCTGTATGACGTTGTTTATTATATTCTATTATTATGTTTGCTTTGGATTTATGAATAGAAGAAAATATGAAACTGTCTACTGTTTTGCCCTAAGCCTCATTTAAAAACGTTAATAAAATTTATAAATTTTATCATCCTCAGTATAAGGTATGCAATATATTTTGCTCAAAGCGACGTGATCATGATTATTTATTCTTTTCAGATGTGTTCAATGGGTCGAGTTTACGGGTTCCTTGATTCTTTTTGATTATTGGAAAAAACGACAATTACTAGGGAAAAAAATTGGGAACCACTGTAAGATTTGCGCATTGCATTTCCTTGATGAGGATTTTGAAAACGAATGGAAGGTGAGACTCAAGCGTGGGGCTGTACCTTCGCAATATGGACCGCCGGTGATGGAATTTATGGCCACACATGAAATTGCTGATGTTTCATGCACTACTCCCATATCATCGAACTGTAGATCTACAGAAAGCCCATCTGAGGACAGAACTTTTGACATTGAATCTAGTGATTTGGATGATGACCAGCCTCCTGTTGGTGCTTCGAAATCACCGGAAAAAGTGGTCCCAACTCAATTAGAGGGCGATGCAATGAGAATTGCATGTAAAACTGCTGCATACTTCAGCCAAATGTATTGTACGGTGGAAGGATGTTTTGCCAACTCAAAATCAGATGGATTGAAACTATTTAATTTTCCATCTGACAAGAATAGGTAAGAACATTAAATTGTGGTTTGTAATTGAAAAATCTAAAAGACTGATAGGTCTGTAAATCTGTAAAATTATTGATGTCTTGCATCTATTACCATAATGTTTAGTCATAATTACCATATATGTTTAGAGTATTGTTCATGCACTGTTTGTCTTAATGAATCTTAAAGAAATAATATTTATTACTTGGTGTCTTCCTTGTGGTCATGGAATACATTGAATGATAAAAGATATTTCTACGATGTCTGGCTTTTCTGATATTATTGTGAATACCATTCATTCTTTAGGCTTATCTCAAAAAAGTGATTTCTTTTGTTGAGAATGAAACATTTATTAGGATGATGGCAAACATCTTTTCATTATTGTTTTCTTTCTGTACTGTCCTCAGCCCATACTTAAAACCTCGTTCCCTCCTCCAGTTGCTGCAAAAAGCATTGGAAAAAGGGATGAGGTGACTAAGCAAAATGATGACTGAGGATTTTGCTCACATTTTCCTCACTGAGACATAAGTGGAACAAGTCTGAATAAAAGAAGCTCAACAACTGTCTGAGTAACACTTTCCATAGCATTCCATAACAAGAAACCATAATTAATGCTATTATTCAGCATTCCTCATACTTCAGTAGCATTAATAACATCACAGCCATAAACAAGACTGAGACAAAAGTAAATGAAAGACATTTTTCCATTTACTCTACCAAAAGACAAATAAAAAATATTCCAATTATCAAAATATCAGGATCATTCTTTTATGTAACAATTTGAATTTTATTTACCATTATATTTTCATTAAGTAGAAGAAAAAATGTTGTGACTTATAACTGCATCTTGCAAAAACTCATTCTAAGATTTGATTCTGCTCAGCATAAGTTAGACTTTAATAACAATTTTGCTCAGAGCGATATGATCATCATTAAATCATGATTACTTTTCAGGTGTGCAAAATGGGTTGAGTTTACAGGTTCCTGGACACTCCTAGAGTATTGGGAAAAACGTCAATTACTCGGGAAAAAAATTGGGAACCACTGTAAGATTTGCTCATTGCATTTCTGTGATGAGGATTTTGAAAATGAATTGAAGGAGAGACTCAGGCGTGGGGTTGTTCCTTCGCGAAACGGACCGCCAAAGATGGAATTTATGGCCACACCTGAAATTGCTGATGTTTCATGACTACTCGCGTATCAACGCTCTCTTAAAACTGTCAATACAACTTGTGCCAGTGGTATGAATTAGATGATTTGGATGTTCCTCACCTTTCTGTTATTATTTTAAATTATTTGGTTTTGACTCACAAGACCTATTATTCTCATGGTGATTTATTTAATTCATTTGTAAATCATAAATATATGCTTTTAAAACCAATGTGTTGATAGTCAATAATTTCACTTTAAAATCTATGAAATTTAAGATTCTGGAAATATTTATATAATCCATATTTAGTTACTTGCTTATGAATTCTAAATTCGCAGTACAGGTAAATGTACTGGAATAAACTTTGAAGCACTTGCATTTCTGACTTCCTTCATGCCTTGTGAAATATTGTTGCCTTAACAAGGTTTTGACTAAGAAACAGTTGACTCACCCCTTAGATACCATATATATTGGCAAAACAACTAAACTTTGTGCCAAAATTATCAAGTCAATTTTTCCAAATATAAGATGCCTCAAATGTAAAAAGATTCTACATTCTCATCCATTCAAATTAGGAAAAAACCTCAATTTTACCAAAAAATTGAGATTTTACCGAACATTGTAATATAAAAAAATGCAAAATAAACATAATTTTTTTCATAAATAACTATCTAGATAATGGACAAAAATACTTTGAAATCTTGCGTGAAATCTGCAAGGCATATGTTCCTAAAACAAATGTTATATTTTTTTAGATTTCAAGATTATCTTGTAATGTTTTCAAAATCTAGTTGTGGTATTGAGTTTATAAATAAATAAAGAGATAGCATAAAGGAATAGACAACTAATATGGTCATAGGTCTTAACCAGGCTGCTTCCATTTCTCCGTAAGAATTATGTGGAGGTGAACTAGTGAATTTACTTTAACTCTTGCCAATAGATGCAAAGAATGATAGAAAAGGACATGTTTTACTTATGCATAAGTATTACAAAATGTCAAAAGTGATAGTTTTTTCTCTAGGTCATTGGAAATGCTCTTCAATCAGATATTATAGGAAAACTGGGAATTAGCTAACCAAGAGGCATATAGTTTTGATAGTTAATTGGATGTTTGCTTGGGGCCCCTCTAGCTTCTTTGCTATTTAATACATACAAGTAACTTTTCCTCATGTGTATACTTGGGATATGAATGTTGAGCCTAAATGAAAAGCATCGCTGACCCAGCAAAATTTTCAATGATTTTTGAATTTTGGAAAATTAATTTTTGCTTCTCCATTGTTTCCTCTCCATTTCTTCAGGGACTCCTTCATTTGTTTGTAAGACTTTGTAAGCCATAAAACATTTTAAGCCAAAGTAAGATTGCCTTCATTATGATGACAACCAGGTTAATAGCCATGAAGTAGTGCTCTTCTGTTACATTCTGCCATTAGTATTTCTATTTCTTAGTTAATTTAAATAGTAAAGGAAATATATAATATTATCCAGGTAGCCTTTTGCATTTTTGCATGTTCTCCAGATGCCACTTTATATTTGCACAAAGCGGCATTTTTATTGTGATATTCTGATTGCAAGTGTAATTATATAAGTTAGACTATAATAACAATTTTGCTCAGAGCACCACGATCATCATTAAATCATGATTTCTTTTCAGGTGTGCAAAATGGGTTGAGTTTACAGGTTCCTGGACACTCCTAGAGTATTGGGAAAAATGTCAATTACTCGGGAAAAAAATTGGGAACCACTGTAAGATTTGCTCATTGCATTTCTGTGATGAGGATTTTGAAAATGAATTGAAGAAGAGACTCAGGCGTGGGGTTGTTCCTTCGAAAAACGGACCGCCAAAGATGGAATTTATGGCCACACCTGAAATTGCTGATGTTTCATGACTACTTCATACTACTATATAAGGAAATATATAATATTTATTCTGTAATGTTATCCAGGTAGGCTTTTGCATGTTCTCCAGATGCCACTTTATATTTGCACAAAGCTGCATTTTTATTGTGATATTCTGATTGCAAATGTAATTTTATCATTTAGAAGAAATATAATAATAAGGAAACTTTTCTATATTTAGATATTGAAGAAAATTCTTTAAGACAAGATGTTATAGCACTATGTTTCATTGGCATTGACATAGAGTCAAAAGATTTATTTCTGAGTAAATTAGGTACTGTCATGGTAGAGGAGATAGAGGTCCTCATCTATTGTTACCTCTTACTGTTTAATATTAAACATAATGAAAATAATCTCTGTCTTGTCTCTCTAATAATGTCTTGTTCGCAGTAGAAATAGGTTTTTGTTTGTTATCATTTCCTTGAATCAATGAAATCATTAAATTTAGGTTCTTGAGTATTCAATAATATGATATTCTGATTGCCCACACTACTATGAGCTCAATAAATAAAAATACAGCAACGTTGATAACTTGCAATTGCAATTTCACTTGAGTGGACAACCCATGTAGAATAGTTTAAACAAATATTTCAAATTTAAAAATGGGGCATAAAGAAGAATTCCTACTTTTTGATTTGGCATTATTAAGGATATACTCCAGGGGAAACTTAGAAATGTTAAGCTTTTGAGGATTATTTCCTGACAAAAATCATTAACTCTCCTGGTAGCCAAGGAATGTTAAATAGGAACTACCTAATTATAGAGAGAATTTAAACTATGTCAGGCTTTGTTGCATTCATTAGAATGAAAGGAAGCTAAATTGTTTACGGCAATCAACATTAACTTAGAATCAAGAACCACTTTGATGTATGAGAAGGATTTTTGGGTGTGATTTGTTTTATGGCTTCAGAAAATCTTACTTTAATGTGGTATACTTTTTGGAAAATGCAGTATTTCTATGTTCAATGAATTGTAGTATCTGATGTATTTCTATTAAAGGGAAGGAATTTCTTCCCAATTTCAAGTCAGATTTCAATTCTTTTCTTTGAATTCTTTACTCATTCAATTCTTTGATAATATTTAATTAACTTAGTAAAAACTGGATTTTGTAAACTCCTTCAAAATGAAAAAAATTTGGATATTGCTAATCCAGGCAAATTTCTTGATTCTTCCTTTTAGGGCTGCAACAATTAGAATGCACCCAATGTGCACTTATGCATATTGTTAGACAAGGGGACAAAAATGTGACATGAGTTCATTCCAAGTCCTCACTAGCTACATAAAGGATTACGTACAATATGATTTAAATGCGCAAATAAAATATTGGAACTCTAATTCAATTGAACAAAAATTAATGTGAAGGACTTATAAAGGAATACCTTAAAACAACAGGGAAGCTGACTTTGGAATAATTCAATTGTCATTTACTTTTTGAACCAAACAGTATCAGAAATGGTTTATGTTCAAATGTTAAGTAATTCAGTGGGCTTTGCAATCTATTCTGATTCGAGTTGTTCATAGCTAAATGTGCAGCTCTTTCTAGAGCAATTACTCCGTGAGATGAATTCACCATGCCCTTTAAATAACTTCCTTTTTATAATTCCTAAATTTAAGAAGACTAATGATCTTATTCTTGTTTTTATGAAGGAAGTTTGTGTCCCCTATATATTCAACTCAGAAATTATGACATTTTCTCATTTTTTCATCAAACAAATTTTATTGTATTGTGATTTTTTTCAAATCCTGCAATAAATTTTTCAAACATGGTAAATCGTAATGTGTTTGTGAAGACTAAATTTTTTAGAATTGGTAGAGTTGTTTCCAAGGAGCATTTAATATATTCTTTAAAATATGAACTCCTTTCGATTCTGTTGGAGGTTTTACTGCATCTTTCTTTGAGTCTATATGTTACTTCAGGTTACAATGTTATCAAGCCATTTATATTTTCTAGTTCAGTTTATGTTTCACATTTTAATTGAATCAAGTACTCTGTGTAATAAGAATGCTGCAGTTCCAAAATAATTCTTCGATGTTCATACCTACAAAACTTTTTTTTCTAATGTCCTTACTAAATTTAACTTTAACTAAATTTTCCGTCTTTGTGAGCATGGTGACTTTAATTTTAAGTTTGGATTTATTTACTTCATGCTTTATGTTATAGTAGGTCAAAGGCTGTGTCATTTTCAAGTACTCTGCCCAATGGCAAACTAACTCATTTCGATTGCACTTTTGACGTTCACATTATGCATTGCTTGTCATATTCTTTGAAGTTTATTGAAATTCTTTCTTTCTTTCTAATTTACAGGCTATTATTTGATATTTCATCTCATGTTTTTCAATTAAATTTTGATTGTTTAAATCTGAATTTATTGGAAGAAATTGTGAAGTTTCTAGAGCATTCTCAAATTTTCAGAAAATATGCTTCAACCCTTAGAAGCCTAAATTTCTGTTGTTAGGGACCTTACTATGGTAGATTGTAGAAGATAATAGTAAAATTCATTATAAAATACATCCAGAAATCCTTCTCATAAACATTTATGCAAATATCCTGCAAGCCACCTTTTTGCAAAGGGATTACTCTTGAGACTTTCCATGAACATCACTGATGTTCTTATAAAATAAGGATTGATATTAAGGGACAAATCAAGTCAGCCAGGGAGGCGTTCCTTAATTACCTATATACTATTAATCCATCATATTTCCTTCTCCATCAATTTTCTATTTCTACTCAATTTTCAATATAAACTGGAAAAATTTCCTGAAGAAATATACCTAGTTCATAAGATAGTCATTGGTGCAAAATAATTCGCATTAACCGGAATTTGGAATGAGAAACCTGTTACCCTGAACAGATTTATCATGCAAGAAAAACTCAGTAATAGATAGCAAATCAAGATAATTGTGTGCTTTTGTGTATCTTTTTTTACTTTTTATGGTATTATGTTTTCAAAAAAAGAATTGGCTCAGATGTATGAGGAACTGTGCTAATGTCAGTACTTTTTAGAGATTTCATCAAAATCAGCTTTTCATATTAACCAAGTCCAATCAACATACAATCAGATGTTTTCTTGAGCAAATGTAAAATTTTGTACATGAAGTCTAAACCAGTGGTAGACAACCTTCCAGACCTTATAAGCCAGTAAACACAATTTTGAAACCCTTGGACCACTGACTTAAATTTTTTTGAAAGGCACATTCAAATATACATAAAGTGATTACCATAAAAACTTCATTATTTTAATATGAACTTCATGTTATAACTTGCCTACTCTTTGTTGATGAGATGAGAAGGAAAGATTCTATATTCAGAAAATAGCGACGAGGTTTAATAAACACAAAAATAGTAAACAATCTCTAAATATATTCAAAAGCTTCAATATTAAAAAAGCAATAAAGCTTCAATAATTCAAAAGCTTCAAATAGACTGTGGTCTGGAGCCCACTGTATGGTGACAACTGGTTTAAACAGCCGCCATCAGTAGTTGCAACCAAACCTTCTTGGCACACACTGCAGTCACTAACAAATCCAACGCCAAGATCCTCAACATTTCCAACACTGCTCACTGTATATAATCCATTCTCAAGGGCAATTTTTCTCATCACAAAGAAAATTGATTTTCTCCAATTAACAAAGGTAGAAATACCAAATTATTTTACCAACAGGACTTTAACAAAACAACCACAAATATACAAAATGTGGGAGGAACTTTCATTTCCTGATTACTTTTTATAAAATTACAGAATTCTAACAAGAAAAATCTAAGTTTTTCATAATTAACAGCATCAGTGTAATGACACAATCTTCTCAAAAAATAAGTTTTAGCTGAATATAATAAAGAAACATGTTTCATGAATACAAATCTCAATAGGTCTCAAGGGCTACTGCATTAAGTAATATGCCTCATAAAATTCCAAAAAAGTCCCAGTATTTGCCCTCAATAATGAAGGTATATGATGATAACACCATTAAAATCATATTTAGTATCATTAATGAGGATTAATTTGAAAATATCAGAATAGTAATGAAACGAGGTAAATACGTTATATGAAAAAGACTCATACAACTCAACATAAAAAGACAAACAAGGCAAGGATAATGGCAAGGAAATTTAGGAAAGAATTTGCTTAGCTGGAAATGAATAACTTTAACTACAACAAGTTCTTGGCAATGTGTTCCAAATGAGGAATTCTTTGTAAAAGTGCAATTTTGACATAGAACAAAAGTAATATTCACAGTATAAACAGAATAAGAGAAGAATCAGAAACAATTTTATTTGACTCATTTATATATTTACCATATATTATTACAAAAAATAAGTTCATCCTGACTTAACCAAAGCCAATTTTTCACTACAAATTCTCAATTGTTTTTGGTATCATGACTTCGGCGGAGTTTTTTGATGAGTGGAGCATCATCACTATCTTCGTCACTGTCATCCGTCACATTTTCTTCTCGATGCGGACGTTTCCTCGTCTCTTTCTCTTCTGCCTCTTCGCTTTTACTTTCATAAGAGTCGTCTTTCCTTTTCACCTCCTCCTCATTGTCCTCCTCATCCTCTCCCTGCTCTGACTCCACTTCAATCATCAACTCACCCTGCGAATCATCTGCATCTACACCTTCAATTCCTTCACTTTCAACTTCCCTTTGGTTATCCTTTTCTACTGATTCCAGTCCTGAGAATTCACTCGACTGGTCTGTCGCCTCTTTCGGAGTGTCCCTTTTGCTTTCAGGAGATCCTTGCGCTGATTCGTTGATGATTGACTGTGAAGTGCTTTCCTCAAACAAGTCTTTATCTCTTGTACTGCTCTGCTCTTCTGGAGACTTTTCCCGTTGCCTGTCAGTATTTTCTGATGCATCTTCACTCTTGTCAGACTGCTCGTTCAAATTTGCACACGGTTCTGAGGAAGACATTGATGAGTTCACTGACACCAGATTGGCCTCTGACTTCTTTTCCTCTACAGTTGACATTGGCTTATCTATTTCAAATAAAATTGAAGAATTTTAGAAAAAGGAAAAAGAAACTAGTGCTTAGGAGAGAAAGAAAATTAGACATGGCTGTTATGTAACATTTGAGCTATACTTGTCAGGAGATGCATCAAACCAAAGTGCTGAATTGTAAGGAGCTAACTTACTGGAGTAATTTATCTTAATTGATCTACTGCTCAATTGAATGACACCAATAACATTCTTAATATGCCGTGGCGAATACTCATGTTATAGAAGTTAATCATAATTGTTATCTTGAAATAATTTCTTTACATATTAAAATTTAGTATTAACTAAATCATAATTCAAAATAATTACAATTATCCTCTGCCACATAAGTATTTGTGACAGTGTATTATTATTAATGTAGCATATTGAGAATGTAGTTCTACCAGGATGTTATTCAACTGAGCTTATATAACAGCCATGTCTGTTAGCATACTAACAGCAATCATTGCCTACAGGGACATGAGTTCAAAATTAATTATATGAATGTAGACATAACTATAATGAAGAGAAACACAGCTTTGTTAACCCCTTAACTGGGGGCTAATATTTCCTTAACATTCACAGGATGGGGAAAAATTCTACTGATTTCTAAAATTTGAATTCTGTTCTCCTTAGTATATCTAGTGATTATGTGATGATATGTGATTTTTATTTTGAAAAAATTTAAATATTAACAATTTTATCTTATGATAAAAATTATAGAAATGAAGAATTTTAAATATTTTTTAATGAGAACTCAATCAATTCTAAAAGTTTTTTTATTATCTTTTATTCAGTTTATATCCTTTCTGATAAATTTTATAATTTAAAAATGCAAATTTCCAGAAGAACAAAGAATTAAACAATTGCTTGGTTGCATATCTTCAAGGGGCACATGCAAATTATGAGTCGAGCTTACTTCCATTATTCTTCCCACAATTAAAAACAAAAACTAAACGTTTGGCACTTACGCTAGGCTAGGCTGCTATATTTCAGGCCATTCTTCTCCTCTCTGAGGTAATTTGTTTATAATATACATTGTAGGATCTCGGATCAAAATGTAAAGATTTTGTTTTGAGGGAGCTGGGATAACTGATCTCGAACATTTGCATAACGGTGATCTTGGTGCATTGGGGGATAAGAGTCCTTTCAAGGTTCTCTTGCCTTGTGCCCTTCTACAGCTGTCCCTTTTATGACCCTTATGGGACATTCTAGTGTTTGGGGCTCCGTTGGAGGCACCTGGGTGTCATGCTTTTGGCACATAGCAGGCAAAGGTATGCCCAAAAATTTTTCGGCAAATGAAAGTTACATTTCACACATAAATTTTGATTTGCTCATAATTTCATGCCATAATTTTACCAAAACCAATTATTAAGACTGCTTGAATAGTACCTCTGCTTTGAAATCCTTTGTAAAAATATCTCGCACAATATTGTATGCAAATGAATGCTGAAAGTAAATGCTGTACTCATCAGATAATTATTTTTCTGCGGGATCTCCTGCATCAAGGTGTATATATTTACACTATTTACACTGTACACAATTTAAACTACATTTGTACCATACAAAATGTACACTACGCGCTGGTTGCGCTGAATGCCAGAAGTCCTTTTCTGCATGGTATACTATTATATAAACAATTTAACATAAGATTTATTTTAAACAATTTCTGAGAGCTTGCACTCCTCCAGAAAACTCAAGAATGACAGTAAAGAATAAATGGTAGCTTTGGGTTGTATTACCCTTCAAGGTCGAAATTTTGGAGAAGACCATCCCATGTGTGAAGACGATTCAAATAAGGACTGAAAGAAACATGAAGTAAAAAAGGATCTCGTAAGATGGCAGGACCAACAAGGACTAGGATTAAGATTTGGTGTCTAAAAATGCTTTCCCCATCAAGAGAGGGATTATTTCGAAAGGTGCGTCTATAGATGCGCTTCCCCGCCCAGCGAGTGACATGGAGACGTGTCTATAGACGCTTACCCCAATTAAGGGGTTAATTCATAGTTTTGAAAGCACATGCCAAAATGCTGTAGTTTGTAAGCAAACCAAGTGTTAGGAAATTTCAACCAGCCGGGATTACTGTTCCCTGTGGCTAGGCTTTGGAAAGTCATTCTCCTCAATACAAGGGTCATTTAATAAGTCCTTAGAAAATCCAGGAGATGGTGCTTGTAGTATCATAAATTGTTTATTTTCAGTAAGCATCATTACTCACTAGATAGCTGTTAAAGTCTCAGTTATATCCATCACATGGTTTCATTTCTATTGTCAAATGAAGCAAAAAACTTGTTTATTTAGAATAGAAAAAAATGAATTTCGAGCAGTGATTAAACACATATTTAAAAGGCTTAACAGTGAAAGAGATCAAATCTGAGTTGGGTGAAGTTCATGGCACATCTGCTCCTGTGTTTGCAACTGTTTAAAATTGGGTAAATAAGTTTAAATGTGACCGTACATCCAATAAAGATGAACATCGTTGGGATGTCCAGTAGAAGTGACTACCCCAAAATAATTGACAAAATCCACGATAAGGTTTTGAGAGATCGGTGAATCAAAGTGCATGAAATAGTTGAGGCCACAGGTATATCGCAAGGTACAGTGTTTTCAATTTTGCACAAAAAACTGAGTGTGAAAAAAATCTTGGCAAGATGGTTGCTGCATCTTCTCTGAGGAGAATAAACGCAATCATGTGATCGACTCTGAGGCTATTTAGGTGCTTTTCTATCACAATCCTGATGAGTTTCTGTGTCAATACATAAATGTGGACAATACATGGATACACTACTACACTCCAGAGACAAAGGAACAGTCAAAACAGTGGGTTTTTGAATGCAAATGGGCTGCTAAGAGAGCAAAGAGAGTGAAATCAGCAAGGTGATGGCCAAGGCTTTTTGGGATACATGCGGAATAATCCACACCAATTACTCAGAAAAAGGTCAAAACATAACAGGAGAGTATCATGTGTCGTTATTGCACTGGTTGAGCAAGAAAAGAAAAAAAGAAATCAATAAAAAAATGTCCTCATTTGAAAAAAAAGATCCTCTTCCATCAAGACAATGCACCGGTGACACCTGCATAGTTTAGATGGCCAAAATTATGGAATTGAAGTTTGAATTATTTCAACATCCAACGTATTCATCAGATCTGTCCCCCAGTGACCTCTTTTTATTTTCAAACTTGAAAAAAAAAAAATGCCTGGAGGAAAAAATGTCAAAGGAGGAGATCACTGCCCAAACAGAAGCCTGTTTCGAGGACTTTCCGAAATGCTACTTTTTGGACGGCTTAAAAAAGTTGGAGACACTCTTGGAAAAGCATATAGGGTTAAAAGGAGATTAAGTTGAAAAATAAAGAAAATTACACAAAATAAATGTTTTTCTATATTTTTCTAAGGACTTATTGAATGACCCTTGTATATATCTTTACAATGTTGGTAAGCTTAAAAACTACAGCTTTTTAGTGCTTGTTTTGCAACTTCTAATGGATGAAGACTTGAATAATGAACTGTGAAAATACAACAACCAAATTTTGCAAATGTTATACGACAAATTGGTATATTCCTTGTTGAGACCTTATTTCCAATTGAGTATTAACATTATCCCCTTTAGCAGCATTGCATAATAAAATATCATGGAATAAAGTTGGCTATTCTCAGTGAATCATTATTCGAATGTGAATTTGAAGGAGAGTCATGGGCCATGTGCTGTGGCATAACAGGAGTAATCTTAGAGGGAAAAGTGTTAGGAAGAGAGCTGAGGAGGAGAAGTTCTCCAGGCAAGAATAAGGATGCATTCATACCATTAAGGGAAGAGAAAGGCAAATGCTCCTGGTTAGGTTTGCCTTTAGATGATGATTAAAAATTAACCTCACTCTAATATAAAAAAAATGATGAAAGTGCAGCACCAACCTTTGGAAATAGGTGCCTGTGATGATTTTTCAGCAGAAGAATTGGAAGCTCCATTTTCCTGACCAGGAGTGCTGTTTTTCTGTTGCTGAAGTGCAATATAAGCCTCTTTAGATTTCCTCAATTCTTGCTGAAGATAATAAATAGTGCTCTGCATTCCCTCCACATCTTCATCTAACTCCTGCAGAAACTCATCCAATTCTGAAATGAACCAGTTTAAGATTCCTCTCAATTTATATTCCATAACTATAAATTTGAACTTCAGATTCACACAAAAAAAGAAAAGAAAATTCAATCTTAAAGAGTTCATGGATTTGTCATCAAATATCTATGGTAGATAGTTTAACAGCCTTTTAAAAAATAAACCAGCTGCTCACAATAAATTGGATCTTAAACACTAACATAGTGAATTAATATATTCAAAAGGCTGGAATTCAGACATATTATGTTTTTCTAATATATCTCAATTTTTGCCTAATTCAGTCCTCTGAATGACAAGCTGAAAAGATAAGTGTAATGAATGTTCAAACATCAAACAAAATAGCCAATATTCTTACATATACACTAAAATATACTTAGACATTTACCTGACTGTGATTTCTTAACTTCATCACTAAAACTTTTTTGCAAGGCCAATTCTCCT
Organism: Ladona fulva; assembly: GCA_000376725.2. NCBI lineage: Eukaryota > Metazoa > Arthropoda > Insecta > Odonata > Libellulidae > Ladona > Ladona fulva. Next base: position 1,081,212 of record KZ308376.1, read on the forward strand.
TCTAGCTTTGCCAAGCGTCCACTGGATATCATTCTCCCCAGCTCCTCATTTTCTTGGTAAAGCAAGCGACATTTGGCCATTAGACGTTTTCCTGTGTTACTGGAAACAATTGAAAATTATAAGCCATGAAAATGGATAAAGACAAAGATATATAAAAAGGATAATTACAAGTAAAATCTTGAAAAATCATTCCTAAGTAATTGAATCAGCAAACCATTCTGTAAGAGAAAATCTTAGGACTTATAGTAATTTTACCTGGCAGAGTTCTGTCTATTAGCAAGGCATAGTTTTAATGAAATGGTGCTCCTTTTATGGTATAACATGTTGGTATGGCATTCATACATTAACAGTAGCGTGTTCTGAAGTAGTCAGGGATGGACAAGACTTAATTTTTAAGGATACATATTTTTTATGGATTTAGTCTTATGCTCCCACAAAATATGCTAGGTTCAATTTTTTTGTAAATGGAATTTAGGCTTTTCCCACAAGATATATTATGTGTTTATTAGAAAAGAATAAAAATTAATAGCTTATCACTTAAAGCTTAGAAGAAGATGTAAAGCCATATCCTTGTCATATATAAAGGATGGCTTAGCCTCTCCATGTATATCCTTTATTATTCCCCTTAAATATGCCACTGAACAAAATCACCATAATTACTCAGATATGGAGAGACACAAATAAAACAAATCATAGCAACAAAAACTTCATTTAATTAAAGGCAAATTCATCCCACCAAATAGGAAAAGAGGCAACAGAGGAAATCAATCACTAGCTGGTTTAAAAACACATCTGAATACAACAATTTTTAAAACAAAGATTCCAGAGTAACAGTCATTTGCACTACTGAATGACAAGTATATTATCTTCTAAGAATGTAATGTCTTATAGAAATATTAAACATAAAATAATCACCCAAAATATCCTAGATTTTGCCAAAGCATATAGTGAAATCATTTAAAATTAATTATTAAGTTGCTGTTCATCTATATTCACTAGCCAAAACAATAAAACGACACATTGGGCTTCAAACTTAATGAATTTTGAATGGTTACATGAATACTGACTTGTTCAATTAATTTTCCTCACTTGCTGACGTGAGCACATCACAGTTGGTGCTTCAGCACATACAGTTGTTTTTCCTCAATTTCTCAGAGATTTTAAACACAACTTGGCCTTCTGCAGAGAGTAATCCGATAATGGCTACATTGAGAGTGAGCATCGCATTTGGCTATTTATAAGTCAAATGATGCAATGAAGATTTTGCTAACTGTCTTAAGTACTCTACACTTAAAATGAAATATCAATAAAGGAAGTTCATTCAGAGAAAATATAAGTGTAACTGAAATAATGTTTGTAATTTATGTCTACTATGGGTTATCATTTAATCAGAAGTACGATATTAATAATCACTATCTCATTTAAAAGTGTACTATTTATGCTCAGCTGTGTAATGATTCATATCATTCATAGGGTCAAATAAATACTCAATTTCAAGCTAATGTGCAACTTTTCACTATTTATTGAACTTTTGACTGAGTAAACTTATAATATCTTAAAATTAGAATTAAAATGTATGATCTCCAGTAGAGGGATTATACAACATTCTTTAAAAAGTTCTATACTAAAGAAAAATTAATGAATTCTCGACTAAATTTATATTCAAAGTTTCTTTCTATTTGATGGCTTGTTTTATGGAAATGACTCTTGAGATTTATGAGATCAAATCAAGAAATAAAATTCAATCAGAATCACTGAGATGTATTTACCTGTCAGGAGTAAATTTCCAAGCACTCAGTTCATTCTGAGTTTCTTCGAGACGCGTCCTCGTTTCCAACAGTTCAGCTCGCAATCTCTGCAACAGAAGATTCACTGCAGGATCCAGAAGAGCTGACCTGAGAGCTGTTTGGCCTGCTGTTTGCCCGGCCTTGAACTCGGCTATTTGACTCTGAGAATGAACAAGATGATGCATGCATGTACGTTACCCACCATAAGTATAGAAATGGGATGCAATAAATAAGTTGATGCAAATAATAGTAGCCTAAATTAATAATGGAATAATCATAAGAAGAAAAATTGGAAGAAAGTAGACATGAAAGGAACAAAACTTACGACTACTGGGGAAGATGAAAGAGAAAATATTATCGTTTAAGGCCAATGACTGCTAATCTTTCAAATAATTAGGTTGCTCGATGACTGAAAACAGACAGCATCCAGGAAACTAAATGCAGATTTACTATGTTTAAAATGAGGGCTGGACCAAAGGTTGATGGCAATCGTAGGCCTTGATGCTAAGGCCAGGTTTGGTTTGAAGGAAAAATATCCAATTCCACACACAGTCATCTTCGGGACCATCCTTAAGTGATTTTAAATGGCATTTTTGGAATTCTGAAGGCCTTCCCTTCTGTCACAAAGTGTTCAATGAAGCTTCATGACTTATGAGTCACAAATCCCTCCTAAATTATGACATATTTAAGGATAACCCCAATAGGAAGAGATTTGCCAAAAGATTCACATGGAGTGAGATGTTAAATGAAGGAGACACTTTAAAGGTATAAAACAAAAATATCTATCTTCAGAGTTTAAAGAGAAAGTCACAGGAACAAATGGAATGTGTGAAATGGACACAAAGTTAGGAATATTATATACTTGAAAGAATTGAAAACTAAATTATCATGAATTCATAGATGATGGATATGTTATGAAAGATGGGTGGACACACTATTATACAAAGATAACTCAATTAACAAACATAATTCGTTTCCCTGCTGTCACAAACAATTCATTTGGGTTGGTGGGTGTTGATGTGTCAGCTCGTTTCATTGCCACAGACGGAAAATATAAGATATTGGAATGACCTGACTGTTCATATTTACTTCTTTATGTTAGCGCTAGTAACCACTGAAACATTTGTAAAACTGAATCCATATTTGTTAGCCAAGTCCAAAACACAGGGAGATATTTACTAGCCAAAAATTTTGTAAGCAGTTTAATTGTTAGCTGAGGTGGGTCATTGGGCATGACTAAGTGATGAGGAAGATTATAAAGGTAAGAATAATAGGAAGACATAGAAAAGGTACAGGAATTGAGGAAGGGTGTTTTTACTTTAGACTGAAAAGTCATGCGGTTGAATCTCAAAGAATTACATGACGGGAACAAGAATGTTTGTCATGCTTACATAATTGAGGGAATAATGTAGTTACCAACAAATAAAGGTGCAAGCTAGAAATTTGAAGGGGAATGTTCAGTTACAGACTATCTCTGGAAAGATTAACTACATAAATAACTAACCTAAAACAGATTTTTATGAATGCTAAAACAGAGCCATGAGTGATCATGAGGAACATCCTGATGCATAACAATTGGGAATTAAACAACGCAGTAACTAAATATACAGTAAGAAAATACAGCCTCTCGATGATCAACAGAAAAAATGAAACTGAGTATATGTTATCAAGCAAAATTATACTTTTAAAAATAAAAATGTTATTTAGAATAATAAGTTAAGCTAGAGGTATTGCAAAATCTGAATCATAAACTGTGTGATCCGAACTGTTAATAGAAACAATTGTGAAACTATTATCACGTTCTGTAATTTATCGTCTTCGTAATTCTTATGTGGCCACACCTTTTACTTATTTAATCAAGTTATGCTGAAATCTGTTTTGGCGAAGTATAGTTTCATTAATATATTTTTGAATATTGTCTAAAACACTATGAATCATACTTACAGCATACTCCTGCATTTCCTGTTCCTTTGTAGCTAAACGTCTGACCAATACTTTTTCTCTGTGAGTAGATTCTAAATGCTGCTGCCTCATCCTCTCCTCTGACTCCCTTAAACTTGCTATATCGGCTAACATATGGTTAATTATGTAAATAAATAAATGTTAAAGCTGAAGAAATAAAACATAACCTAATTAAAGTATGAACACTGCTGGTTTACCTTCTTGTGCAGCAGTTTGGGATTCAAGTATGTCGATGTACAAATCTTGTTCACGCCAACTATGAATCAGGTCTTCCAAAGAAATTGTTTCCAATTGTTGTTCGCTTAATTTTATGCGGCGCGGTAGGCGATTGATTACAGCAGATGGCATTGTGTCCCCAATCGTTTCTTCTGACATATCTCTAGGTGATTTCTTGAAGAATGCTTGACACAACACGACTTGATAATAAAAGTTGATATTAATGATCACTTTCTCACTTACGTTCTCTCACACAAAATATCTGACTATATGATACACAGAATATCAACATATATTATACAATAGATGAAAGTCACATCACATCGTACAAATAACAGCCGGCAACAGTTCTAGTCCAGACTGTAAACAGAAGCGTGAGGAGCGTGAGCATCACAGTTACGCGGTCATGAATTCGAACTTCTTTTGTCGTACAAGCTTTAAAGGCGGGGTTCAAATAGTCTCAGTGATCGGCTTGTAATAATTATGGTGTTTCTCTATAAGAACTTGTATCTAGACATCAATTTTTTATTTATATTGTATGTATAGCCAACGGAAAAGATTATTCGATTCCCAATCAACGTATAATTTTAGATTAAGTATTTATCTGAGATAGCCTAACCAGATAAAGTCTTGTAAATGTATATGTATACCTTCAGAGAGAAATTCATCTTTGACCGAAAATATATCCATGAAATCTTTTACTCATACTCATCTAATCTTTTACTTCTATTTACACACTCTGGTTATCAAAAAAATTTTGTTGAGCCCCCCACTTCACTTTCATAACCAGTGATGGGAAAAGTACTGAAAAAATGTAATCGGGCTCAATTACAATTACACTGTAAAATTTGTAATGAATTACAATTACAAATTACTCTTTGAAAAAGTAATCAGTAGGATTACAATTACAATTACTTTCTATTTTGCACCTATAAATGACGCAATCACAGTCAATATTTTCTCAAACAGGGAGTACTAACTTGCAAACCAACATTTTATTATTCTTTAATGCCATAGCATTTACACCTGTGGATGAGGATGTATTCTAAAATCAACATCATGCAAATAAATAAAAAAACACTCACAATATAATGAATATATTTAAGGTAAACAAATTTTTAAATATTTGAATTTACTTTGCAAAACAATTGCATTTTAAAATTTTCATCTGAAAGTTTGCCCCTCTTTGGTGGCAAAATATCTTTGCTCACACTAAAAAGCCGCTCCACAGGAGCACTGGATGGCAGGGAAGCGTTTGCTTTGATGAATGCTCTTTTTAGAATTGGAAGTTGGTGAAGTGACTCTATTTCAGTTGAAGTACAAAGCAAGTACTGATTTACTTCATCAGAAGCTGGGGAAACTTCCCCCCTTTTGACAACATTAAAAAAATTAGCTTCATCATCACTTGTGTCACAGGAGTCATTTTTTTCGAGAGGAGCCTCTTCATTTGACCCAAGTTCTTCTTTAAAAGTACGCAAAGCCTCTTCCTTTTCCTGTCCCTCAAGCCACGTGAACTTTAAGGAAGGTATCAGCCCTGCTGCAATGGTTAATTTCTTTTCATTTAGCACGTTGCCAAATCTTGTTTCAACTCCCTGAAGCAACGCCCTTGCCAGTGGCCTACAGTACACAAGAGCACTGTCAGTGGCTCTCTTATTGAGTTCACGTAGTAATCCCTTGATGGTTGGCTGAAGAAACCCAATGAACATATTCTTCTCTGCTTGCAAAATTGTCAGGGCAACAGCTAATGGCTTCATTACCTGAAACCAAAGCAAAAACTATTGAAACTCAGATTCTGCAGGGATGATATGTACTACATTTTGTATACTGCATGAAAGTGGTCAGGTAGCAATTAATATTTAAGCATCGCTTAAATATTAATTGCTACCTGACCACTTTCATGCAGTATACAAAATGTAGTACATATCATCCCTGCAGAATCTGAGTTTCAATAGTTTTTGCTTTGGTTTCAGGTAATGAAGCCATTAGCTGTTGCCCTGACAATTTTGCAAGCAGAGAAGAATATGTTCATTGGGTTTCTTCAGCCAACCATCAAGGGATTACTACGTGAACTCAATAAGAGAGCCACTGACAGTGCTCTTGTGTACTGTAGGCCACTGGCAAGGGCGTTGCTTCAGGGAGTTGAAACAAGATTTGGCAACGTGCTAAATGAAAAGAAATTAACCATTGCAGCAGGGCTGATACCTTCCTTAAAGTTCACGTGGCTTGAGGGACAGGAAAAGGAAGAGGCTTTGCGTACTTTTAAAGAAGAACTTGGGTCAAATGAAGAGGCTCCTCTCGAAAAAAATGACTCCTGTGACACAAGTGATGATGAAGCTAATTTTTTTAATGTTGTCAAAAGGGGGGAAGTTTCCCCAGCTTCTGATGAAGTAAATCAGTACTTGCTTTGTACTTCAACTGAAATAGAGTCACTTCACCAACTTCCAATTCTAAAAAGAGCATTCATCAAAGCAAACGCTTCCCTGCCATCCAGTGCTCCTGTGGAGCGGCTTTTTAGTGTGAGCAAAGATATTTTGCCACCAAAGAGGGGCAAACTATCAGATGAAAATTTTAAAATGCAATTGTATTGCAAAGTAAATTCAAATATTAATTCTATGAAAATATTTTGTTTTTGATCCCTTCGGCTAAGGATTACTGGCTATAACGACCTCATTTTCCTGGTGCACTTTCCAACGCTTTTAATACTTAAATCATGCAATTAATTTACATTAATTACAAAAATATATCAATACAGTACGTCAGGAAATATACAATCCATACTGAAAGAATTAAATCATGCTTACCGTGATATGTTTCCTAAGATTCGACGCGGTGCTCCACGCAGACCTCAAGACTTTGTTTCCGAAACATATCTTGCACTTCACTGTCATGTTGTCCGTATCTTGAGTTCCCGATAACGCAAAGTAATTCTGAAGGTATGGGAAGGGAAAAGGCCTTTCCTCCACTACGGTGTTCATGGCTGATGTCTTGACTTGATTCTTCTCCTCGTACACACCTACAGCGATGGTTTCCTCCGTTCACCACGTCCGGCGATGACATGAGAAGGTTTACGTACAAGCCGGTTGTATTTGTATTGCCAAACTTATATCGCATAACCCATGCAATGTAACTACATTGTAGCATTTATATTTTTACCCAAATTCACGTATCGATTGACCCATCTAAAGTTCTCGAAAGCAACTCCTGGCGGGAAGTCACCCCTCCCCTCCGTGAAATAGGGAACCAAAACTCAACTCAGCAAGCCAAGGATGTAGAAACAGAATTGCATAACCTGCGCCAAATAGCTACGCTGTAGGATTTAAATTTTTACCCATATTCAGATATCGTCTGGCCCTTCTCAGGTTCTCGGAAGCAACTCCGCTCCTAGGCGGGGAGTCGCCCCTCCCCTCCCAAGAGAAGAGAAATTCGGCTCCAGGATGAGCAATGTAGTTAGAACTGCCTCTCAATGTGTTCAGTGTGCCAGGAATTCAAAATTTCACTTTCGATTACTCAAATGTAACGATTATTCAAATGTAACGATTACTCACACGATCTGTGAAGTAGATTACCAGTAAAAATTACTTTTAAAAAAATGTATCGATTACAAGTAAAAAATAACCAAAATGTAATTGTTACAAGTAATTCGATTACTTGTAATTCGTTACATCCCATCACTGTTCATAACCTACCGGGTGCAGCATGTTTCCAGAAAAATCTATTTAAACATGCTAAATTTTGTGCCTTTTGCATTATTATTTAGTCCAAATTTCATATAAAGCTAAGTTAGAACGAACTGTAACTAGAATAAAGTGAATGTGGCCAGCACATTATCCTATATCACCTTTAAGACATTTCAAAGTGGATCTACTGATAAAATCATGAGGCTCCTATATCATTCTATAACGCTTGGTGATCAGGGTGACTTCCAAAGATGCCATACAGCAACATAAATAATGTCTTGCCCATATTATTTGCCCAAGCACACCAGAGAGTACAGAAACACAGATAAATGCAAAATTACAAATAACAAACATGATGATAAAAATGGAATATAAAGCAATGGAAAAACAGCAGAAAAACGTACAGATATTATGCTGTCTGAGAAGAAAAAATAGCTTTCAGTAAGTCAAATAATGATACTCCATTACAAAAGATAAAACATTTGTATAGGTATTGATGCAACTAATGGAAGTTATTTTCTATAAATATATAACATAAACATTTACTTAATTTTTAAACTAATTAATTTTTGATGTTTTTGTTTGTGTTTTTTTGTAATTTTTATTGCTTTTTCTTACTAAACGTGAACAAATGCAATGTGTACAGCTATTGCTATCATCTTCTTTAATTTCTGTTACAGTACTGCTCAAGTACTTTCCTTATTACTCAAACTTTCCTTTACCACTTTTTACTATCAATAGGTTTGCATACATATCTCACACCCCCTTGTTTGTGGGTGTTCTCTTTCGCTGTGGATAGTTTTCCCTAAACTAAAACTTAAATTTTTTTACATCCACAAATTTATTAGTTTTTTGTTAATATCACTGACTGGTTAGATGGAAGAAGATACTTTTTAGTCTTAATCTTTCCTTAATAAAGACCTTAATATAATTTGGGTATACAGTGTGATGTGTATACACAGCATAATGTAATGGACAGGCCTCCATCTCATCTGTACAGTTATGATCCCAGCATACTAAACAGGTATATGTGCAAGAAATTAGCCTAGCAGCATGTGTTCTCACAACTAGACTAAAATAACTTCAAACCAAAAGGGAATATTCTAGGATAAAAGGGAAAAAGATTCAATAATAAGGAAAATTTTTACACGGCAACCAAGTCAATGATAACTAAGGGATATTTATAAATTAGAAAATCACTCAATTTGCCTTTGCCTCAATGGTATGGACTGAACGCACAAATTCCTAGGAAGAATAGGTAAAAATAGGAGTATTGTCTTAAATGGATGTATGACAGCTGTCATTTGAAAGCTGTATGATGAGATTGAATGTCTGCATTGGAGGGAGCTTTGGCTGATGTCTGCATGCACATGATTAAAACCCAGAAAGTTATCATTAAATAATTCTCACGTGCTTTTTCAAAGCTCTTTTTGAAAAAACAAAAAATATTCTCCAATAGACACATACGAAACAATAAAATAATTAGATATAAATAATAAACAAGAAATCTCAAGCAGGAATAATTTTATATGGACACAATTAAATCATAAAGAGTACACAAATAAGCAAACTATGTGATGCTCTCTCTCAATGCCTCCTTATTTTTGCTGACATCACCCAACAACACAATGCAGCAATATCTAAGGAATGTCCCAATTAGTCCAGCAATGCTCTAGTTTTTCTTCATAGAAGAGGCAGAGTGACTTATGGTCATAATGTCGTCGACAGCAAACTTATGTCAGATGATCAAAATCATACATCTCAAATTCACAATTATTTTATTCACCCCAGATCCATAAGGATATAGGTTTCATCATTACAGGTCATATAAAATTTTTATACAAAGAGAATTAAGTAAAACGAAAATTAAAAATTGATATACATATAAACAAGTGCACAACATGAGGGTAAAATACTAATAATTAATAAAAAGAGAGATATGCTTCAATGATGTAAAACATTTTGTCAAGTAAATAATCTTCGACATTAAATTTTAAAGGAGATATAAAGACTTGGTACTCTTCATTTCTTCCGGAAGTTTGTTAAAGAAAATAATGCCCAGATGAGCTGGGCTATTGTGGGAACAGGTTCTACTGACTTATGGTACATGAAGGATTTCTTGCTATATTACATTACTATAACGTGTATTTTTAGTATGTATGTACATCAGCATTTGTCTTAAAATTCTTTAACTTGGTTTTAATACATACAACTGCAGTGAGAATGCAAATGCATGAAAGAAGTAGTAGTCTAAATTGCTTGGAGAGAAGAGGTGAGTCTAATTTAGTGTTCACTATCTGTCTTAGGATTTTTTTTGTAGATTGAATACTTCGATGGCTTTGGAGGAAAATATAAAATGTTTATTAAATATTATAATATATCTCAACTTTTTCGCTTTTCATGATAAACGAGACTTTAAAATTATTCGAGTGCATGTATTTGTAACAGAAAGAATGGAAAAGAACACATTGTACAACCAAAGGCTACATGTTTCCCTGCTATGAAATACTTTATATATTTAATGAACTTCATCCACTACGTATTTATAGTACTATTTACACTAAGTATTATAGTAATAGTTTATGATTTTTCCACATAATTTAGCTATAAATAACTATAGGTTTGCACAGGTTTACAATATATATGTACATTAAATACAGATATTCAATATAAAACTGTGAACCATAGAAAAATATTTATTATAGTGCAGAAAAATTTAAATATATCACACAATCTTAACTCTGGACCTCCTAACCATGAATCTGGGCGACCTAACTGATGAGAATAATCATGAATTAGATTAAAACCAAATGAAAAATTGTAGATTTAAAAAGGTAGCTGAGAAATATATTGAGAAGATGGATGATAAGATGTATAATTTCATTGTATGTTGCTTGGTAAATGTTATATAACCGAAATATATTTTATAATTTTCTAATATAGAAATTTAAGTTACGCGGATAGAAAAATTTTAGATAACTCGATTTGAGCAGAAGCCAATACGTTAAAAATATTCAGTTAGGACAATTTCACAAAGTTCGGAACTCAGGATACTCAATGTGTTTATTTATGATCCAAAAAGCAGACTACTATGAAAGCACACCGTCTCCAACTTTCTCCTCCAATGGAAAAGAAAGTATGCTCAGGGCTTTCCTGACTTGCAGGCTCCAGTTTTGTTTATCCAGCTCGCCCCCTAGAAGGCCCGGCCTGGAGATATCTTTGCTTTTATAACGGAAAGTAGACTCGATATTGATTCCACGACACTTCTACTTAAATTCATTGCCAAATGATACGAAATAATACGAATTAAATCTGCGAGCGTCTTCTTCCGCGGCTTCAGTACCCCGATTTCTTTTCGGTTGTCATTCCGCCATCTTTCTCTCCTTTGGGCCCCACTCAGATGAAGGGGCCGATGGTCCGATTGACGCAAATTCAAGGAAAGGCCATAGCTCACGAGGGAGGCCACTCTGTCTGCAACACAGGTCTCTTCGTCAGCAATGGCTCCTACAACAATATCAAAAGCAATCGATTGTTATTTTCAAGCGTATCAGAGGTATTACTACCGTTGGCGTATCGACAATATGAAGTTTTCCTTAGATTTTAAATAAAGAGCAATCTTTAATGAAACATTTCTGAGTTTCTGTCACGAACTAATTTCGCATGTCCCTGTTACAGTCGGTAATCGTAACAGATATCGTATTATAACCAAAAAAAGTTCTCCGAAGTATTTAAAAAGATTTGATAATTTCAAATGTACATACGCGTAAATACATTAGGCGATCTGAGCCATTGAGATGAATAATACCTTACTCATGACTCCCTTATCCCTACTTCTCAATTAGAACTATTAAGCCATATTTCATTTTTTTGTGGTGGGTATTATGATATTCTTTCATGTCAAAGCTGCGTTTTGTATCTATAAAATTATGTATCGCTATATTAGCCATTACTATTATTAAAAACAGTTTGTAAATCGTGGTACTAATTTTACTACTCAGAAACCAGTACATAAACGAAAGTCATCGGGCTCCCGGATAGCCAAGACTTCGGTGAAAGCGGTCCCGGGTTCGATTCTCGGTGGGGGCCTACGTGCGAAATTACCTTAGCTTAGCACTTTTAACAATATTGCTTCCGCTACGTAAGTCATTTTTCAAAAAGATGATGTATTTATCCGGCAGGGAAAAAATCGATCCCTTTTATATAGCTTTGAAGTTAAATGTCCAGAAGAAACTCAGTAGCTTTGACGTCTTTCAGCCCATGTCTGTTAATTCCCATTAATTATTAAGTATTCTTTTGATGTCTTAAAGGCTACTCAGAAGCATAGCAATGATTCCTAGATATTTGCGAGCAACCGCACATTTACTGAGTAAACTTTACATGAAAACCGTCATGACGTAAAACTGCAAACGACCGAAGTAAAAGTACTACAATAATTGAAATTAAGAATTCCCACTGAATAAACATTTTCCACCGAATGCGATTCAGAAAGAGATGCTGCAAGATAGGCTTTCTTTGCGGCCCGCCACTCCGACCTCATTCGACACAGCGTCGGCTCCAAGGCATCGAATATTTTTCGAAGCTTTTTTATTTTAGCACAATTTTATTTTATAGTGACTTGTATTATTTATGTGTAGCTTTTATCTATAACATGAGTTTAAATAACATTTTAGAATAGAACTGCCGATGCTAAAGAAACGATGATCAAACAATTAGATCAGATAAATTTTAAACGTGAAGAATTAATTACAACTTATTGCTTATAGATAATACGCACATTTATCACAACTCCCTCAATTTTCACCAATTTCAAACAAAATCAATTTGGAACCAAAAATCGGAACGGAATAACTGTTTTCTGTTTCTATTCAGGTTCAAGAATTTCGTCTTTTGGTTCGGATTGGTTGATTTTCACTCCGCTTAAAATATCGATTTTTTTCTTGGTTATCTGTTCAGCTCCGGTACGAGCCCTTGGTCGGCTCTTACCATTTTGGGAATTAATGTTGCATGCAATAGAAATAATCGCAAATATTCCAACTTACCCGAACTCCCTCTGAAGCTGCAAGAGCTAGGCCCCAAAGCCATACTGACAGTATGAGAAACGTGCAGCGATATGACTATTACTCGCAAAGAATCCATTCTTGATTAGAAGTCCGGGTTTTCAACGTTTAAATGCGTACGTGACAGCTAAATGAATCAATACTTTTGTGTATCCTATAATGTCTTACAGTAGGTGGGACTTTTTAAGCGAGAAGTCGAGTTCGTGCGATGAACAGAAAAGGAAACCTAAGACCGCCATGAGCGTAGTACTCAGAAAAGAATCACTTCATGCGATTTAGTTCTCTTCCGGAGCGAAAACAACACCGTTCTGTTTGTTTCTTATCTCGTGACGGCATATTAGTTAGGATGCAGAAAGCCACTGCACTGAATAATCCACCGAACAGTACTCGCTAATTCCGCTTTGGTTCACGACCGAAAACAATGAGCTTCCCATCCACTTTTCATTACCGTTTAACGACCTAGTAGAACTGCTATACGTTGTTCATTTTATTTTCCAGGCGAATATTGCATCGCATGTTTAGGATTAATCCGCTCATTATAATTGTGGGTTCACAAACGCAGTCCACTTCCCAAGAGGCCGTAGTGCGGTCGCACAGTTTAGAATCAGAAAAGCGTAGATTTGGCCGTTGCAACGAAAATTTTGCTTAATTACCGGCGTTGAAAGATTTAATTCCAGATTCTTCTTTGGAAGGCTTCCAAGAATATCGGGTTGTAAGTTAACCCGTGTCTATCGACGTCTATTTCTGCCAATTTCCTCGCTTCAGGTAAAAAATTTACTCTAAATGAAGGACTGCCATCCTTTTATATAAAGTATGAAAATATTCAAAGTTGTCATTGAAATGGACTCTAGGGAGGCATAAAGAACAGATTTATAACATAGCATTATATTTTACTACATGATTCTCCTCGTTTGGGTTCAACATCGGCTTGAAGTTGAAGAATTTCGCGAAAAGTCGAAGACCGGCATTTTTCGCAAAACTTTTTCAGATTTGACTCCCTGTATGAATACGCAAAAATCAATACAAACGATTTGCGTAGTTGTATGCAGAATTCGTTCAAGAGTGGCCATGCGAAGTTGTAGAGTTTGCGCTCAAAAAATCACTTTCGTTTTTTTTTTGCCCAACTTTTTTTTTATTCTAACCCAGTGTGGGTCAGAATTTACGCCCTGGGCATGCGCCCAGGGCGTAAATTCTTAAGGAGGGGGAAAATGGACCACATACTAAATGTAAATCGAAACGCCCCATGACACCGTTGTCTTGGCTATTTGCGGAAATTTTTATTACATTTATAACTTTATAACTTTTACGTTTTTTATATCGAATTTATTTTTACGTTATTCAGCGCGAAAGAGGAGAAAATAGGTGCAGCGTTATACAGCGCGAAAGGAGGTGTTTTGTTGCTGTCACATTGTAATTCGTCATACTTACGTCATTCCATAGACATAAGTATCTTCGCCTTTACATTGTTATAAACGTAAAATGTTGTCCCTATGGCATCTTTCATAATGGCGTTTGTTTGTTTCTGTTAAGGAATTTCGTTAAAAATTTAGTCGAGAAAAATATGGCGACTTGTGGGCGTAAGATGGCGATTTTTCTTCGGGGTAGGATGAAGAGTTCCTCATCTTACCCTACAATTGTTATATACTTTTTGAGTTAATTTATTTCTGGTAAGAAAAATATTTTAAACATTTTTCTTTTAAAGCTGTAAAAGACATACAAGCCAAGCCGAGAAATTATCAGAGGAATACCACAAGACAGAGCTGGGGCAAAGAAAATATGGCAAATGCTATTTCTGACGTTATTCACAAAAAATCCAGCGTTAATGCTGCCGCCAAGAAGAATAATGTACCAGAACCAACGTTACGAAGGTACCTTAAGAAGAGGTGTACAAAGGATACCGAAGGGAAGGCGCGGAAATCTAGTTAAATTTTAGAAATTTTTCAGTGGACATGCAACATCTATTTTGTTTGGATAGACAGTTTTACTTTCAAATGGGTTGTGACCCAACTCTGCCTTTTTCAGGATTTCCTGGATTTTTCAAAAAGCTTAGGAAGATTTTAAAAAACTTTCAGTGAAGAGCAGACTTCAGAGTTGAAGTGGTATGTAATCGACATCGACAGACGAGCTTTCAGGCTNGGTGACATGGTCGTCATCCGCTGACGAAAGTGCAACTTTGAAATATATGTTATAATTATGCAGAAGGACAGGAATTAAGCCATAAATTCAACAAAGAGAAGCAATCTGCTGGAAAGGACTTCGTCCTGAAAGAATGCCAACTAACAATGAGGAAACCAGAATCTACTTCAGTAGCTAGGTTGATGGTGTTCAACACCAAGTGGTGAAGTGTTGGAAATTTTTTTGAAGTTCTACGGAAACTAAGGTCAACGCATCAGTTCCACGCGAAAGACATATACAATATCGATTAAAATGGCTTTTTGTCAGTCCCAACAAAAAATCCAGAGGTTATCTCTGCTCGAGGAAACCGAAGGGTCCTACCTCAGCAGAACGTGGCACCACAGTAAAATGTGTCTGTGCAATGAACGCGATTGGGAACTTCGTTCCTCCTCATTTTTCCAAACGTAAGATTGAATCCTTCTTTCATATATGGAGCACCACATGGCTCTATAGGAGTCCTTCTACTAATGGACAACCATGCCACTCAAACAATTGGCAGTTGACTTTTACATAGCCAACAACATCTTCCTGTAAGGATTTCCACCGCATACTACCCATAAGCTGCAGCCGCTGGATGTAGTTTTTTATAGTCCTCTTACAGCTGCGTACAGCCAGGGCTGTGATGAATTTACGGTAAACCACCCAGATTCCGCCATTGCAATAAAAGATGTAGCAGACATTTTTGGAAGGGCCTACTTGAAGACGGCAATTATCAGAACAGCTATTAACGGTTCCATGGCACAGGAATAGAACCATTTAACTCCAACATTTTTGATGATGAAGATTTTGAGGTTTCACGCACAACTGATATTCTTGTTCGGGATTCACAGCCAAAGGATTCTCCTGCAGTTATTCCAGACCCCTCCAGAGATGCTTCAGCCTGAATAATATCATCCCCAGGTATCCGTCCATGCTGATGATGCAGGCCAATCTGCACCTCGGCCATCTCTTACTCCATTTCCCATCATCAGGAAAAAGGAATCGAGAAAACCTAGGAGGAAGTTGCTATCTTTAACGAGCAATCCAGCGAAGCATGTTCTTCAGGAGAGTAAAAAGATACAAGAAAATAAAGAAGAAAAACGAATGAAACGGTATATGAAAAAGAAGGAAACGACCAAATTTTCTAAACGGAAAACGAAGCTACCAAAACGTAAGCTCAACTTCTCATCTACCAACGACTCAGTCGAAATCTCATTATGAATCTGTCAATATAGACACTCATGGCGATTTTGATATTGGAGATTTTAATAATAAAGATTGCATAATTTGTGGTGAAAGGGGAAAAACTGAATTGTGGTTCCAGTGTTTCCACTGTAAAAAGTGGTCTCATTCGGATTGCAGTGGCTGAGACAAAACTGAAGCAAAACATTACCAATGGAAACTCGAATTTTGCACTTAGCTGGAAATTCAAGTTTGTTTACATTTTTGAGATCCTAACTTTTGGTATCATATTTGTGTTGAAAATGTTTGCGCTATAGTTCTACAACAAGTTCATTAACAAGTGTCACATTTTCTGGGCAAAAATTAGTTCTTGATTTTCATATTTATAAGGATTTTATATTTTGTTCATGTATTTGCAAGTTTACCGCCTAAATCAACGTCAGAATACACCGGTTTAGTATTATTACCGTAATGCTTTTCTTTAAATGCACATTTTATAGTTTTTTTAAAGGGATTTTTTTAAAAAGATTTTTCCGTTTCAGAATTGTACTGCTTCATTATCAGTTCAGTTGGAGGAGAGGATTCAATAAAATCGTGTTTCCTAAGAAGTATTTTGTTTTTATCGTCATTTTAACCGCTAAGGTTCGTCATCTTACCCACTCTGTGGGGTAAGATGACGAAAATGTT
This sequence comes from Ladona fulva, assembly GCA_000376725.2. Lineage (NCBI taxonomy): Eukaryota > Metazoa > Arthropoda > Insecta > Odonata > Libellulidae > Ladona > Ladona fulva. Next base: position 1,097,934 of record KZ308376.1, read on the forward strand.
CATTTAGTTTTGAATCAAAATTTTGGATGCTCGGAACCAATTTGGAGTGACGCAAAACAAATCTTGTTAAGCATAAGGATTGAAAGAGCATATGTAAAAATATCAATCCTCTAGCTTCAATAATAAGGCCAGAAAAATCATTACACCTTGGCTTCGTCATCTTACCCCCCTCTCCCCTACTCATAAAAATTGGAGCCCATGCCTAAAAGTTAAAAGAAACTTTTACGTAATGGCCGAAATAGTCCATACCATTCGTATTTATTATTTTATTTACAAAAAGAGATTCACAAAAAATATAGTTTTTTTGAGGACAAAAAGTAAAAATTGAATTGACCATAATGCGAATAAAGACGAACTTTAAACTTGAGAAACAGGTTCTGGATTGGATAACAAAAGAAGAAAAAACAGAAGTATTAATGTAAGAAACATTTTGGAATTACAGTTTCAATGACTGATGGAAATCTTTACATTGAAGGAGGTAACTAAGACATGACCATTTCAAGGATGTAATTAGAATCTTACTCTGCTAAGATAAACGGGAGGGCTACATTTAAGGATGAATATGCAAAGAAAAAGGTTGATAAAGTGATGGTATGCATAAAATGAGTCGTTATTAAGCAATATTTATTTGTTTTGAAGACCGAAATCGATTGGACAATCAGTAGCCTTCTTATATCCACAATAGTTATAAGTCATTCTTCCCAACTCCCCAATACAAATGTTTACATTATTCTTAAGATTTAATCATTCAAATTAACGAAATTTTATACATCAACATTCTTCGATTACGTCTCCTTTCGTCGACCAAATGATAACGATTACATTAATTTTCAATCCTCGTAAGGAAAACTTTCCAATAGTTTCGAAACTCTTTCGAACAAACTGCGTACGTCCTCACTTCGCTCTTGGGTCCTCTCTTGTATCCTTCTTTCTAAATCAATGTCCTTTTCATCCTCTTTTGTTCTCTTCGTTTCGAACTTCGGTCTCTTGAGAGGAACTAGGACCAAAGTCTCTGGTGACATGGTCGTCATCCCTCCGGAGTCATTTCCCTTGGCGTCCTTGATCGCCTGCACGATGAGGTTGACCAAGAATCCTCCGAATGCCAAGAAAGCGAGGGCAGTGAGAGACATTTGGAACACGGAAGACACGGACACACCGCCCCATTTGACGTCACCCTCCTCCCACACGCCGCCGTAGTCCATGGCGTGGTTCGGATGGTACCCTGGGTACCCTGCATCTGCATAGGCGATGGTGGAGTAGGAAGAGTCCTCGGAGCCGTACTGGTCGAAGCCGTAATCGCTCCTCAATTGGGGGGACTCCACTCGACTCTTCACATCTGAAGATGAAGAATCACTTTATTTTATTTTAGTTGCGAATTTATTAGATTGGCGAGATAGAGGCTTCTCTCCTTCCATTTAATCCTGATTTTAGAAAAATACACGAATGAAAATTACATAGACACACGACGGAGAAAGCATTGTAGGTGAATCATTCGAAGCGCATGGGACCGCAAGACACTAATACAAGAAAAAGTAGTAAAACTAAAAGTTTACAAATCAATGAAAAATAATAGATAACGTAAGACTATGTCAATAGCTAAATGTTAAAAATATTAAAAATTCATATCTATCATAAAATCCGTCCGTAAAGTATTGAGCCCGAAGGCTGGTTGGGACCTCATCCTCTCCATCATTAGCTATGAAGAGCTAGGAGAGGGAATGAGGCTTACTAGGCAAGATGAGGAGTGAGGTAGTTTGCCTTTGATTTTCCTCACTGAGCTAACAAGGTGATACTTTGCTTGTATTAAATCAAGATTTTCTTTGAATTGTTGTATTTTTGTTTTTTCTGAGATTGTGTTATTGATTAACCTAAAATAAATCACAGTGTTATTTCCGCTATTACTTTCACTCAACACTGAAAAGATTTGGAACGATTTTCACTAACTTTATATTGTTATGCTAATGTTGCAACAGAGCAAAATTCTACCATGCTCTTGATGACAGAAGGCGTCTTTCGTCGTGTCCTACTGGCTCCCTATATGTAGAAATAACATCTTCTCTCTCGCTCTAAACTACAAACATCTAGTGAACAGATAATAACTAAAGGCTAACATTGAGACAAAAGTAAATGAAAGATATATTTTTCTATATCCAGAAGCAAAAGATAATTGAAAAATATTTCATTCATCAAGATATGGCAGCAGGACCTATCATAAAATATAAAAATAAAATAGAATATCAAAATTACAGTAGAATTTCAAGAACGCGATAAGGTTCCATGGCACAGGAATAGAACCATTTAACTCCAGCATTTTTGATGATGAAGATTTTGAGCCTTCACGCACAACTGATATTCTTGTTCAGGATTCACAGCCAAAGGATTCTCCTGCAGTTATTCCAGACCCCTCCAGAGATGCTTCAGCCTGAATAATATCATCCCCAGGTATCCGTCCATGCTGATGATGCAGGCCAATCTGCACCTCGGCCATCTCTTACTCCATTTCCCATCATCAGGAAAAAGGAATCGAGAAAACCTAGGAGGAAGTTGCTATCTTTAACGAGCAATCCAGCGAAGCATGTTCTTCAGGAGAGTAAAAAGATACAAGAAAATAAAGAAGAAAAACGAATGAAACGGTATATGAAAAAGAAGGAAACGACCAAATTTTCTAAACGGAAAACGAAGCTACCAAAACGTAAGCTCAACTTCTCATCTACCAACGACTCAGTCGAAATCTCATTATGAATCTGTCAATATAGACACTCATGGCGATTTTGATATTGGAGATTTTAATAATAAAGATTGCATAATTTGTGGTGAAAGGGGAAAAACTGAATTGTGGTTCCAGTGTTTCCACTGTAAAAAGTGGTCTCATTCGGATTGCAGTGGCTGAGACAAAACTGAAGCAAAACATTACCAATGGAAACTCGAATTTTGCACTTAGCTGGAAATTCAAGTTTGTTTACATTTTTGAGATCCTAACTTTTGGTATCATATTTGTGTTGAAAATGTTTGTGCTATAGTTCTACAACAAGTTCATTAACAAGTGTCACATTTTCTGGGCAAAAATTAGTTCTTGATTTTCATATTTATAAGGATTTTATATTTTGTTCATGTATTTGCAAGTTTACCGCCTAAATCAACGTCAGAATACACCGGTTTAGTATTATTACCGTAATGCTTTTCTTTAAATGCACATTTTATAGTTTTTTTAAAGGGATTTTTTTAAAAAGATTTTTCCGTTTCAGAATTGTACTGCTTCATTATCAGTTCAGTTGGAGGAGAGGATTCAATAAAATCGTGTTTCCTAAGAAGTATTTTGTTTTTATCGTCATTTTAACCGCTAAGGTTCGTCATCTTACCCACTCTGTGGGGTAAGATGACGAAAATGTTCATTTAGTTTTGAATCAAAATTTTGGATGCTCGGAACCAATTTGGAGTGACGCAAAACAAATCTTGTTAAGCATAAGGATTGAAAGAACATATGTAAAAATATCAATCCTCTAGCTTCAATAATAAGGCCAGAAAAATCATTACACCTTGGCTTCGTCATCTTACCCCCCT
>KZ308376.1:1102016-1127422 GCA_000376725.2 Ladona fulva
CTTGAAAGAAAGGAGATTAGAAGCTAGGCTGCGATTGTTAGATAAATTCAGAGGAAATACATTTTCGGATGACGTAATTGATATTATGCGACCCCCCTGCTACTTTGCCCGATCCGACAGTGAGCGTAAAATAAGAGAAATAGACGCGAGGACAAGTCGTTTTAGAGACTCTTTTTTTCCGCGAACGATACGCGATAATAATAAATTAAAAAAGTAATTCTACTCTTGGTGTTTACACCCCCTGCCACACGCCGGAAGGCGGCTTGCAGGGTACTTATGTAGATGTAGATGTAGATAAGCCATCTAGATAGACGCTAAAATCTATGAATAAATAAGCATGTTTTTGGCAATACTCTGATTATCATCGGGCACAAACGGTTATAAAATAATTATTTTCTCCGTGAGGCTTGCTAAGGCTAATTGTATTTGCCCTGCCTACAGTAACATTACTAATATTCGCTTCGTACTTCTGGCACCGACTCTATTAGGAAAATTAGAACGTTATTTTAACTTTGAGGGATTTTTCAGTCGTTTCTTCTTCTATGGGTAATTTTCTTGTAGTAAGAGCTGTTAAGATAAACCAGATATTCCGGTGACAGACCGGCATCCTATTATGATCTCCTAGATAATTAAGAAGTTTTGAGTGTGAACTTGAGCAACGAAGACTTTGAAACGTATTTCCTTCAGCACATTTGATCGTCAGTTAGGAACACCGCATTCTAAAGGTCGAATACTAACAGAATGACGGCTTCAGTTGGGGTTATGGGGAAAATGCGACAAAATAGGGGTTATAAACCTTTAAACTCATGTCAACCTTCGTTTTAAAGGGGTAGTAAATGTCGCCATTGACGCTATGGCTTCTTCAGTCGACCACTCTGCCATTAAAGGCTAATGATTGTGCTTTGGGACACTCAAAGCAGACTTTCTCTGTCTTTCGTTCATTAACACATGCATTGAATAGAAATTTAGCACCATTTTCAGTCTTACAATGCAATATTTTTGAATCTTTACGACAGTGGGTAAAAATTATGACCACCTTTTTTTTGAAGCCTTACGCATTCGGAATTTCCTAGAAGAAGAAAATTTCGAATCGAGCGGTAGCAGAAACAATACTGCGAGAAAATGGCATTATGGCTCAAGAGACATAAGAAAAAAATTGAAGCCAGAAACAAAACGTTTCCTTCTATTGTTTACTGACGAATACGGAAATAATAACTCGTATTTCACAAACTTTGTTTGGAAAACTCGTACAGGATTCCGCAAATGAGTAAAAATATAAATTCTATAAAAATGTAATTTAGTTTTCGAATCCTGTACATGTAAAATTTTGTAAACAAGCTTTTAATAACCTAGTTTCAGCCACCGAATAAGTTAATTTTGACTAGAATTGACCAAACTAATTTAGAAAAGAACTTTGTAATTTCCACTGAATATATTTTTCTGTTGTGAAGGGAAATCTAGTTTCGTTTTATAGTAATCTCCAGCGGTTTTTTGAATTTGCAATGAAAAATTTCCTGAACACCTAATAAAGGAGGAATTACGATTGGATTTTTAATTATATTCACCTGGACTATGTTAATTTATTGCAAGCTTAATAAACAACGCGTATGAATAATTATTACACCAAATTAAAGGTAAATCTATATTCTTTTTGTCGTATTTCTTGCTGGCGCAAACGAAGAGCTTAATGTACCGTGAAGAAACATTTAAACTAAGGAGCCCAATAATTCAATTGCGAGGAAACGGCGTAACTTATGGCGTCGCAATTTCATCCCAAATTTTGTGAGAGCTGTCTCAGTGTGATGAGCTATTCAACATTTCTAAATATGCGTTACATTATTATTAATCTGCGTAGTCGTAGTCGCATTCTCCTTCTCGCGAGAACAAAATATTCTGTGGAAATTACAGTTCTTTTCTTTCTAAGTATGGCACCGTTCCACATAGTCGAGCTTGAGTATATCAAACCTAACTTATTCACAATACAAATCACAAACGATTAAAAATCAAATCTTGCCTAAGCGAAGAGATTAATACGTTGCAATCGCTTATATAAATATGTAAAATCTTCTAATGTGCATTTTGAAAGTTTCAAGAAAAAATGATCAATCGCAATTGAATAGTAATAATTACCTTTCGCTAAAAATGTGGATCTTCCCGGATCCTCTGTTATGCACAGAGTGAAGGGAAGGTTGGCCATCAAAAGGGAAGCAGACGAACGGAAGCACTGACTCTTTAATTTCCTCGACATCTTCTCCTCCCTTTCATTTGTTCCGCCTGCTCATCGTCACCTCAACAGACTGAACTTTCCGTTTGAATCGCGTGTCTGTTAATTCCAGAATCACTACAGCTAACGGGTGACTCTTTAAGAGAATTTTTCAAGCGTTTTCTTCATTAACTTTCGCCTCTTCTTAATGTAAACTGAATTTTATTTTAACTCTTTGATAAGCAGGGGAGAATTTAGAAACTCTCATAGGGGAAGGCGAACTTGCTACATTGCTTTATGAAAGTTTCTATATGAACTCATCTCCAGTTAACTTAATCAAAGCCATTTTGTCGGGATAAATGTATAGAGATCACTGAAAACCTTCACAATCAGATTTTAATTCAATATCCATCTACATCTACATAAGTACCCTGCAAGCCGCCTTTCGGCGTGTGGCAGGGGGGATCCATGTCACATTCTAGGCAAATTTCTGGTACAAAAAGTCACCAATTCCGGGCGATTGCCCCCTTCGCATTCCCCTTGGATTCCAATGGTTTTCTTTTCTGTTCGTTCAAAACATTCCTTTTTCAGATCACAACCACATTTTCCTAACTTGAAATAAAAAATACATCGTTATGGGTTATAAGCGGGATATGATCCGATTTTCTTCGATAGGTAGGTTGACACAGATTTAAAAACTAATATCTGAAGGTTAAATATAGAAATATACGCGGATTAGTTCTTTGTTAACTACAGCTTTTCATTTCTGGCCGTACATATTGTCACAAGTATTTCTGTAAAACATTAATGTTTAGAGACCATGTGTCTGGATTGATGGCATTTGTTGGTAATGAAAGGGCTCCCCTGTTGTACGATTAATCTTCTTATAAATAAAGTATAAAGTTTGTATGTTTGCTTAAAACTCGAGAATCAAAATTTGCACAATTTTCAAACTTTAAGGATAGTTAAATGACCTTCCTAAAGTAGGCTACTTCCTACGAGTATTTGCCTCGCCAGTATGATCCCTGAAATTTAGCAGCGTTCTCATAAGAAGTTGGTATAAAGTTTGATTTTATTGAGAATCAACGAAAATTTCGGTTAGTTTCCTATAAATCCCATCGTAAAAAAAGATCTTGGGAATTAAAATATTTTTTGTAAGCTCGCGAAGTATTTAGGGGTAACATGGCAACGAGAAGCTCAGAATAGAGAGAATTGGAAAGCGCTTGGAGAGGCCTACATCCGACGTCGGATTGAAAATGGCTGATGATGATGATGATGATGATGATATATATATATCATCATCATATACTATAAAGAGGTATAATGGGCGTAGACAGGACTTGTTTAAGGGGGGTAGTCCAGGAATTGCTGGAGTAAGTGCAACATTGCCTACAATATAGGGGTTGGGAAAAATGTCTACTACAACAATAATAAAAATGAAAAAATCATATTTACATAAATAGATCCTGCAAATTTCTAGTATGGTGCGTTATTGAAAATATTGAACNGAATTACATGAGAAAATATTTTTGTCTACGGGTTATTTGAAACGACTGATTTCGGTGTTGGTGCATATCATTCTCAAATACAGAAAAATTATATTACCTATTAACAAAAATTGTTTATATTAACAGCTAAAACATTGAAACAAAGGAGGGAAGAACAGGTTACAAAGTGAAGTGGGATTCATTCTGAGTACATTCATAAGGGGCGGGGGAAGGAGGTAATGAAGGCCAGGTTAGTCATTTAAGAGAATTTTCGTAAAAGAAGTATTCATTGGTGACATAATTGAATGGAGGAGTGACTGGAATTATCTTAAAAATCCTACTTGTGAACTTGTACTTCTGACGTACAAGTCAATTTTTCTTGTCGTGATCAAATGTTGGTTTCGTTGTAAAAAGGGATGCCATTGAACATTCCAATTTCACGAGTTTAACTCCTACTCAATATTATCACATACATGAGTACATTCATATTAACGTGCGTTTATTCAGAGATATAGCAATACGCGAGTCCTTACTGGGAATCGAACCCGGAATCCATTTCGCCGAAGTCGATCGCGTTACCCGCATGGCCATCTGGAGGCCATATTGATATTTATATAGAATCTAGGATAGAGATTTTATCCTAGATACGTATTTATTCTCATTCATTTTAAATGCTCAAACGATTAAAACTGTGAGCAGTTATTTCTTTCAATAAACTTGATTGTAAGTGACGAAAGAGAATAAGAACTATTCACCAAAGTTTTAAATATGTTATATTAAAATGCATAAGTTTCTCTCGTGGAAATAATGCTTTTGAGCGTTAATAAATCATTTTGCTACAAAGGGTTCAACGTCGTTGAATGAGGGACGAAATGTCCGTTCATTCCGCGGCTAAAACCAGCGATTTTTCACATCGGTTTAAACTCGCTTCCAAGTTAAATAAAAGTTCCAAGTGAAATAAAAAGTCGCAGCCACGTTCGATCTCTTCTCATCGCATTTTTCTCTCATTGGAGGAATCGACTTAGTTTCCTTAGCGACCCACAAACAACAACCACGTCCAGATAGAGTTTTCATGGCGAAAGGGACATATCAAGACATAATATCTGGATCCATGGTGGTGAGGATGAGTTTATGAATATCCTCAAGAGAAGAGGGAACGCAGACGTGAAGAGTCTTTGGAGTTGCCCACCGAAAGGCGGGGAATGTTGAGTCTTGTGCGTTTATCAAAGGAACAGAGTCATTAAACAGAATGGAGCGTGGGGAAGTCGAAGAGAGACGGAGGGCAGAGGGTTGTAAAACGGGCGAGGGTGCGACTTTTTAAAATTGGGATATTTGGCGGAAGACGGGGTCCCAGCGTGTGAGGGACTGGCAGCAGACGTAAACCGAGAGACAGTTTGTTTGGCTTTTCTGGGCCTCCATTTCGGTTCGCTTCTCTATTCGTTGGCTTCGGCGGAATGAGGGAACTGGGTTTCGTATTTTGTCTCGTTCACTTCCATCAGAACAGGATTTCCACAACTGCGTCCGTTTAGCAGAAAGCCTCGGAGTGTCTTTAAAGAAGTGTTCCAAGAAGAATTATTAAAAGCGATATGTATGTATGTACTTCACGAGAATTTAAATGCTCGTCTGAAATTCGAAGGAATCTAACTTTTGGCGTGCCTTGTGCTGAATTCTGAATAGAAGAATCTTGAATTCTTATACAATTAATCCCGTCTAATAAGGAATCTGTTTAAGGCGGAAACCTTCAGAAGCCGAAAGTATTATTAATATTAGATCTAGATTGCTACCACGCGAGCCGCCAGTGGCGTATGGCAGGGGGTTACCTAATTACCACCTTACCTAATCTACCCTATTAGCTTAACTGATGCTACGCGGAAAGAACAACCAGAAGTAACTATCTGTTTTAGCGATTATTTCCTTGTAACTGTTTGTCGATGCCTCTCGGAAAGCTTTTTGACCGGAATTGCAATGTCTTTTACTTCACCTTAAAATTCTGGACCGATAATTTTTCGAAAAACGTTCGTCGGTAATCAGATTTTATCTCCTGGAGTGAATGCCACCAGAGGAATTTTATCACAGCCGTAACGCTATGTTCGAACCTGAAATCTCCGCTAGCGAAACAAGGTGCTATACGCTGAACCATAGAGTAATCTTATAGAGCAGTGCTCCGCAACCGGTGTGCCGTGGCACACTGGTGTGCCGCGGTCAAATTCAATGTATTTGACATTTTACAATTTTTCATTATGTATTTCATACACAATGACAAATTATTTTTCATAATATTGTCTATTTTTCAAAATGTAGTATAGAATAATTATTATAACTAAATAATATCAATTTAATACCTACATATTTTAGTTTTGATGTACCGCAGAATTCTAGGAAGAATTTTGGTGTGTCATAGGCGAGAAAAGGTTGCGGAGCACTGTTATAGAGGACTCGCGTCCATGCGTCCAAGTGATGTGCCTTTTTGACGTACTTAGGGATGCAACGACCAGTTGGCGCTGCGCTTCGTCGCATCGGCCTTCGACCATTTGAATTTTTTTAGAATCGGAACTGCTCTTCACTCTATTTCATGAGTAGTGGAGTTCTCTTATCGCGTTAAGCGCGAGTTCTAGGAACGGCAGATGCACTTTATTGGCAGAGATGTCAATCAATTTTTGTTTATATTGTTGCAAATGCCCCAAAAAGGCTGCCACAAAGTCGCTTAACTCATGAAAAATATCGCTTAAAAGCAGAAACACATGGCTTGCATGCGCTTTTATATTACATCAGTTCAGATATTAAATGAATCAAACAGATAGTAAGTACAGTCGACTCTGCTTGATCGGGCGATCGGACCTACGTTCTACTCCAAGTTGAAGAGAAGGAAAAGAAAAGCAGTTGGAGTTTTTACGAAACTTATTTTAAATATTAAAAAGAAAATATTCAAGAACGGCATCTTCGGCTTTGGTTTATTTTGGCGAGGGAATAAAATTTCCCTCAGCTAGGGAATTCCCTTTCTTCATCAAGGCGAACGTTGGCGGTGGTCGTTAGAAATTCGGGAAGTGATTCCAAATAGGAGCGTATGTATGAAATTGCGAGAATCTGTGTTGAAAACATCGCCGTCGAGGAATAAGTTATCTACCGGATAGATTATAAGTATAATTCAGCAAAAATTAGTAAAGCGTAAAAACGGCAAAGAGAATGTAATCTGAATTTCCTGAATGTAACATTTAAATTGATAAAATATGAACAAAAAGGAAAAGAAGTTGCTGAAGAATGAAAATGAAACAAGAAAAATCACTGACTGGGCTAGAACCCACAAACTTGGGACTTACAGCCCAGGGCCGGCCATCTGGGGGGGGTGCGGCGGATGCTATGTACCGGGGCCCTGCGATTGAGGAGGCCCTAAATTGTAAATTTTCTGAAGTAATTAATGTATTAGCAAAAACAAAATCACGCCTAAGCATGCATTAGTAATATATGTTCGTGTTTGTAAGTTTTTTTACTTTACAAAAAAATTAGGGCCCCAAATGGTTTCTTGTACCCAGGCCCCTTTGTAGAGAAGGCCGGCTCTGTTACAGCCGCACACGCTAACCAACACGACTAACGAAGCTCATTGCATCGATGTGTTATTCAAATTTTCTAATTGACGAATTTTAACCTGTTTTTCAAACACGTTTTATTCAGAAACTAGGAAAAGTTAAGATGAACTGGAGCATAGTAGTCTTTATATTTTGCCAAAGATCCAATTCTTGATTGAGTCATTGAGCACCGTTCAGGTCAAGGTTCCCTTGTGAGAGAGGGAGCGCAATTCGTATGACAATGACACGAAGTTATTATTTTCCGTCGCACCACACGGAGATGGAAAGTTTCTCCCGTGGGCGAGGGACGTCACATCGGTCCCCATTCATTGAAATATTGCCGTCAATCCCACGCGCGATTGAGTCGGCGTGAAAAAGTGCAGCGATTTGCATAAATGAGGACGAACAGGAAGAGGAGGAAAAGTGCGTGGGAAGAGAAATGTGATAAAAAAAGTAGAAACGGAGTATAAATGACCGTTGCTCAAAATAGATTAACCTCATTAACGCTAGGAATGAAGTTGTGTAATTCAGATCGATTACACTTCCGAAAGATTGGAGTTTGTTGAAAACAAAAACAGGAGTTTTCAGAAGCGTCATTGAGAGTAATTCAGTAAATAATTTAACAAGACGTTGCGGATTTACACCATTTTCAGACTGCGTGTATTATATTAAAAGATTAAATGAATGGATAATCCAGCTCAAGACCTAAATTTCCTTGATTTGGTTGTATTTTCCTGATATCCTGTTTCACCCAAGACTCACTCCTGTTCTCCTTGTTCTATATTCAGATTATCTCTAATGCAAAGATCTTGACTGTATATATAATATAATATNATTATAATTGAATTGGTCTAAAATTCGCATGTATTTTGTACGTTGAAGAACAAGATAAACGAGATATCCTTTATATAATATGCGTGAAATGTGGAAGATTAAAATGAAAATCAAATAACCAAATGTTCTACAAAGATGAAGTTTTTCTCTTCTCCGTTTTTTTCCTTTCTCTGTACCACACGATAAGTTTTCTATTTTGTAATGGTGTTGTTAAAAGCGCTTCTACTGCTGAGGTAATTTTGCAAATGAAAGCTACACCGGAAATCGTACCCTGGCCCGCTTTCATTAAATGCGAACGCGCAAGGAGGCCTATTAATATATAGAAGATGGCGATGTGTGGGTGACCTCCGCTTACGATGATCGACTTTATTAGGGACCAGTGCTTAGATAAGTGGTGAAGTTATAAGAGACATTTAGACGGACTTTGCAGGATTGTGTTATATGGTGTTATATTGTGTTAATTTGTATTATATTATGTTATAGTGATATATTGGTTCATTTTGTGTGACTGACAAGGATACTTGGCACTGTACCGGTAGTTTTAAAGTTTTGTAGTAGGTTATGTAAGCGGGAGTGTCTGTTAAATCCTTGCCACCGGAACATTTTCCACTTGTAAGGTTTTTGCATAACAATAATAATAATAATGCCAATGTAATTGAATATCACCTCCTATAATTAACCCTTGTAAGATCCCAGTTTTATAACATCATCTGCAATCGCCTTTCTAGCAGGAAAATGGAAACTTGAATCTATCTCTAGCTAGAGACTAGGGATCAAAGTATAAACTAAGACATCATAAATCATAGTACAAAATCCAAGGTTACCATTCTCTGTTTTCTTTTTGTTTTCCTTTCAGATTTCTTTTTGTATCAACCAGGCCATTCCGTGCAGAACAAAAAAGATTCAATCTCGCACGAATCTCTCTTCCTTATCCGCTGTCTTGGAAAGAACGTTTACGCTCTTATTGCTGGATGAATATGAGCCTCTTTTGCCTGTTGTGCATTCGATATTACTCTCGCATGCACACTCGAGTGATGTGAATATTCTATTCTTGGTTTACTTGGAGGTTAACTATTTCTATATACTGCGCGTAATTCACGTGTATTAAATAATTCTCCCGAATTAGTGTCACTATTCAATAATCATGTTCCGCCTAAGACAACTTGACTAACACTTCTACTATATTTAGATTATCTCTTGCACAACGATTTTTGCTATATTGACTTCCTAACCTTCTGAACTCCCTTCCACCCTCCATTGACCCTTTTTGACTGTCGTATTATTATTATTATGTACATAATTGCAAGTAGACAAAGGCCAGGTGTCAACATTGACATATTTTACTACAAAACAACTTTAAAATAAGATTGTTTTATATTCTCTGACATGTCATTTACAACTCAGCAACTAATTTTGAAATATTTTCTTCTTAAATCTTGATATATTTTTTTTTGAAGAGACTGAGAATTTCCTTAGGTAAGCCATTCCAGTCAACATCCGTTCTATTTAAGGAGTATTTATCCACATCCTTCTTGTGACACTTAGTTTTGACCTTAAAATTATGGTAACTTTTTCCCAGAAAACAGGGGGGCATTATTTTATTTTGTAATTCTTTTCAGGCTGGCTCAACAGTGTACATAAAAATAAGATTTTTGATTTCTCTTCTATCCCAAAGTGGTTCCCAGTTCAATTCCTTCTGCATTTCCGTAACGCTATCTTCCCTACTAAATCGTCCCAACACTTACCTTGCTGCTATCCTTTGAACCTTCTCCAATTTGTGAATGCCTTTTCTGTGGAAGGGATCCCATACTGACTATGCATACTCCAACGCGGGTCTGACTACAGTTTGGTACGCCAAATTCTTTGCATTTTTTGAGGCACCTTTTAAATTTCTCATGATGAAATGCAGATTTTGAAAATATTTAGAAACAACACCATCTACTTGTGCTCTCCGATCTAATTCTTTTGTACGAATCTTTCTTAAAAGGATATTTAAATCATAGTTTATGTAAATAATTTTGTACTTAATTTGTATTTTGTAAATATTTCTCTGAGTTAGTTGCATTGATTTGTTACTAGTGCAAGCGTCCGTGTACATATCTGTTAAATTGTTACATTTTATCGTTTGGAATTAATCATTTAATGGCGGCATCACTGAAAATGTGAATCCATTGAATAAATAAATCTCTGCGTTCCTTCGAAAGGCAGAGCCCAGGAATGGGTTTTTTCTCGGAACGCAGTGTACGCAGCGAATATCATCACTCAATAAATAGAGATTATACTTATAATTTGAGCACATAATTCTACATATCAATTGATAATTAATTATTATAATACGTGAACCACTTCACTGTGTTTATAAGTACGCTTATTAAGATCTGTTCCCAGCAACACAATGAATCCTATATTGACGAACAAAATGGAACCCACACTAGAAAATATTTAAAATCAATTGAACGGGTGCAGTATAAATTTGTTCGACTTGTAAAATACAAAAAGGGCCTAGATATACACGATATCTCATATCTACTCATACAACAACAACTTAAACTTTTCTTTCTTCGTCATCGCTGATAATTATCTGATTTAATGTTTCTGTGTAACTTACTAAACAGCAAAATAGACTTTCCCTCAGTTTTTGAACGTATAAATCTCCGTGCACTATCTCAAATCACTAGAGACTAACTCTTATTTGCAACACCAGCTTGCAATAATAATTACATATACAATGCACCTCTGAATAGGCTACATCGTTTAGGAAACTCACACCTAAGTATAAAATATTTAATGGTAGTCTAAGGAAATTATGAGTATTATTCTATAAATGAAAATTTGTTCAACTTTCCTTCCACTGGCGTCGCCTTTTGCTAATTGACCTTTTTATTAATTCTCTATTATCATGCGTTTTATATATTCATATCCTATCATTCCTTATATTTCGTCTCCTCATTTGTGGTATTTTATAATTTATATCTTACTGTTTGCGATATTTGATGATTTGTTACAGTGACATTCTTTATAATTTTTTTGTTTGTCACAGAATGGGTGTATCCCGTTGAGCAAATAAATAAATAAACCTAATTAATAAGACGTTCGCAACTCCAATAGTTCGTTAACCGATTAATATTTTTACCATAGTCTCTCCGGGAATTGGTTTAAATCGTTCTGAAGGCCTAAAAAGCTTATAAAATTAAACGCCATTTTATAAACGAAATCACCATTAGTGTATTTCCATCTATTCCGCGTCTGCAATAGAAGTCGGCATCGGCCGGCTAAAAGCTGACAGTCTCTCAAGGCTCGAGCATAGGAAAGAATTACTTGTCTTCAAAGGGCGTTTTTGGTTCTTGGGACACGGGGGGAGAGGGGGGTTTAAAGTCGCTACGCACTGCTAACACAAAATGCACAGACTTCTTTGCTCTCTGAAATGAATGCAAACAGAAGAAGTGATCAGTAATATGAAAAATCTCGATGGTAAATAGAATAATCTGATTTAGATAGTAAATAAAATTATCGTTTAAATATTTTCTGTTTGCTTTTAGAATTTACCAGTATACTTTAGCTTTTCTTATCCGCACAGCATCTTCGACGTTTCTAAAATATTTTAGCATTACTGAAGAAATAAACGGCTTAAGAGCGAAGATTTTTTTCCTTCGGGGGTTCGGGGTCAATTATGAAGGCCCTGCACACCTCTGATCTGCAACACACAGTTTCTTCTCGTGTTTGCGAGGGAGTTCGCCATAGAAATTTTTAGCGAAAGTACTTTTTAACCGATATCTTAGCAATCGGATCTCTTCGTAAACCGACCACCCACTTAATAAATTATTCTAAAAGAGAATAACTGTCGCTAAAAATCCTTTAATGAAAAATAAAGAAAAATTCTTACATCATTAAAACAATAATTCAAAAATTTTTCAATTAAAAGGGTAGAAAAGAAACGATTCTGGAATACAAATTTTGGTTCGCACCCTAGTAGCACTGTTCAAAAATAATTTTATAAACAACCATCACAAATACGGTCGTTATCGAGGTCTGAACTGATTCTTCCAATACTTTAATTAGGGTATTTAATTAATCTTTTCAAATTTTAAATGATGCCCGTTGCTAATAGACGGAGTAAAACCATGCTCAAGAAGTAAAAATTCGTGTCAAATCGATATTTGCATTTTATTTCCAAACCAACGTTGGAGTTTAAATGAATATCGATAAAAATACCTTTTTGTAATTGGTATTTTAAGGACAGCGATCCTTGCTACGATCAAAGCACATGAAAATTAATGCGTATTATCTTCGATATTCTGGAGATAACGTATTAGCTTAATTTGCCCATTAAAAGTTACGCTACAGGAGAAATGATAACCTGAATTTTGAGCTGATGCTAAATACTAGAACCTTCAGATTCCAGCACATTTCAGCGGTTAATGTATTCTATTAATTTTTAACCACCACTAGAAATAACATACGTTTAAAACCACCTAAGAATCTTCGCAAATTCGAGTTACACCCGATAATTCTCACAAGCGCGTGTAAGGTGGAAAAAGCAAACAGCTGCCATTCCAATCTCGCGTTTCGGCAAGTAAATCATATCGACGTGATAAACTTCTCCGGGGAAGTGTTTGCGTTGGTTTCACGTTACATTCGTGCACATACTAAACGCGACCACAAATCCCAGCGGACAAAGCGCGCTTCGTCGTTATTCATAGACAAGTTTTCCCTTACTCTCTTTCCTCATCTCGTTCGACGCGTATTAAACTTAAATCAAACGGATGTTTCCCACTACAACTACTATACGCTACAACACGCTGTATTCCTCCAAAGAACAAGCACGAATGCAAATCGAGGCTCCCGACGTCTCGCAAAAATCCCGCCCAATAACTCTTTTCTCGCAGACTTATTCTTTCGCGGCCGTATGAAAAAGGCCCTCATAACGACGAAAAAATGACGTGTTTTCCGTGCGGTTTAACCGTTGATTACGGCAATAGTGGCGGCTCTCGGGGGAAATGACAGCCGTGTTTATTGAATTTCGAGGAGAAAAGGGAAGGGAGAAGGGTTTCGCCGTCAGCCATTATGGAAGATGGCGTCTTCGCGAGCGACTCTTAGTTTACGAGACGACCGCCGCAGCGAGCGGAGGGCGTGCATGCCTTCTTTCAATTTGCGCCACTGATATATCGCATTTTTTTGGCCAGAGATCGTGCGTGCGTGACGTTCAAGGACCACCTCGAGTTCTCTTCCTCATCTCGAGCCGTCCTTATCTCAAGCGGAGGGCGAAACAGTTGGTGGCGAGGTAAAGAAGGCATCAATGACAACTTTAAGTTCCGATGCATATCTTCTTATCACTTCCCATAAAAACGAAGGAATTCCGTGATTTATTAGAAAAACCGGCGATGCTATCGTTAATATGAAGACAAAAAACCGCGAGCACGCATAAATTTCGTTATCCCGATTGAATGTTTTATATCACTTTGTATATTTTCACTTTTACAGGACGATATTGACGAAAGATTGTAATGCATTTTTTACGAAATGTAGAAAAATGCACGGGTAACTCGTTTCATTTTCGTTCGTTTCGATTTTAAAAGTATCTGCTAATCTTATGTATCAATTTCTTTTGATTTACAAGTTCTGATACATGGTTCAAAAATTAGATATATGTACGATGATTTTATAAATTCTGACAGCAAATACGTATGGCGGATATAGAATAATAAATACGTTTTCATTCCTTCTCACGAGCTTCTCTTCTGATTCAAAGAAACCTTATCATTTTCAAAGCAAAGACCACTTTCGAGGCAATATATTGTTTTTTAAACTGCTCATAACACTCCTCACCCATTTCACATAAATTTGAAAATTTTAACGAAACCAACATTTATAGCATGCATTTCTTTCTAGACTGTTACAACTTTAATCTATTCCAGCGGCAGATTTAAGCTATCAGAGGCGCAAAGATCACATTGAGGTTCTCACTATGAATTATGAGTATAAATTTGATTATTTACATAAAACACACAAATACATATCCCATTGAAACCTCAGTCTGCTACGGCAAAAATACACAAGTTTTGAATTACAATGCATTGTATTTCTATAAATCATAAAGTATGGTGGATAGAATTTGCAATCTATTATATTCTAAATATAATAAAAATAAAAAATAATATAAACATATACTGTAGACTTACTCAACAAATATCAAGTTCTTTGATGAAGCGAAACAGCAGAACGATTTTACTGAGAATTAATGAGCACAGTCTTATTGAGGACTCCATGCGGATGAGGTCCTCAACTATTGCGCCTAATTATAAATCCGCCTCTATTCCACTCTAATCATTCTTCCAATCTAAAACGAAACTTAGTCGCCAAGGCACCCTCTAGGATAATTACGTAATGTTTCTTGAGGAATCCCCTGGAAGAGTTTCAGACATTTTTATTGAAGAACTACGAGTACATCAAATCGCTTTGTATTTCATGAATAAAGTTAATCACCTCGGTGTGCGAAGAGGAGGACTTTGTTTTCAGTAACAGATAATTACGGCCTTTATTTCTATCTATTGCACCATTTCCAATCGCCATTCTTTTCTCACCTCCTCTCTATTCAGAAAAAAAACAATTGTAAACGTATAAAAGATGAGTGAGAGCGTGAGGAATTATTTTAAAGGGAATCATAGCCATAAATAATGGGCAGGCGGAGAAGGGAAAGGAAAAGGAATGAAAAAAGATGGGATTGGAGAGTGAAGAGGAAGATTACAAAAGATTAGAGGGAGGCAGTAAAGAAACTTAGCGAAGCTGCCTCGCGAGGCAGGAGATGTGTTGCTTGCCTCGGCTATATTTCCGCCTCGCGCGTCCGTTCTGTCTTCACATTAGGGCCATTTCTCCACATGGATCATGAGGCGTCGCTGTTTCATTTAAGTCTGCAAGAACTTGTAGTCTCTGCGCCGTGTTTAACTCAAAGTGTATGAAACTGAATTGGGGTTTTCGAGTAAAATACCCGTGAGCCCCTCTGCTTAGAAACCCACTTTCAAAACCTAAGCGAATGAAATTCTATCGCGGAGAAAGTAATTTGGTTTTAATTTACTGTATAATGAATTACTTCATCCTTCACTTCGCGGGACCTTCTAACATTATTCATGGTGAATGATAAATATCATATACAATAATATATTCAGTTCTTTTTATTCACCATAAATAATGTTTTTATTTATTGAGAAAATCAGTCAGCCGTCGAAATTGACCTATTACGTCTAAAGCTTTAATTTCTTGCGTGATAACAATTATAATCTGAGTGACACCTTAAAATATTCTGAAATGTATTTGTTAAACTCGTGGAATATTTTGTTGATTGGCGTAAAATATACGCATACAAATAATTGCGCAAAATTACGATAAAGTAGTACTGAAAGGAGAGAGAGAAATTGTTGGTACGAGAGGTTCATAAAATTTGTTACTTAAGGTGACTGATAAGGTTGAATTTAAGTCTAAATATTACATCTCGGCCTGTGGCAGTGGGTATAAACACCAAGCGTTCGAGTTACTTCTTCAGCTTATCGTTGTCGCGTATCGTTCGCAATGAGTCCCTAAAACGATTTGTCCTCGCATCTATTTCTATTATTTTACGCTCACTGTTGGATCGGCCGAAGTAACAGAAGGGGGTCGCATAATACCGATTACTACAAATGTACTTTCTCTGAATTTGGCCAGCAATTACAGCCTAATCTTCTTTCCTTCAAGAATTCACAACCTGCGTCTTGAGAGCATTTGTGTATCTAATGCTTGCTTTTCTATGCCATGTTTTAACAAACCGCATCACCTTGCGTTGCATTTTCTTGAGTTTACGAGTATACGTTTCATCCACTGGATCCCATTTACAAGCCGCATATTCCACATGGGCCTAACTAAGGTGAAATAACACCGCTCGCTAACCTTTTCATGGCATCTGCTTACAATACGCTACATAAAACCGAGCTTTTTAGTTACTTCACCGCATATTTTTCGAATATGTGTGCTCCAGTTTAAATTATTGGTAATGGTGATTCCAAGATATTCAACAGAATCGACTACATTTAAATTCGTTCCACTAATTTTGTACGGGTGGTTCTGAAGCAGTTGTATCCTTTCAAAGAAATTTGCTAAAGAGCATTTACTTGCATTAAGATCTAATTGGCATTTTTCGCACCACCTTTGAATGTGGACTAAGTCGTTTGATAGTGAAATGCTATATTCGTCGCTTTATATTTCTCTATTCATTAAATAAAGAGTACAAATATCGTGGATAATATTAGAATTTAACTAAGTAACTATTACTACTCATCTAAGTAACTCCAACGTACAAAGTAATGCAGTAAGAACTAAATGAGTATTATCTAGTAAGTAACTATCCGCCACTCCAGCTATACCCTATTCCATTTCTGAAGTACAGAATTTCAATCTGTGGCCCAGGGCAGCTCTCCTCGGTGTAAATGCGATTGCGTCTCATCTTGGAAGATATCTTAAACGTATTGTATCATTAATGCGTGAGGATTTTTTGAGGCGAAAGATAATTGCCATATTCACTGAAAACATCTTCTCCTATTGTAACTTTCATGCTGATATCTAAAAATTGTCAATCTGCCGCAATGTTTGAATATTAACGATGATAAAATCCAAGTATTTTAAAAAGTCTTATCACGCTGTAACTGTTCGATCGACTTCCTTGAAATATATTAGAAAGCAATGATAGTAATACATCAATGGTAATATTCGTACTGAGCAGCAATAAACATGTGAAAATGATTTACGAAACAAGATGTCATATGTTTATTCCTTGGAAAAGGACCGCGAAAAACGTATGCCTTTATTTACGGGTTGCTCAGAAATAATTCGTTCTGGAATACTACGTTTTAGTGAATCGCAAGGAAATAGCGTTGAGGGAAAAAATGGGGAAATGAAGAAGAGAGGGGAAAAGAGAAAGCAGAAAGAGAAAAGGGAGAGAGAAAAGGAGGGAGGGTAAATGGAAACGAGAGAGCGAAGGGATAATCGTAAAATTGGAAGGTGAGTAGATTTCGGTAGGTGTTCGGTGCACTAAGTAATATCGGAGGGGTCACGCATGCTCGTATATTAACGCGGTTATTAATTTATTAAAGAAAAAAGCGAGTTCCCGTGTTCCTCGCTACGACCACTTCTTACTTTACGTTTGACACTTGGATGCTTTTTTTAACGAGTCGCCTCGTAAAGTTTTCTTATTGAGCCCTTTAATGGCATCACACCAACGCCACATTAAAAAAGTTTCGAGTACTTGCTTTTATTACAGTACAAGGAAATAACTCGTTCGACAAACGCTTTATTTTTTCTATCTAGGTTCTTAAAAGTCATTCACTGTTCATTACATAAATAATTTGACAAATCTGTCAAATGCTTACTTAAAAAGGAGAAGCAATAGAATTACAAAAAGGCAATAAAAGAGTTCGGTTGAATGAAATAGGAATAGCTTTGATAAAGAGAAATTACTGAAATAAAGAAGTTTACAAAATATTTCATTGACCTTTTAAATACGTAGTCTTGCGTCCCCATAAATAAAATGAATTTTTGTAATAATTTATCATTTATTTAAGCTCTGGAGATTTGAACTTTAACTCAGAATATCTCAACTTTCATGAAACAATTTGAAAAGATTCACGGTAGGTTCACTTTATTTTTACTCGAGTTGGTATTCAAACTGACAATAACCTACTCCTTGCTTTAATGTAATTATACAAGATATTTCTGGTGTATTTTAAGAAAATATGCTAACTTAAATCTAGCGCAATTGATAATCGAAGCTGGGATCGAACGAGCAAAATAAATTAAAAATTTGTCCACAGATTCAGGCGTGAGCTATTCACAAACCGGTCATGACTATTTTAGAAATAAAATTATATTCAGCAGCGCGAAGAAACCTTTTGGTTTCAAGATTAAAACTTTCATGAGAAAAAGCTCTTTTTGATTATAGGTTACATTTTCCAGCTTTAAGTGACCGTTAAAAATAAGAAAAATTACGTAAATGTATAATTCTGCTTTCCAAAGATGCATGCGATTCCTCAGAGGAGTTGTATTAAGACTTTGAATTCTTCATACAGCATTTAATACTTATATAATACTGCTAAGATGAAACTCAACTCTTTTTATTTGAACATTTTGCGAGGCTGTTTCGGTACGAATGATGTCGCTTGGAATTATCAACTTAAATTGTTTTTCACTTATTACGAATTAGTTTTATCGTGCAGAGATGCAATACTTAGAGATTAGATGGCAGTTTTAAGAAAATCCTAATGCAGTTCACTAAATTTGATGGTAAGAATGTATTTAACTTAGAATCGTCATTGCTTTGAATAGCATTCACCGCATCAAAACATAAACTCACGTTTTATTGGAACCATAATCATCCTGTTTCGGGTGGTTGTTTCGAAGATTGCCATAGTTACGTTCACATGTTGAAAACTTTCTCACTCTTAATCACGTGCGTAAGTAAATGAGTATCATATAAAAAATAGATTATAATTTAGCATTTTATCAGCATCTTTTGATGCCGTCCATAATAACCTTGGTAGTTCATAAATGGAAATTAAGAAAGGAGTAACTAAACGGCTCCATTACACAGAAATTTATCGCTACGGCATTCCACGGGCCTGAGTTGGGATTCCAGTCGGAGAAAATTATTGATCCGAGTTTTCGTTGGGAGGAGGTCGAGAGTTTATTCGAGGGAGATTACTAAATTATCACTCGAGAAGTATTGAAATTAATTTTTAACAAATATCCATATTCTCGAAATAACATTCTTTGTAGACTGAAATTCTACGTTCTTATCTATTTAAATATTTACCGTAAAAATATATTTTATTTCTTCAATTATCCCAGAAAAGAAAGTTATAACAAATAAATGAGTAGATATGTCCTTAAAGCATTGTTCAGCTGAGTTTTCATTGATTCTAACTACTTTTCTCGTATGTAACATCATCATTAAGCGATGATCCATAAATCTATCAGATATTGTCTTCCAAACCCTAATTATTAATCAAGGAGAACCGCTAAAGTGCTGATTATTCAAAGCCCGCGAGTTGACAATGTTAATCTGAAAAATAATGTGTCTAAAAATACTTTTAAAATATTCTCAAAAAAAATAGTTTTTGATTAGATTTTTACGGCCATTCCTTGGATTCGTTATTTCCTTACTATTATTTATTTCTTGATTGAATTCCAATTTCTCAATAAAAATAACAACTAAGTGTAGGCCTCCGGATAGCCAAGTGGGCAACGCGTTCGACTTCGGTAAAGGCGGTCCCGGGTTCGACTCCCGGCGGGGGACAACGTGCGAAATAACCTAAGCTGTCGAAGCACTTTCAACAATACTACTACAGCTAAGTGTAATCAAAGTTCGGAAATGACTTATGCGGTCATAAAATCCACGGAACTATTATGAATTATGCTAAACTGCACTTCTTTGGGATAACTGATCACACATCGCATTTAATAGACAACGAACGTAAAAATTGAAAGTGAGGCAACTGCCTCAGGCGAGGTCACATTACAGTACAATACAAACGTCTTTATTGTGTTCAACTAGAGAGCCCCATCTTCCATTTAACCGTTATCGAATTTGGTAAGAAATATAGACACATAACGTGATATAATATTTTAACAAGTTCTGTGGAAATGGTTAAAAACTGAAAAAAGAATGATTTTGTGGAGGAAAAAAATGATTTTTTATCGCTAAAAATAACGTTTCCACTTCAGGAAAACATCAACAAAGAGAAGTGGTGTTTGAAAAACTAGCGAAAATTGTAAGAAAGAGTGAAAGAAAGAGAGAGATAGATTATTTTATTAGATTAGATAAAGGATAGAAAAATTATAAAAGTTATTAATGGATACGATATATTTGTATGTACAAGTTAAGGAGTTTGGTTGCGGAGGTTACGTAGATTCCTTTGACTCACCGTTATTTTTGCGTGATTTTGACTAAATTCAATTCCAAATGACCTGAGAAGGAAATAAAAAAACGCCGTCTCGCCTGAGGGGGGCCTTAAAAATGCCTCCGCACGACTTCAATTATATAAATTCATTTTGTGTGCATGTATTCATAAAAAAGCCTTTCTATGGAATTCATCTATAAATTGCGAATTAAATGCGATGAGATAAAAAGCTCACGATGTTATATCTCCAAAGAGATACGTTTAAAACTGATAAAGCTCTGCCGGTAAATTTTCCTCTGCTAATTTCGGGTTCTATATTTCCATTGACAATACCGTTAAGAATTCTAAGAGAGCAATATTCAGCCATAACCGATTTAGCTTTTTATCAGCTACATCTGGTGGAATTTAAATGCCACTTAGAGGTGAAAATTCTCATCAAGAGAGTTGCTGTAAGACTCGCGAGGAATTACACAAATAGAAATACCTGCTATAATAAAAAATCCATAATAATCTATTTAGCGTAAGCACAGCTACGCCAGCACGCCCTACAGAGAATTGCGTTTCGGAATAGCTAATGCATGTGTGAGTTTCTTTAATAATAAATTTCCATCTTTGAAACTTTTCGTGCCATAGATGTCTGATTATTCGAAAAAATGTATATATAAGAACGCTAAAATCCCTGTTACCGATCTTTTGATTCCAGCAAACGTCGGCATAATAATCTGGGATGAATCGGAGGAAAGAAGGGGGAACTGCATCTGGACAATGGAGGTATTTATAAACAAGTTAAAGATAAATATTTTATTTTAAAAAGTTTTTACGTCAAAGTGATTTTATAATTGCAAATATCCGTCGTACAACGACAATGCTGGGTAATAGCGTATTTATCTCATAATGTATGAACGGAAGACAACCCTTCCGTATTATCCGAGTTTTCGATTATCCGAGGAGGCCCCGGTCCACATTAACTCGGATAATCGAGACTCTATTGCGGTTTGGATTTGTCCACAGTGAAGACATTTTCGTTCTCTTCTCTTCCCATTTGGTCTCCACCCCCCCGCCTCCAGAGGTGCCCCATAAACCTCTCACGGCCTCCCAACAGGAGGTATCACACGCCACTCGAATCCCCGCAGAGCAAATGCCTGACGTCACTCTTTCGTGAGGTGTGAGGTTTCACGGTTCTTTCTGTCCCATCGTCTTCTTTTTTTATTGCATCTTATTGCCTTCGGACTCTTGGAGTCCACGGAAGGCGTCGAGGTGGTCCTTCGTTTTAAGCAGGGGAGGGAGAAATTTGTTCAACTTCCCAACTGAAAAGAATTGCGGGGGCATTTAATGGCGTTGTATCGTTCTGTTCCTGTTAAAGAAGTGATGTTTCGAATGGCTTCGACCGCAATAGCCGAGAGAAGATTATGCCCACCTACGTTTACGATGCTTTCCCGAATGTATGTACGAGCTAATAGGATTTAATGGGATTTTAGTGGGGAATTTCACGCCGAAAATATTCCACGTGTTACTGCTTTTAATAAGAGGTTAAATCGACGATTGTCAACTCTAATTGGCAATAGTCGATAATGAAATACCCATGGGCCGATGTACTGATTATCGCAGGAAAGTAAGCATAAAAGAGAAGTCTCCACAGATAATGCTTTTGCGCATACAATCGTGCAGAGGAAAAGAAAAAAGACACGCACATAACAAAGAAACTGTTGGAGCCATTCTTTTGAATAGTAAAATTTCTAACATGGAAATCTTAGTGCCGAAAGTCAGTAATTACATCAAGCCACCCCACATCATTCAAAGTTACTACACTTGTTGTTGAATTCTTGTCTTCACTTCATATAAAATATGAAATACGAAACCAATGAACACTTTAAATTTATTGCCATGTTATAGTCATCAAACACTTTTAATAATCACGATTCCTGGTGGAAGCTATTGACACGAGGACGTCTGTTCTTACAGAGGAAAGTTCTCTCTGAACAAGTCTCCGTGAAATGAGGGAAAGAGGAAAGGCCGATCGGTTAAAGTTCATCGAATTCAAATCAAATCAAAAAATCACTATACTCCGTCCAACGTCGTGAAGACTCGATGCAAGTCTTAAGGCGCCGTGTATTTCTTTTGTCGCAACTTTTGTATAGAAAAAGAAAGTTGGCCAAAACTGATCTTGAAATCTTTCAGCATACAGTTAAACTACTTCTGGAGAACTTTATGATTTGATCAAGGTTAAATATTATCATAATCAGGAAAGAAAAAATAAAAAGTGATATGCACTTTCAAGAATATAGGGAATTATCTACCTATTATCGCGTAACACTGTCTTTCTTGGTATCAAAATTTGGCGCATTTCATCCATTTTCCACCAACTTTATTATTTTTCCTCTTAAAAGTTTTGCAAACAAACGGCTTGGGGAAATCTATGGGAACGCCGAGAGCAAAATGCTTTGAGAAATGTAGTCGCCAGCTACTTTTCTTTTATTTCCGTAGGAAAAAACTTAAAGGAAGAAAGTTTCAAAGCAGAATAGATTATCTAATTTCTGCGTAAATTAAAACCCTCTAAGTGTATAGATAACGTCGAAAAGCGAATTTATATTTCGGAGTGAAGGGAGAATTCGGTAACACCTCGCAGCGATCCGTCTATTTTTCCGATCATAATGATGTCATTGATCGATCAGCAATACGTTAATTTTTCCACACCGATTTCCATGACATTTGTGCCACCGATCGGTGTGGTTATCGTGCGAGCGTTCCAGCCTCAAATTTTCGGGTTCGAGTTCAGACAAATCGGAATTTTCTGGTAGGGAATGTTGTATGTGTGCATCAAAAATAATAATTATCGTATTAAAATTTATGTTATTGAGATTATCTTTTTGTTTCCATTAAAGATGTTACAGTCACTATCATCTCTCACCAATAAATTCTGCGTAGGGCTCCCGGATAGCCACATGGGCAACTTCAACTTCGGCGAAAGAGGTCCCGGGTTAGATTCCCGGTGAAAGTCCACACGTGCGGAATGACCTAAGTTGTTGAAGCACTTTTAACAATACTACTACTACCACCGATATCTGCGGAGAAAGTTCACGAAAGTATGTTACTTTAGAGAGAGGAAAAACAGTCCCAGCAATACAAGAAATTAGAGCTCTTCCTTCAATTTCTTGAAAGATATATTGCAATGAAATTTCTCCGTGTAATTACTTATCATGCATTATGAAATATACACTTATTAGCAATTTGGTGGATTTTGTGAAAAGTCAGAGGGAGTCATTCTAAACTTTCGAATAAACTGGATCACGGTGCTGCGTCTCCAAAGAGTTGCAATACTTTAAATTAATTTACATAATTTTGCGAACTACATTTCGAGAAACATATGTACAAGTTAAGGAGTTTGGTTGCGGAGGTTATTATTGTTAGCTCTATATATATGCGAGGCGTGAAGAGTTTGGTGATTTTTTTTTATTCGTGGGCACACTGCATTTTCGGAAGAAATTTATTAAATTTTTTTAAAAATAACTTCAGTATATAATTTTTTTGCATAAAGAATATATTTTACGATAAAAAATATATACCATTTGACAAATAAATTAATAACTTATAGAGAAGAATACTAATATGGTTACGATTTTCCTTTATTCTGCTTGTCTTATTTAGTTGACGTTCCGTCAATTTATATAGCATAGATGGACTGACAACTGTTTTAGCCCATAAGAGCATTACAATTCTAAAGTATTAGCAAGTATTCGCGTAAGTATGAAGGAATTCTACTTGGTTATGTTTAGGTTTAGTAAAAATTCTATGTATATGCTATTAACTTGCGAATAATGGTAAAATATGCGAATTAGATCCTTAATAAAGAAGCACTTTCTATGCACGTATGCTATCAAGAGAAAATACTCAAAGAAAATAATTAAACAAAACTGCCGTTTCACTTCAGGACACTGACTCATCTGTAGATAAAATTAATCGAAGTCCATCTATTTGTGAGGTCTTTCAGTTATCATGAAGAAGACTACGCTGGCTTCCTCGATCGCAAAGTGGATTGAAAGAGACTTAACTGCTCAGCATGTGAGGTCAGTACGTGGCAAGTAGGCTTTGTTTTCTTTCCCACATCGGGAGTATGTTTCCCTTTCCCGGAGGGAAGGCGTAATGTTTATTATGACAATCATCCTACGTATAGCACATTTCTCACACTGCTTTGATTTCATTCTTAAAGATTAATATGCCCAAGACCAAACAATCTCAGGACGCGATGAATTTTCGTTCATTAGTACGAGCACATCGTAATCTTGAGGATATCGCTTTGATGAATGTATTGTAAGCCTTGCATTGACCAGCTAATGGGTGCAAAAAAGATAATCCTTCCCTTTGTTAGGCGTCCAGATACAATAAAGTTGATGAGCACGCATAGGCTCAGTTGATGTTTGCAAGAAAGGTCAGCGTGCGGATCGTGAGAACGCCAGAGAGGCGAGCTGAAGTTGATCCCTCAAACGTAAGAAGAGGGCCCCTCAATTAGGAAGAGGCCCTAATCTCAGGTCGACTGCCCTTGTGTCCACTCACCGGGTCTCTGTACATATTTGAAGAAAGAATACGTTCTTGAGAGTTCCTCAGCACAATCTCCATCGGACGAGGCCCTTACTTTGCTCCTAGAGTGTATAATTATAAATCGGCCACTGATTTTCTGAGTTCTCTCCTCAACTCGGAGAATTCTCTTTTCTGGTGAAGTGTGTTTCCACAACCCTAAGTGTCCCAACTCGAGTCGAGTCGCCCTACGTCCTTTTTTGTTCAATAACGAGGGTTACGTGACGATCCGACATGAATACCGTCTATTCAAAAGATGGCTGAAATAAAGACCACGGTATGATTATCTTATAACTAATGGATTAGTCATCAGATAATCTTACTTTTTGAAGTTGATCATATTCTTTCGATTAATCTCGCAAACTATTCTTACTTTAGTTACGTAATTTATTCTGTAACTCTACGTAAATTATTAACTTATGTTCTCTGTGTTATAACTAGAGATGGGACAATCGATTGAAAAATACAATCGAATAATTATTCGATTGTTCTGGCATTTATTCGATTTTTTCATTCGAATAAATTCGTTTGTTTTGCGGGTTATCGGTTTTACAGGGGTAACAAATTTCTAAAATTCTTTCACTTTACCATGGAAAACCTTATTAAATTTGATTTTAACATTTCCGTAAAAGCAATATGTATATTAATTTGCACCATTTGAAATATTATTAAGCCTGCTTAAGGGGAAATACATTTTGGAGCATATATCAATGAAAATACGATTAGAAAAAAATGCGGAAAAATAACGTAGCTCAAGACATTTAAGATATAATTTAGATCTTATTTAAGTATGAAATGAATTTACTTCTCCGAAATTTCAGGTTAACCT
>KZ308377.1:0-16806 GCA_000376725.2 Ladona fulva
GAAGCGAAAAACAGAACAATTTTCCACTGAGAGTTTATATGCACAGTCTCAGCCTATTTCGCCTAATTATAAATCCTTCCCTGCTCATTATTCCTCTCTCTTTCATTTTCGACGTGCAATTTTCATATGCGCTTCATAATAGGACACTAGGTAGCGGATAAAGCGATTCAGGACGCAACTCATGCGGTTCGTTTTATTTGTCGCTTACGATTGCGCAAAATCGGAGATTAATTCCATAAACATCAAAGCTTTACTTGGATAATTTACTGACGGAAATAACAGTTCGTTTAAAAGCAGCACAAGGTCCTTACCTTACGACCTACATGCGGTAATACGCTACGAAGTCATAAAAGAATCAAAATTATCTTTCTTCCTCTTTTTCTCGTTCCTTCAAAGAATCGAAAATTAGCTTAGGTTATGGTTTTCATTCCTTTAATTAGGTCACAGTTATCATTCCCAATGGATTCGGTAAGCTTAACAAGTTATACATTGACTATCTTATCAATTTTATCTCAAATTTGAGTAAATAAGCGACGAGTTCAAGATTATAGAATCTCGAACTCGACGGGTTCAAAGAGAGCGAAATTCGTCTCGCTAAAAACACCACAGAAATAGGTAAGCTTTAGCTAAACGTTCATGAACATCTGCCAGGAAATTGGAAGCTACGTTGATGTAAACAGTAGGTTATAATTGTATATCACAGAAGTGTCTGAATTTTTAAGAAGTTACATACGAAAATTTGAGAATTATCAAATTTAGGGAGAGTATGTACATGTTGTGCGGGCCGAGAGCCTCATGCTTCGTCGATCGATTTAACCTCGACTTAAGAACCAATCTGAATACGAACTTTTCGACCCACGAACTTTTGTATCACTCCATTTTGACCTCTAGATACTAGCTCAATCTCGAGATACGAAAATATATTAAGGAAAACTGAGTTACTATGTACAAACTTTTCGAGTTACGAACATCAATACGTGGTAATGTCGTATTTCGTAATCCGTGATACCATTTTATAAGAAAAATTACATGCAACAAAGGGATGCAAAGAGAGGTATATTAAATAACTTTTTCATTCGACACAAAACGCTCGGTAATGCTACGTGATTTGTTCGTTATAGCCGAACACCCTGCTTCATGCCTTGTCCATTAGCCTCATAATATAATGCAATGACGATAGTAAAAATGTTAGTGTAAAAGAAGAAATCAAAGTGAAAATTCACTTATTAGCAATTAAACTATTGCGGAAGTTTTCGCGACGTAACGTTTATTTGTGTATTCAATTATCTCCTAATACCCACGCAAACATGTATTTACAGAAAAACAATAATAATCATGCGACTTTGTTAGGGTGAGATTAAGACTATCAAGTCTCTTCTTACATCTAACCCTTCATCATGTGAAGTTTAAAAGAGATGTCATGAAACAAAGGAAAATAAGAATACTACTTTTTGGGTTTAAAAACCTATGATTGCACTTAGGAAGAAAGACACCACAGCATGAAACACCCACAAGAAGGGTAGTGTGAAAATCCTGCGAAACTTACTGATAGTTAACAAAGATTTAAGGAAAAGACAGGTTAAATCACGCCTGAAAGGCAAACGAAATTCAGATGGACGTAAACAAAAACTGACGAAGTCACACAGACATGCCCGAGGCACGAATGGCCTGGTTATCCGGGTCTGGAACCCAAGACCTTGCAAGCTTTTAAAAGTCGACTGCGGTTTCAGATCACCTTAATATCGGACATCAATATTCAATGGTGATTGCTTATTTTTATGAAATATAATACATCTTTTGCTGAGCCGATGCACTTTTCTGAAGGTTTCCCAAATCGATCCAAAAACAAAAGATTGCCTTACACATGCAGCGATTGCAATAAAGGTGATCAGACGCCTTAATAAACAACCAAGTACATACTGAAACTCTCGGTCAAAATATGTCAAACGCGAAGGTTGCCGGCAACTCAAGCCCTCAGCTACGTAACAAGCGATCCACATTTCAAGTGCGGTCCGTGGAATCTCGATTACTTTATGCCCGCGCATGCGGCGACAAAGATAATTTCCCGCTTGCTTATAAAAATGAAGCCTATCCAATGTATTCAAAGACAATTAACGCTCGAATCATTTGCAAATCTGGTAAAACATGTAATCTGGTAAACTCATTCTTTACGATCTATTAGAAAGGATGGCTGACTCACTAGTAACTGGAAAGATTTCCTTTCGAAAGAAGCTGATTCCACTTTCTCATTTCCAAGCTCGTTTGACGAACTTCATAAGTACATTAAACGACGAGGAAATTTATCTATCTGATCTATTTACTCTACGGTGTTCACTCATTTTCCCCAGTATCTCTTAAACGCGTCCAAGATTGCATACATCTAATGGGCTACGAAGTAAATTGGGTACTCCGAAACGAAAAATATAACGTAATTTTCAATCTTCAGTTTTCGAAAAATTCGTTCCAAGTAACTTGGAAAAGTTGTGATTTTATTTTTCTCTCGTTATCAGCAGCGGATTAAATTTATAAGAGGCCCCAGGCCCAAAGATGAGACTGAGTCCCCTACTAGAAATTTAGTAAAAAATATGAATTGTCATAAAATTTAGAAACATACACCCCTACNAAAAAAGTATGACAGGACCAGGACTCGAACCCGGGTCTTCCACATTCCGGATGACTGCTGTAGCCAAATCATTATCGTGCCAGAAGAACATGACATGACTCTCTGGAAACTTTAGTGCCCAAATTCAAGGGCAGTCACGCGGAAAGAGGAAGATCCGGGTTCGAGTCCAGGTCCTGCCAGGCTATTTTCAAGACCGTTTCACTTTAAGAATATTTTAACTGTTTGTTAACGAATTCTTCCTGAATTTGCCCGACTTCTTCGCCGCCCCTCTGTGTTCATATAGCGACAGATGACCAATAAATTGGCATCTCAGCTCGATACCCTCTGACCAGAGGCGGGTGCATTCTCAACTATGAAGGATGTGCATTTTCGTCGATTCGAAATCGTGAGCCGTGACTCTGGTAAAGGAATGACAAAAGATGGAGAACTATGAGTAGGCCTCCATTCAGTATAATTGGTCCAGCGGATCATTAATACACCCCGCTTTATGGCATGAAATACTGCGTGAAGTTTTATTCGCGAAAGCGGCCTCATAAAATAACAAGGCGCATTACATCGGTGATAAATCCAAGGAATAGCGCAGATTTTAAACGGCAGTCGGGGGATTTTTTTATTTATTTCGTCTCAATCTGGTCCGCTGTGAATTAATGATTTCGCAGGAAGTATTTCGTGAACCTCTTCTCCATAACTCATGGGCGACAGAAGGATATAATGAATATTAGTTATTTGTCCCCTAAATATTTCGGAACCGTAAATCTTACGGACGTAATTTACGCTCATAGGAATTGACGAGGTAAGGGATGACTTACTTTTATTTTACTACCAGCCCGCTAAAGCCGTTTATGGGGCCCAAATTAAATCGTTTTCTGAATCGAGGACGAACTGGAGGTGAACGATAATAAAAGGAATATAGATATCGGAAGAAGTCACAGCCCTTTCAAATGCGATCATTAGAAGTCGAAAGACAAGAAATGCCTGCACGGTAATCCATTATCAGGTTGGTTCTTAAACGCCTCCAACATTAACTACCAGAAGTAATGCAGGTATAGTGGTTATTTTAAACATTGAGGAACACATAGCCTAAGTACGTCACTCCTCATCTTCCTTCCTTCCACCCTCTGGAGAAGGTATGAGGAAACTATGTCTATGTGTTCCTCAATGGTTAAAATCGTATAAACGAAAAAACAGTGCAGTCCATCAAAGAAGAACATTTTCACAGCAGTCTTAATGGAGTGCCTGGATTGATGCCATTATTCGGCATCACTCATACCTCCTTTGCGTCCATTTTATCTTAGCCATAAACAATATCGAGGCAAAAATAACTTAGATACTTTTTTCTCCATTCGATACCCAAAGATGCAAAGAATTATGATTCCCAAATTCAGAGGTCCATTATAATTTAGGGTTGCGACTGGTGAAGAATTTATTGCTCTCCTGCCGTTTGATAAGGATGAATTTTTTCTCGATTTATCCATCTTTTCAGTATTTTTTTGCTGCCAAATAATTGAACTGGTGAAGAAAACTCCATCCAGAGGGTTGCGGCTGTTTTACTGCCAGGATAAGCTATAAATTCCTCGATCATATACTAATGTTAAGTACGATGCATTAGTCCTAGTTGGTTACACATTTCTATTAGGAAATTTTGGTACCCTGTACCTTGTTTTACAACATTTGCTCCAATCATAAGTATGGAAATATTCTCCTACGGCAAAATTTGTGCATATGAACACTGAGGATCACTTTATGCAGTTTGAAAATCAAGGCTTTCCTTTTTTGTATGAAATCGTCACGAGTTATATTTAAGTTAAATTTCTCTCTTTGGTACCGACATGCGCATAAACATAATATTGGAATGCCCAACTCGACTCTTACAGATTCCGAAACGAAAATATGTAAATATCCTACTCCCCATACTAAAGAGTTTTTAACCCTTGTTAACGCTGAATAAATTTCCCATTAAAGACGCTAATTATTAAAAATATATCAAAAGAAAGTTCCTTCTAATTAAATATCATAATTCGATAGCTCGGGTGTTTTTGAGTTTTATTGTCGATGAACAATAAAAATCTGATCCAAGATATTAATTAAATTATCAAGGATTCGGAATAAAGTTATTAACAAGGACCCAGTCATGATAAAATGCCTGGCTGGCCCTGGAAAAATAAATTTCACAGCTATTGCGATCTTTACATTTGTTATATCCTTATCTTTTTAGTTAATTAGTGAAAACGGTCGTTAAAATTTATGGGCTTGACAGCCGCACTAAAACATTGTATCCCCAATGCGGTCATGGATGGTACAGATCAGTGCTACTCAGACGTTTTATAGGGGCGATCGGTGAATTTATGGCTAAGCTTGCCCCGACCCGGTAACCAAGGGTCCCCACATCCACCGTCTCCATTTCACGGACCACCACTATAAAAACACAGGTACTGATAATGGGTTTTTCGGTTTCAATCGAGAAAAAATTTGTAAACTTTATTCGAATAAACCAGGCGTTACTTCTACCTTAATGATTGAGGCTTTTCTGATTTCTCTTTCGGAACGGAATTGAGTAATATTTATCTTTTGTTTATTTTTGTCCCAGTTTATTCACGGCAGTGATAATAAAAAAAGTCAATGAAGAACGTCAGATGCTGAGTGGTGATCACTCCTTATTGAAAGATAGGAAAAGCTGAGCCGCACTTACGCGGAATATTTCCATTTACTGTATCCTGGCTCAGAAAAGCAAGGGCTAACTACTTTTCTCCTTATCCTGCCTATCCTCTCATCAAATAATGATGGAAAAGATGAGGAGCCAACCAGCCACTGATAAGGTTACAAGAAGGTGAAGGAGGATTAAAGGAAAGGAAGGTGTCTTTGTAGATTGAAAACCTACGGAAAATCCCAAAGGAATAACAAGTGTGAAAAATAGCGACACGACTGGGACTCGAACCCAGGTCTCCCACTTTCCGGGCAGGTATTCTAACCACTGAACTACCGTGCCGCGTCTCTNGGCTGCCTCTGTGAGGACCTCGGACGGCAGGTTGTGCCACTATGTGGAGACTGCCAGTCTTGCTCACAAAGCATTCCCTTAACAGTGTGAGAGAGACGCGGCACGGTAGTTCAGTGGTTAGAATACCTGCCCGGAAAGTGGGAGACCTGGGTTCGAGTCCCAGTCGTGTCGCTATTTTTCACACTTGTTATTCCTCAAGGTGAAGGAGTTATTACATAGTAAGAACTTTTTAAGATGAAAAATAAAAATATACAGCAACATTTCAATTGCACGTCTGTCGATTAACTAATCGGCGTCAAAAATCGTTCTTACTTTAAATTGACTTTGAAGACTCCTGATATTTATGACTATATTTCCCGATCTCGGCGGGGGAATGGTTGGCATGCTAACCTACGAGCATCAAGGTCCGGGGTTTGAGTTACTGCAAGCAGGTGTTTCTGAACGTCCCTAGCAATTGTCACTGTCGCCCAATGTAACAATTTACAATTTATGTTTTTCGGGTATTATAAAACAAATAAGTTAAGTTACGTTATTGATTTTAGTTCAGGGGCCTATTGATGAATAGAAAATAGCCGAACCTATTGAGAGTCTGTGCATATATTATTACATAAAAAACGATGAGTTCGCCAAACCTGACCCGCCGCATACTATGATTCGGCCCGCGTAGATATTAATGTAGCGTAAATCATAATTGTTGTTGATTTATTAAAGATTTAAATTGCATAATTGC
Organism: Ladona fulva; assembly: GCA_000376725.2. NCBI lineage: Eukaryota > Metazoa > Arthropoda > Insecta > Odonata > Libellulidae > Ladona > Ladona fulva. Next base: position 6,349 of record KZ308377.1, read on the forward strand.
CCGTGATACTTTACGAGCCTTAGCTTATCTTAATACAAAGTAATAATTCATAAGTAGAATATAAGTAAACAGTCCGGAAACGAAATAATTTGAAAAAATATTAAGTACAAAAATATAATTGTAGCTCTTCCACCCCCGAATAAAGTGTTATTTGCCAAACAGGGGTGGATCTAGAAGCTTTTCAGGGGGGGAGGACAAAGTTGCCAAAAGTAAGGTGGGGGAAGAGAATTTCCGCATGAATTCGTTTACAATTAACTTTAAAATTCCATTTTGAAGTGATAAATGCGGTAGACTCATAGTGAACTTGGAAACACTTCATAATCACATTTAATTCAAGTTCCTCGACACATCTCAGGCAAATTATCTCTAAAAAGAATTCAAGTGGAGCTGTCGCCCCTTCGCCTCTCCGTTGAATGCTGACAAGCCGACTAAAAATGATGGTCACCGCTGAGTAAAACCGCAAATCCAAGTGGTTGCCGCATTACAAACTGAACTTTTCACGATGACAGAAAGCGTTCTGAACTTCGAACAGTGTACAGACCCTAAAAAAAGAATATCCGGGACGGAGGGAAAACCTAAACCTCCCATTCTGCTCCAGGTTCACGCATCCGCGCAAAATCAATCCTCGAAGCTCGTCCTGGGACGCCGTAACCATGGTTACCGACGAAACCTGATGTAACCGTTTCAAATCGGATTCCTGTCGGCAGAATCTTAATGAAAACGGGTTTCCTGAACGAGTTAGAGCAATATGACAAAAACATTGGTTCCGGGTTTCTTCCTGAGTCGCGGTTCTAAATGATCATAAACTAAAAAACAGTTTCCCATATCTGCCACGGAATGTCACCTCGGCTAACGAGAGACCCTGTGAACGAAGGTTCTTAGGAATGCTTGCGCAAGTTCGCGAACAAAATTCAAACTAGACCAAATTTAATGAATCAGTTCTAGCGATATCTGGTGGAACTTTTCCATGATTAGTAAATAGTAACACAATCTGACTCCGTCCACAGAAGATATATTTTATAAAAACATGACCGGTTTCGAGGGTACTCATCATCAGGCAACCGGAAGAAATCCGTGGCAGAATACATACAATAGCAAAAACAGAGAGTGGGAAAAGAGACGGAGGGGAAGGACGTAAAGTAGGGAAAGCGGGAATAGACCAAATTGTTGCCCATTGTCGCTTTTTGATAATACAGTGATACTTTCAGAACGTCTACGAGGCTATATTTAAAAGTATCACTGAGTCAACCTTATGTCAATAGTAATCTTAACAGTGTGTATTATCTTTAATATATGAAGTTCACTGGTCTCGGTGGCGGAGTTGTTAGCGCGCTAGCGCTCCAATCCCAAGGTATCGGGTTCGAGTCCTAGCTAATTTAATTTAATTTTGTTAAAAAACCTTACAATTGGAACAATGCTCTGGTGGCAAAGATATAACAGTAAAATTTACAAAACATATACAATACACTACAGATACCATACGTAACATTTAGAGTAAATTAAAACATATTTTTCTGAAATCTTTTTTGCTTTTCGGGTATGGTTTGAAAACCTCTTCAGGTAACCTATTCCAATCTTTTATTCCTCTATTTATAAAGAAAACTTTGCGATATCTGTTCTTTGTTTTCTATGTTTGAACTTATATTTATGATCCCCTCGAGCTATATATAATCGGATTCTTCCTGTTACGGAATGGTTGTTTGTGTTTGTAAATAATAATAATTATTAAAATGGACGTAATTGGTACATTCCTGTTTCCATAAAAGAAATTATTATTATAACAGTTATCATTTCGTTAGTCATATTCATACGCAGAGTAATGAGTTACATTTTAATGTTTTTCTACAAATTTCAACCGTGATTTCTGGCATTTCCCTTCTTCGCATCATTAGACTCTATTTAGAAGAAAACAATGACACGACTGCGAACTAAAACGACAATTTGAATCGAAACTGGTAATCTTTCAACATATTTGATAAAAATTCCTAACGTAACTTTGCTAAAGAGTAGTTTTAAACTAACTTTTCCAACCCTTCCTCTTGCGCTCCACGACCTTAACTGCTTCTCGGCATACTTACAGCCTGACCCACCTCTCAAGACACACCTTGCGATGATGCGAAGGATAATCGCATATTCATCACCATAATCATTCTCAGCCGAAATAATTAACGTGGGTTGGGGCTGCTCTAGCGTTTAAGAGGAAAAATAAAGAACGATCCGAAGAAAAATTCCAGCTCCTTTGATTTTCCTGCTTGTCTTCGATACAATTTATTCTAAATAAGACTTTTTGACCCAGCGTCTAAGACAGTTTCAGGACAATTTTTTACTACGGTTTATTCAGATTTAATTGAAATACAAAATATTGAAAATATTCAAACAATGACATAATAAGATAATAAAGCGGGTTATTGAAGTTCTTAAAACTACGTACTTTCTACGTAACGTAATAAAATTACGTAAATTCTATCGGAACGATGCATATCCCAGAAATTGAAGCACATGCTTCAACTAACATTACCAACATTACGAGTGACATGATGTACATCTCGAAAATAGAGCGTCATGCCAAATGCGGCTGAATGTCTGAGAATCCACACCATTGGTATAAAATCCCATGTAGCGCTGAATTGGAACCGAGAAGAAAATCTAGAAAACAATTTATTTTCTGATTAAAAACAGAGCAATAAGCAAAAAATTTAAATTCTTGGATCTAAACCGGAATCCGTTTTTTATTCCGTTCCGTGTCTTGGTAGGCAACCTTATTGGTGTGAGCATATACATTTACTCATTTTCCGTGAAGATAACGTCTTAAGATTTTTAACCTGAATAACATTCCGTAAATCTTTCATCTAACAACTTTTATTAAACGCAAACATAAAATTAATCACATGAAATTTAATTGAACGCAATGCCAATAAGAAATTAAAATCTTTGGGGATGGATTATATTATTTTATGGATCTGATACTCGGAACGAACAAAACCGGTTCGACGAAACCGGAATGTGGCCAAAAGTCTTCCGGAAATTTGGCGTTTAGGCGGAATCGGAGATAAAGTCACTGATAATCATAATAAAAAACCGACCTTATCGGCGGAATGGTTAGCGTGTTAGCCAACTAATACCAAGGTTCTAAGATCGAGTCCCCGTTAATCGGGATTTCCTTGGTTAGGGCATGAATGTTCGTGTTTTTCCATGTTAAAGACCTTGCCGTACATCGGAAATAACGGCTATAAGTGAAGTTCTGATGAAATGCCGTATTTCCGCAGATAAGAAGATAGTTGAATCATAGAAAAGGCCCCCAAAATCCAGGGAGATATAAATAAGGAATAAATAGGAGAGATATAAAAAAATCGATTGAAATTTATATAAATGCAATACCCCAATGCCCAAATCAGTGCGAATCGCAAATCATTGCTGCCAGATGCAAGAAAATAAAATTTGTTCATTCAAAAAATTAGGAATAGGACATAATTCCGTATACGCTATACAGTATTATTACCCAGATGATGGTTGCTGATCTTAACTAAAGTCATATACTGTTGATAGTTTAGGGGTAGTCCTAAAAGACAAATATACATGAAAAATGTAAGACTTTGACGAAAATTTATACCTCGTCTTATCTGCAGAAATAAACGGTAACTAAAACCAACCGAAAGTAATGGCAGATCCATATCCTCCAAATTATGTCTTCCTTTGGAAGCACATAAATTCACTACTCCTGTATTTCCTGCTTGGGAATAAAAATCAGGGCTCGACAAGAACCAATGTCAGTGCATTTCACCGTTTAGAAAAACTCCCACTGCGAATCGCACGCGGCGCCCTGGCGCACGTGCTCCGTTCACGGAAGGTTATCGTCCAATGGGGAAAATAAAAGAACGAGTCACCTCGTTGGAGGGCGGGCAGAAAGAGGTCAACACGGATAGGGTTACACGAGGCGAGGTTTTCCACGGGGTACACGGAGGTGTGGAGCTTGAAGGATGGGAAGCTGTGCCGCGCTTTTGCACGAGATCCCGACCTTGAAACCCTTACCCAAGAACTTGATTTCCCATCGCGATGAAAAACTGGACCTTGAAAACGGTTTTTCCGCTTGCCATCGGCATGTGCGGATCGGTCCTTTTCCTGAAATTTCGGGACTACCAAATTCAAGCTAAGATCAGGCGGTTCGTCAACGGCTATTACTGTAATCTCCGGGAAGCACGCTGTATCGAAGACAGAATTCCGACCTCCACTTTGTGGTTGAAGTACATCAGCAGGAAAAGCTAAAAGGGGAAAGTAGCGAAAGATTTGGTGACATCAAAAGAGAAATAATTTAATACGCGCAAAGTAACATCCCTCACAGACTTTTTAATCCCCACAACAGATTATTCTATATATCTATATATTAAATAATCCGCGAAAAGTACTTTGATGTTTTAAATGATAATTATTTCTCAAAATTCTTTGAATTAAATGTATCAATCAAATAACTTGTAGTAGTAATCTTAACAGTGTGTATTATCTTTAATATATGAAGTTCACTGGTCTCGGTGGCGGAGTTGTTAGCACTCGACTCTTACAGATTCCGAAACGAAAATATGTAAATATCCTACTCCCCATACTAAAGAGTTTTTAACCCTTGTTAACGCTGGATAAATTTCCCATTAAAGACGCTAATTATTAAAAATATATCAAAAGAAAGTTCCTTCTAATTAAATATCATAATTCGATAGCTCGGGTGTTTTTGAGTTTTATTGTCGATGAACAATAAAAATCTGATCCAAGATATTAATNAGAGAAAAATGTTTCTTTTATATACTTTTGTCTCATTCTCTTTCATGGCTGTGATGATATAAAAGCTACTGAGGTATGAGTTATGCTGAATAATAGTAATAATTAAGGATGAGGTCCCAACCGGCCTTCGGGCTGAATACTTTACAGATATCACCGTTTATTCCGCGGGGTTAGACCATATGGACCTCTCTTATATCTGAAGTCAAAGATGGTAAATGGAAAGTTTACAAAATTACAGAATTTCCTAAATAAACAGAGGCAAAAATAAATAAAAAGGCGTTGGGAAAAACTCAGCTGAAGAGAAGATAAAATGGTCACACAAGAAGGGGAGCAAAAAGAAACCGCAAAAACTCATTAAATCAGGAATCAACATAATGTTTGAATATTGACTGTCGACGTTCCAGTCCCGTCCTATGACGGTGCGGCATGCAGTGTACATGACTTACGATTTTATATAACTATATCCGATGGCTGAACGAATATTAATCTGCTAACGATATTCTATCGAAGCAGTTGATTTCTGAACATTTTTCGATTCGCGATGTGATTAAGGAACAAATTAACTCCGTTGAATGAAGCTGCACTAAATTGTACGCAAAGCTTAAGGAAATAGAATGCGAATAAAAACCATCTGAGAACTTAGTGTGAAAGCGGAAGAAAATTCCGCGCTGTAACTCATGACGTGGTGCGTTAAGAGATACGCAAACTGCGCTAAAATTCCGAGAGACTGGCGTCGTCATAGAGTCTCGGCGGAAGAGATTCCTCGAGAAAGATTCGAGGCAAACGGAGTGCATTTTTTCGCGTAAGCTTCCCCGGGCGAGAGCTAAAAATGATATCATCGCGCCAGCCGCTGGCTCCGCCCATGAACGAGTGTGCATCGGGAGAGGATTCCGAAAACTCACGTCGCTTTTAAGGCTTCCTCAAATGGAAACGACAAAATAAAGAGAAATGAGAACGTATTCTTCGTGGAAAACATTATTAATATAAAACAGTCTTCATCGTTCGTGTTTTCTGGGGAAAATGTAATTTAACGACTGCAGATCACATTGGGTTACGTGATATTTACAAACCTACATTTTGGTTTAATTCCGGGGAAATATGAACTAAATTATGAATAATATGAACTAATATGAACTAATAACTAATAACAAAAAAAGAAAATGATACTAGATAATGCAAGCAAACCTTTCATAAAGATTGATGATTTTAGTTTTGATTTTGTGGATGAAATAAAATATCTAGGGATAATCATTGACTCGCATTTAAATTTTAAGGGATATATAGATTATATTGTTAAAAAAACTGGAAAAAAGATAGGTTACTTTTCAAGAATAAGCAGGTATTTAAGTCCACAGACAAAGATCCTAATTTATAAGACAATCATTTCCCCACATTTCGATTACTGTTCCTCAGTTTTATATGGGATATGCACCAAAGAAATAAAAAAGCTTCAGAAACTTCAAAATAGAGCAATGAGAGTAATACTACAATGTGGCAAACTTACTCCTATTAAATCCATGTTAAATGCCCTTCAGTGGATGTCTGTGGAAGAAAGAATTTCACTACATGTCTTACAACTCGTCCACAAAATGTTGTACAGAAGAGTGCCAAGTTATTTATATAAAGATTTAACAATGACTTATAACCACCATCATTATGCTACAAGACAAATCTTTAATTTAAGAATAGAGAAACATACAACAAATTTCTCTAGGAAATCATTAATGAATGATGGTTTTAAATTATTCAATAGTCTTCCTGAATGGGTTCGTAGAATGGACAATGAAAGAACTTTTAGAAGGGAATGTATCAGCTTTGTAAAAAGAATGAGGGAATAATGATAATGTATATGAGTGTGTAATTTTTTTGTAATTTATTTTTTTTTTTTCTTTTTTATTTTCTCTTAATATTTTTTATTTTTTTCATTGTTTGGTTTATCTGTAATTTTTTTAATTTTGTTGTCACATTACATTTTTCAATAATTGTAAAAGAAATAAGGATAATGTATATGGATGTGTAAATTTCTTATATCTTTTATCATTGTTTGCTATATCTGTGAATTTATAATATTGTTGTCTTATTGAATTTTCTTTATAAAAATTGTAATTATTAGAATAATTTTCTAAATAAACTTCTACTACTACTACTACTACTACATTTGAATAAAAATCAATACAAGATGACCGTGATTTAATTAAAAGGTGCGTGATGTGATTGCTTCGTACCTTTGCCGTTGTGATTAATGAAAATGAAAAGTATTTACTTTTATATTGCCGAATACGACCTTGGAGAACAATTTCCAAATTCATTTTGGTGTAGGATGCTAAATTTTATTTTCGATGATGGATTGATAAGGAAACTAGTAAGTTTGAACGAAAAAGGAAATTTATTGCATTCGCATGATGAAATATAACATATTTAATTGTATTAACGGACATTAATGGAGAGTATGCATAAGTGTGAGCGTTCGTTCAGAAATGTGTGCAAGTAAATTTACAAAAACTGACGAAGGCACTCACTAAAGAATGATGAAGAAGAAATTAGAATAACATACGATGAAGTGATTCCGTACTGTTCCACAATTATCGAACCTTAATCGAAGAGTACAAATCACGTCATAGTATGTTATTTTGAAGATGGAGTTCCACCAAATATCGCCTGCTAAGATTAAGAAATTAGAACTTTCTTCAATTATTGCAGTAACGAGATCATTACAAAGCTGAATCCCCACTTTCAGAGAACTTACAGGCAACTGAGTTTAAAACAGCAAGGTGAGTAATTGAAAGTGATATCTGTAGTAATGCAATAGGGGTGACTGAAACGTCAAACCCATTGGTGTACTAGCAAATATGCGTATATATTCAGACACCTAACTACATAAAAAGTCATGCCTATGTAGAAATAAATACACAGTTCCGGCAGAAAATCGACACAACCTTAGTAAAACTGCAACGATAAACATTTGCCGCAAGGCAGGGCACATCCTTAATTTTTCCCATGATACGAAAATACAGAAGAGTACTCAGTATCAAAAATACCGTTCTAGGAACGCCAAAGCTCTTCAAGGATATCTGCATAATTGCTAAGAGTCGGAGAAAAAGTCTCTAAATCCTTGGAACTACTTCAAAATGTTTACCTTGGAATCATTAACCATCTTATTTCATGAGTGAGTCCTTTAGGACTGGAATAGCTGAAAACATTTATTCCGTCGTACTTTTCACCCTGAAGTTTAAGAAGTTCAGTCTAGAATTATCTCAAAGAAGCGAACGAAAAGAAAAGATAAACTTTAACAGCCGCGAACGTGAATCACCGCTTGGAAGACTTCTGGTGGAATGCCTACTCTCAGCCAAGAGAGGCAAAGCGTTAAATACTCAAAGATGTTTTATTGACAACCATAAGAAATTTCCTAGTAACACACCATAAGGAATAGAATATTTCTCATTCGTTCGGGGGTTCAAATAACTCCTCTTATTAACCATCCAAATGATTCATGTCATTCAAAACAATATTATATATTAAGTAATACATAGTAACAATAATATTTTTAATGGAAACAGTAAGGTCCCAATTAAGACCTTTTTAATAATTATTACTATTGGCGAACATACACAACAATTCCTTAACCAGAAAAATCGGATTATCCCGGAACCTTGCGATTTGGAAAGCTAACCACTCCGCCAAATTAAATCCCAATACGGATTCATTCATTTTTTCAAAACGTAATAAAATTATTATGGGAGAAATTGAGAGAATAGTTGATGAGTGGGACATTTCATATCCTTTGGTGCCGATAGAGAAAAATTTACTTTTAAATTACTTAAGTTCATTTCAGTCTGGCTCATAGCTATTAATCATGAAAGTTATTAAGAATAATGCCAATAATGGCAGTCATCCTGGTCCCTACTTATTGACTGCTATGAAAAGTTTATTTCGTAGCTTCATGTCATTGTGCTGCACGTGGAGGGATGAAAGAAAATAAAACTACCTCACTCCTCATCTAGCCTTGTAAGCCTCATTCCCTCTCCATAGGGTTTGGAAGCTAATGTTAGAGGCGGTGAGGATCTAAGCAGCCTTCAGGCTGATGACTTCACTTACAGGCACCGTGCAATCTTAAGACAAGAGGCTGTCCTTAAACGATATAAAAGGGGGGTCTCGGGGTCTGACACTTGATAACATACGGTATGAAGCTTCATGGGACACTTGGCGACAGAGGAGGGGGGGGGGTTCAAAAATCCCAAAATGTCCGTGTCATCCATTCCGTGTCCGTGTCGTCCGTGTTAACCATTTCCCTAATAAATTTCTGTATAGGTTTGACTTGGAGAAAATATTTTCAAGGAATGGAATACTTGTTATTTTTTGGAATTCATCCGCAGTTATTTCCTTTCCAACATCCATATTTTTTATTAGTTCATTTGTGTGCTTATTCTTAACTAAGAACGGAGAGAGTCTTCTTTCCCCTTCGATATCTATCTAATGTCACATTTTAATTATTTTCCTTAAATTTCAACCTGTTTACGGTTTATCCATACGTTCGGTAAAACAATAGAGACATACTAATGGAACGCAGATAAAAGAAAGCATGCTAGACAGCTCAATACGCTCTACAGCTGAACTGAATATCTTTTTTGAGTAAAAATGGTCGAAAAAGCAGGAAATCCTAAAAATCAGATATCTCGGGCGTGGCTGAATTTTAAACCGATATTTTCAGCGAGATATATCGGGTGCGTCAGGATAAATAAATGTCTAATTAGTGGATAAATTGGCCTCTAAGATGTAACGCTCCCACTTCGCTATGCGTGACGAAAGAAAATTCGTCACAAGAAACACCGCGATAAAAGAACCAACTAAGCAAACTTATTACGGCAAAGTAATGCATTAGTTTACGTTGAATCACATTGCGTAGACGAACGAGGAAAATTCGATTCAATAGTTCCGCCCGGATGCAGCAAACACTTGCGGGGGCAGCGATATCTAACAACCGAGAATAAACTAGAGATAATCGGCAAACAAACTTCCCGGAAACTAGAAACAGGATTGGAGGACCTAAGCCACTCACTTAACGTTAGTGCATCGAGGACCAGAACGGAATTTTCGTTTCCGAACTGACGGATATTTGTGTCGAACTTATTACGGAAAACCACTGCGATTAGCGATATCGACTGATGAGGCACACGCGCAAATGATCTAAGATTTTCACTCGAGGAAGTTTGAGAATCCGGAAGTACCGCGCTTGGCAATACGATGGAAATCAAAGATGAAACGTCGAGATTTTCGATGGAATATGCAATTCTCCCAAACAGGAGATGGGGTGAAATTTCATCACCAACTGGGGGCTAATATTCAGCATTGCGCTAGATTAAATCATTACGTTTTAAAAGAAAGAGACGTGAAAGAATAACAGCTTGGTGGTGGGTATCTTTCAACATTGATACTAATTGATAATACTGATAAATTGAAGCGTAAATCTCTCTAGAAATTGCGTATTAAGTAATCATGAAGGGGGTATGAGGACTTGGATTTTTTCGAGTATATACCGTGGATATGTGGGAAGAAACAACAACCGCTGGACATCAGCAGTTCTCAACTGGACACCAAGAGATGTGAAGAGACCAAGAAGAAGACCGAAGGACAGATGGAACAGAGACGCCTTCATGTACTTAGAGGTAACATGGCAACGAGAAGCTCAAA
>KZ308377.1:17461-97292 GCA_000376725.2 Ladona fulva
GTGAAAGATTTGGTGCTTTCCTGGTGTACGCTATGGATGAAGTCTTCACGGGTTTTCCACCAGGTCAAGTAAGTAGTAGCCGACGTTTCGATAGCTAACTCTGCCATCGTCTTCAGGGCGCTGAATGTTCGGGTTAGGTTACGTTATATTTGTTTATTTATATTCTTCCGTTAAGGGCTGGTGTCTCCTGATTGGTTGATTTTCATTGTTGCCACGCTGGACTCTTATTAGTCGAATCACGGGCTTCCAGTATTGGCTGAGGGATACTTTCAATCGAGATAACGGCTATTCCCTCAGCCAATACTGGAAGCCCGTGATTCGACTAATAAGAGTCCAGCGTGGCAACAATGAAAATCAACCAATCAGGAGACACCAGCCCTTAACGGAAGAATATAAATAAACAAATATAACGTAACCTAACCCGAACATTCAGCGCCCTGAAGACGATGGCAGAGTTAGCTATCGAAACGTCGGCTACTACTTACTTGACCTGGTGGAAAACCCGTGAAGACTTCATCCATAGCGTACACCAGGAAAGCACCAAATCTTTCATGGTTTACGTTCAACCATTAAAAACCATTTAAAATTTGATAAACATATGAATATTGGGGAAGTTGACTGTAATTTGAGTCGCGAAGAGAGTAAGGGATCGCTTGAGAACGTGAAGTGCACGAGGATTTTCCACATGACCGCTACGATAAGTGTGAACCTTTCATGAACCACGAAAAATCTAGAAACACGTCCATTACTCCAAAATAGCCTGACCAAAGCGGAAGCAGCAATTCTTGCCTTGAATTCTATATTTTGTAATAAAAAAGTGACAAAGAAAACGAAGTTACTTCTATACAATGCTTTGGTCAGGTCTATATCGACATACGCATGCCCAACCTGGCTTTATACAAGCAAATATTTATTAAATAAAATTGCATACTTCGAGAGACGGAGTTTGAAAAGTATTCTGAGAATACCCAAATTAACTAGCAAGGAGGACCTATATAACTACGTAAGAATGAAACCTATAATCGCTAGAATTCCTTTGGGATTTTCGTAGGTTTTACAACCTACTAAGTTACCTTCCTTTCCTTTATCCCTATAATCGCTAGCATGAAGGAAAGAACCCAGAACTTTAGTGACAAACTGACGAACGTCCCTTCAAAAATTTTCAGCGAACTGTGGAACAAAAATGAAAATGAATCGACAAAAAAGAGAAAATACAGAAGACCAAGGGACGCGATCTAATTATCTATAGATTTCTATTGTTTTATATGTGACAATTCCTCATAGGATACCATAGGTAAGAATGTAAAGTTAATTTATTTTTAATATTATGACAATCACGTGGATAAAGTCCTAAACGGACTAGGAGCCACGATCCCTAGTATCCTTTCTTTTTAGGAGCGACGACAGCTGAGCTGAGCTAGAAACATGTCCATTACACCTGATACAATCCTTTGTAGCACATAATTTATTCACTTCCTAATGCCCCGCACAAAATTAAATTTACTGGACAATTAGAGTGGTGGGCGTAAATAATAACAGACGAACACACACAACCACTTCTTACCAGGAAAAAGACCAGTCGGGACTCGAACCCGGGACCTTGGGGTTGGAGCGCTAACACTAACGACATCGTGGCCAGTAATTCATGTTAGAAATGGCCACCAGGAATAAAGCCAAACGGTAATTTTGCGACAAAACAATAAAATAAAAACAATGTACCTGATACAAAAACGCAGTTAGTTACCGTTACAAACCGATAGTTGCATTCACTATTACGCCCTGATACAGTACGACAGCTGTATCAAGGCGATAAACATGCGCGCTGAGATTCCACTGACCGTGACCTTAGAGGCCTAGATTCTAATCCTTAGAAACAACACCAATCAGATACCCGCCATTCGATCAGCAGCCCATTATCGGCGTCGGAATTCAGCCCGATACGATGCCCTTGAATTCCACCCGCACTGGGCACTAAAAATAACAGTTTCGATGAAAACGGGTGGATTTACTGGCTCAGCAGAACGAGAACTAGAGAGGAAAATCGGGCATATGTTTGAGATAATCGAAAAATGATAGCTAGCGAGCTAAAGCGGGCTGTCTATCGACAAATCGCTACAGAAATAAGCCAAGTACGCGGGGAGGCTATTTCGAGAGACTAAATTAGATCGAAAACGTGGAAAAGTAAATTACAAGGATGTGTTCTAATGTCAGGCCATTGAGAGATTAGAAAGCCTCATTGCTAGGAGATGATGGAGCCGCGAGAGATGTTACGATCTCCACGGACGGATAAGTGATTTTCGTAGTCACTGAGCCGCGAACTGAATAGATGAAGATAAGACTACCGCTTGCACGCGGTAGTCGTATTCCTTTTTCTCATTAAGAATTCTTTGACGTAGGAATTGATTATTGGACGCAATCATCGCCTAGCACAGAGATATGATTGAAAAAGTACTACTTATTGTTGATCATTTTCGTCGTAAACTTATATTAAAGAAACCTGAATTTACTTCATAACAATTCTGTATGAAATTACGAGTGAAAATAACAGAAATATTTTAGGAGTTAAAACACTTCGGATAACCATAAATCAGCTTCGGTGAAATCGGTAATAAGTACTCAGCTTCCAATCGGTGCAACGTTGCAGTTGGTGGGAAGCGGCTATTCATGAACATGTTACGAGTGATTAACAAAGAAATCGCCAAACATGGATTAAATATATCTCAATGACACAGAAACCACAAAAATTAATATAATAAAAGAACTGTCATGATTTAAAAGCGATTTAATTATAAAAATGGTGACACATGCAGGTAAAGACATTCCTAGAGGATACCAAAAGATATTCTCACCTTATCTACAGTTCTAATTCAATTGGGAAGGAAAATAAAATTCAGACTTCCTCCATCAAATCATACCTAACACATATTTACGTACTTGAAACTGAATTGGTTTACGTTCATGGATGAAGTCTTCACGGGTTTTCCACCAGGTCAAGTAAGTAGTAGCCGACGTTTCGATAGCTAACTCTGCCATCGTCTTCAGGGCGCTGAATGTTCGGGTNAAACCCATGATATACCGATACTTTGCAACGAAATTATCTTAAAGTCGTTATAAATTAAAAGATGGATCAGAATTTTTAAAATACATACATGCGAAAACCCTCTACGATGAACTTAACAGCATTCTGCTTTTAAGATGTACATACCTGAAAAGAAAGAAAAATAGTTTTAGACAGAGTAAACGTGAAATTCAGGAAATTCGATGTCACAAATTATTATCGAGTTTCGTTAAGGAAACGTAAATGCATAATTGTTTCGAGAACCTTTTCCGCCCTTTTTCACGGCCTATAAATGAAAATCATACCATTATTTACGTAACTTCATGCCCAAAGCATGAAGTATCATAAAAAATTCGTCATTTCTGGCAGGAAATGTTTCCATGTAAGATAACGGTTCCCGATGTAGCCAACCGATCTTTCGGAAAGCTTGGAGGGGGGCGGAAGAGGAAATTCAGCGGATAATCGAAATTGCAGATGATCCAGAACATAAAAGATCGGAAATATAACTAAAGTATTGATATAATTAACTTTTTGGTAAAATAATTAACTTGAAGAATGAATAATAAAGTTGAACGAGTACGTGTAATTCCAGCACAATGACCCTACGAATAACACTTTTCAAATAGGAATAAACAAACTGAATACCAATACACAGCACTATTCACAAATTTTGTTGTCTTACGATAGAAAGAACGACTAATTATAACTTAGCGCGTAAGAAGAATGCTGCAATCATATGAGTGCATTAAATATTTCACCCGCGAGCGTTATGCAACCCGCGAGAAAATTTCTTTTGAGCCATACCATGGTAACTCGACTGCGAAGCGTCAAATGGAACGAAATCGACCAATCAGCGTGCTTCATTTAAAACGGCAGACAAACGGCTGGGATTCTTCGATGTACTCCCATTTTCTGGGGGAAAATTTTCATTGCCCGAAAATTGCAAACTCGATGACGCCGAAATGAAACATTTCGGCCTTTTCTCTTCCGAATTAATATTCAGAGGCATATCACAATTCGCCACTTCACAATTGTAAAAGGCTTTAATTTACCCAGTTTATCGAAATATTTTCGATATTTGAATGAGAATGGGACGCAGCGGGGCTTACGCGTTTGCTGCACGAAATCAAATTCTGAAAAGCTGGAATGATTCGCGGAAGATTCGATTATTTCACTCGTCCAAACCAGAAAATCAAAGACGATCATTAGAAATTGACAATGAGATGGATTCCGCAATGAAAGAAATGCACAAATAGAACGTTCATTCTAGGTGAAGATAAATCGAATCTACTTAGTTTATTTTTTACTCATTACTAATTCGAAATATCCTGCGTACATTTATATTATTCTTTCTGAAAAGTACTCAGCCCAATGTCCGATTTCAAGCAAAGCCCCTCGACCCGAAAAGCTATGGAGAGGGCATGAGACTTTCTGTGCAAGATGAGGAGTGAGGTACCTAACACTTGCTTTCCCCACTGGATGAAAATGTCCACGTTAGTACAGGATTAAGGCCCTACTAATGACACTTTTCAAAAAATTCGAACAATTACCTAAATGAGTGCCATTATTGAGGATCATTCGTACCTTAGCAGATTTCTTTGTGTCACAGCCATGAACAAGACCGACAATATCAAAAAGAAAGACATTATTTTTATCCTGAGCCAAAAGACCAATAAAAAATGTTCTATCTAACAAGAATATGTAGCTGGTACATTATTATCAAAAATTCCTCTAAAAATAAATTGGAAAAGTTACGGAAAAGGACTTTGAATCAGTTTGTTATTTGGAATTTTGCATTCACAGTAACTGCATCTGCTAAAATGAAAAGTCAATTTGCCGAAAAAATTTGACCTCCCACGCTTACACCGAGGTTAGAAACATTTAAAAAATATTTCATAGTTGACAACCGATAGCAAAAGAGCATTCTTCATCCTTAGTCATTGCTTTCCTAATATAAATTGATTCAGACCGCTTGGAACATAAATGGATAAATCATGATGTTGCAAGTACGCTTGAACGGAAGAATTTAGAACTATACGCGCCGATACCGTAAGATTTTCAGTATCGATACTCCTTATTAGAAGTTTTCCATCCGGGCATTAACAGTTTATTAACAACACATCTAAGGAAAAAATTCTGTTAAGAGAACGACAATGGACCGATATTTGTATCAGATGATTTTTCGCAGAGAGATAGCTCTTACTATCGCAATTTTCACTTTCTTGCGAGCGAAAGGAAGTTCAATGCATCAAACGACTTCCTCGATAGCTAAAGCATACGATAAAGCATCCACTTCTCGTGATGAAAATTTTAACCAAAACGGGAAAACCGAAAGCGAAGTCATTCGGCTCGACGCTAGCTCTTCTCCAATCGAGCTAATAACTTTCCTCGCATTACGGTCAAGGGGTCAGGGGATCGAAGGCGTAAGGTTGTGTCACCACTCCCACGGACGATACGTCACCACAGAGCCATTTAGAAACAACGCAAGTCCTTCAACCTCGTGGACAATCCAAACAAATTCCACTCTTTCGCTATCAATACCGCCATGCCAGATTCACCTGACCTGCGATCTATTATTGAACGATCGCCTCTGAACGAGAGCAAAAGGAAGACAGCGCTGAGGAGGCCGGAAAATAAACCTGCCTTCGACCGAGCGAAAACACCGATCTCGTGGATAGCACGCAGGTCTTTACGTAATTGCTTTTATTTGTTTACAGACAGCGATGAGTAAACTACCTCTCCCGTTATGAATGAAAATCGAAATAGACGGGTAACAGGGGAATGATGAGCGAAAAGGGACCAAATGGTGCACCGGCGATGGGACAACAAAAACAAACATGAAAAAGTTCCATGCTTATGTGACAAATGAATATGCAAATGAACGCGACTTGAGGACGCGTCCGCGGTCTTCCAGACCCCCCTCGCAGCGAGCAATGGACTGATCCAACGGGAAGGAAGAGGGGCGGAGGGGAGGCAGAGAGCGAGAGAGAGAAAGAGAGAGAGGAGATAGCCCTAACCTAGCCAATGGGAAACAAGCAAACCCCTTTGGCTTCGACTTCTACAGCTGCCAGAGCCTCAAGTGCGCTCTGGGAACTGTTGGGAGGGGCGCGGGGGGCCGAGAGGGGGCTGGCGGGCGTGGAGCGGGACCCGCCGGGTAGCTGCGGGAAGGCGCAGGGTAGCTCAGCGCCTCCTTGGTAAGACGAAGAGAGGGTTGCGGAGGTTTCCAGGGGAGGACTGCAGAGATGGCGGGCTGCAGAGGTTGGTAGCGGGGAAGTGCGGAGGTAGCGTCTGGTCGAATAGTATAACGGCGCAGGGCGGGGTGAAGGAAGGGAATGTGAGAACATGAGGAAGGGGAGGCGAGGCAGGAAACGTAAATGAAGAAAGAGAAAGGTGGTGACGGTGACCAAGAGCATATACGCAACCGACTCGTTCCTCTTCAACTTAAAAAACTCATGCATCCAACACGGCAGGACCAAGTACTTCGTAGAAGGTCCTGTTTAGCGACTACTGCATTAGATGCAGATGAGTTTGTTAAGGTGAAGACGACCCCCCTCTATCACCACAGCTTACTTGTTAGTGGCTCTAATGTTTTGGATGCATTAGTTTGCCAAGGTGGAGACGAAGCCACTATCCCTAACTGGAGCGTTGCCTTCAATACAAAATGCAGCTGAGACCAAGAAACGTTCCGTGTTACTTTTCGTATAATTTCGCGTGCCTATGTATGTCACGAAAAAGATGCAAGTTTAATTCCGTTAAGTGCTCCGCCGCCGCCTTCTTTCGCCAATAGGAATGTCTAGGGGATAGGCATTTGGGCCATTATTTCCGCAATGTGAAAGGCCTTTCTATAATGGGATAATCCCATAATTATTTTCCACAGTAGTGGTCGAATTACATCTACCCGCCTTGTTTCGGAGCCATTGAAGGAAAGAAGATCTGCATATGTATTCGTAGCTATTGAAAGAGAGATCTATGCTACAAAACTTACAATCCCATCGATTGCTAGACCAGAGGTAGAAGCATTCAAAAGTTTGCGGTAAAAGAGAAGTCATTTTTATTTTACGTTAACGTGCGTAAAATCTAAACACTAGTAGAAACAGTGAAAATAAAAAACAAGAAAGGCAAATCCTTTTTTTTTCAAAGAAAAGTACCACATCTGTAAAAGATCGCAATTTATTACTGTTCTTATTGTTAGAACCCTCGAACGTTGCCAGCACGGATAAAAACATGCATTTCCATTTTTTAAATGAGACGTCAGATGCGAGCATCATCTCAACGCCAGCACCACAATTAAAACGAGAGGGACGTCGCGAATGTAACATTCAGATGTTAATCGTGGACAAACTGGAATATGCATTAAGAATAGGAGAATATGATAACGCGCAAGTTTCACTAAAATAATTTTCCATCCTCTACCAAACGTGCCTTTCCCCAAGGTCTCAATTAAATATGAGAAAGTTCTGACAAATATTTTCTTAAAAATCCCTTCCCGGAGTTGAAGACCAATACTTCAGCGTTACTGAAAGTATGTTCATGCAAATTTGTTCCCTTAAAGCGGTTGAAATATATTAAAAATGTAATGAGCAATAATATAACGAGCAGACACAGAATCAAGAGAAATATCATCATTCCTAAGTCGCATTATCATTCCAGAAGCCAACGATTGCAATCAAGGATGAAAATTCATTCTAAAATTGAATTGTGATATTCTTCCACATGAATTTCCGCATCACGTATATCCTTCCAGATTTCAAGCTTTTTTATTATCGCACGAGACTTAACTACGCTAAAAATGAGACGGAATAACGAAGAAAACTCTCACTTCACAATGGCATGATGCCCAGCATCTCAACAGTGCACCTTACCAATCCCGCATTACGTCACTCTTCTCGATTCATTTAAATCACCTTTGATTGATTAAAATTTTAACGACGAGATATCTGTTGAACTGATGGAAGCCTTAATAGCGAGGGAAAATCGATTGTCTGAATATTGAGGGTTTCGTTTAAAAAAAAAGAAATTTTAACCGAATTCTCTCCGTTGGGATTAAGGAACATGCTGAGGAAAGAATATCTTTCTAAATCTCTCTGCTTTGCCGCATTAATTCAAAATAAATTGGTGGAAAAAGAACGTCCTAGTTTTTCCAATTCAAGGATTCATAACCCCATGATGATTTATTGCTCCGAGATTGGCCTGCTTCGGAAGTGGTAAAATAGCTTAAGGACTGTGAAAGCGATCTAAATTTCATACTCCTAAATCATGAAGAGTATGAATCTATAAGGAAAATGAACACGGCTGTGATAAAACATTAGTTAGATAAAAGCTCCAAATAGCCGTTATTTGCGAGAAATCTAACCGTTGAAGAATTCCCACCAGCCGGGGTTGAGGTTCTCCGTGGTCGCGCTATGCAAGTATTGTTCTCAATGCGTATTTCGACAACTATGTTGTCATCTTCGGGAGAGAAGAATAACTGTTCTGAAGCAGTTATTTGGAGCTTTTATCTACCTCTATGAAGAGTATGAATGACTTCCTTTCTTCACTGGCGGAAAAGGCGTCCACCTGCACGTAATAGACGACTATATATAAACAGAATCTATTACCGGCGCAAAGAGACAACGGAGACAACCGACTTAAGTATCTGACAGTTTTCCTTTCCAGCGTAACCTAAATTAAAGGGCGCTGCAGGAAGAGGATGAATATCAGAGGAATTTCTCTAAAAACACTTTAATTCCAAATAAATTACTTATTTTTTTGCATTGAAGATGCTGTCCCCATCATTTCTAACGATCGATGGAATGTTTTTATTGCGTTTGACTGAAGTAATAGGGCCTCACGTACGTAAGTCCTCTACTTATGGACAGCTTCATGTGCTCTACACTTACTACCTTAACTTCCTTGCATTCTTCGAAGCACACTCTTTAGAAGGTCCCACGATTTTTGTCTTCATTTTTCCGTCTCCCTTTTCCTTTTCATGCTACCTTCCATAGCTTTCTTTATCAATCCATCCCCTTTGAATGTTTAACCCAACTATCTCTTCTACCAACTACACAACATTCCTCCATTAACTCTGCTTACCTTTTCCATCCTTACCTACACCCACACATCTGAGTCTTACAATATTAAGACAGTCTGCTTTTCTCTGTTTTCATTCACCAAGGACGACACCGGATAAAGAAACAAAACAGAAAAACTTGACAGTATTTTTTTTCGATTGGGCAATATTTGGTACCTAATTAAAATGCAAGATTCACCAATGACTGCGATAGACACGTCGTTTTTGCCAGCTGTACACACGTATTACGACTGTCATTAAAAACCTCTGGAAAAGGAAACTTCCAATTTGTACCACACCTAAAGTTGGAGACTATTCCTTGAAAAGTCGAGCCCATGGAAATCACGACTGCGGAATTCCAAGCTGTCTGAATGACTATCGCCCAGGGCAGTTCGCAAACATTCCTAGAAACCGGTCCTAGACGCGGAAGCGAATTTCTACTTTGAAGTTGACGAGGACGGGATGAAGACTTCCATTTGAAGCCGCGCCCGCGGATTTCACGAGAGTCACTAGAGGGCCGCGCTGGGCAGCAGATGGACCCTCCTGGAAACCGGTCCTACGAGTGACCCATAAACGACGGAAATTAAGACGCATCGCTGACGCATAAGAGAACTTCGTTGGCCTTGAGGACCGGCAAACAATAGGTGGTGTTAATTTCATTCGAGGCCGTGACCGTCCGCCCCCACGCACCAACCGCCCTGGCCCTTCTCCATGGAGACGACCATGCAAACGACTCCCCCGCGCAAGAATGAGGAAGGCGAAGAAATATGGCGCGGAGAGGGGCCCATAAAAAGGAGGGGGAAGCGATAAAAAGGAGGAAGAATGGATGCGGGAGAATGGAGAAGAAGCGGCGGCAGTGTAAGGTTACTGGGGAGAGCATGCGGAGAGGTTAGGGAGAGCGTCTGGACCGAAGGAACCCTTTCATAGGCCACCCACTCCCCTCTCAACGGACGCCGCTGTGGGAGTGGTCGGGGTTTCCGTGGAGAGGGGGGTCCGAAAGAGGGGAGACGGAGGAAGTGCGAATGACGCGCTTTCCCCATACACACGAAGCGGTTGACGCGCCGTGGAAAGAGACGGGGAAATTCGCAGGTAGATTTGCCGATATAAATAAGGGCTCTAACGAAGGCTTCCATGGTGCTAAAAATCGATTACGCCGAGCGCGAATGTGTTCGAAATTTCGCAGTTCTGCTTCTCCGCGACTTTCGTACTCGTAACGAAATTTCATACTCAACGAAGCGTGAGACCTGCAGTGTATTCCATTCCTAGTAGTTGGGATGTCTGCTAAAACAGGCTAACATATCGGGATACGTACGTGTTTACTGACAGAGGAGAACGTACGTGGAAGCTCACTATCCATATATTTTCTTCTCTTCTTTTATTTCGATTTTGTTTGAGCGTCGGAAGCGACCAAGTTTCCTTTATAGCAACGTAAATGTTTACGGATGTTTTCGTGAAATATGAATCTAAGGCCTGGTATTATAAACTATATTTAAAATGGACTTTAACTATTGTTCACTTTAGGGTCCAGTATTTTAATAGCTTGTTAGAGTTTAGGTAAACATTACAGTCAATCTTCTATGTATATGATTGATTGACGTGGATATTAACTACAATCCTCTCTTTAACTCTAAGAAACAATTAAAATACTGGACCCTAAAGCGAACATTAATTAAGTAAACATAATAATACCGGGCCTAAGGTTTATTTAAAGATATTCAGAGGAATAATAAGCGAAGATGTTATTAGTTAATGTAAATAATAGAAGTAGTTCAGATGGTAAACAAAAGTACATATTAAAAGAACCAGCTCAATCTTTCTTTGAAGCTTCGAATATATATTTTAGCAACCAAACAGCGACGTAAACATACTAATGTATACGCGTAGCATTGATACTATACTGATACTGCTGCTGTCGCTATTATTATCATCCCTTGAAACTTACGAATGAAAATTGTATGTTTCTATCAACCTTGAATTTCTTTCGTACACTGCATGCATATATGATCTCTAAAATTACGAATGTCTGTAGGAAGGCTTAAGAGTAACTTTGGAAACCTACGGAAAATTTAGCGGCGGATAGATAACAGTAAAGACCGACAGGGAGGTTGCATGTACTGGGACAGGCTAAATAAAATGCATTCGCATTTAACTTCTTTCTCAGTAACCTGGCTCACCGAAGAAAATGCCAACTACCTCACTCTTCATCGAGCCAAGTAAACCTTGACCTCAGTCAAAATAGAGACGTTTTATTACTAGTACTCTCTCTCTAAAGCTTTAGGTGGAGTAGAAGAAGATTCAACTAGCCTTGGCGAGGACAGAGACAGACATAAACGTGGTCTGTATGAAGAAGGCCGGATTTGTGCGGGCGAGCCGTCATCGTGATCGAACTCCAGTAAAACGTGCAGATCGCCTTAACCTTTCGCAATACAAAACTGCTTGTCGCGTTGCTACACCATTGAAAACCGGCGATTCGCAGCTGTCGAGAAGACGCGAGCCGGCTTGTACAATGCTGGGAGTTTTATGGCCAAACAAATGAGGCTGAAAAGTTATTGATTATGAAAGTTAAGGTAACAAAATCTTACTAACTCAATAACTGGAAGAGACTGTACTCACAGGCTTCACTACAGAGCCAAACAACGCGGCCTGCGACAGAAGTTGGACAGAGTTACAAGCATACCGTAGCCGCAGCCTCAGTTAACACCCCTCCTCCATAACGGGAGGTTTAAGAAATACTTGGGTATGAGACTTCACCTCTCTGCTAGCAGACAGCTATAGGAGCTCAGACAATTTATGACCACTTTAGTTAGGAGATGTTTAGAAAAGTAAAATACAGGAGAACGGCGGAGAAAAAAATATTAATTCTCTCAACCAGACCTTGTCAAGGATTGTGCGTGTGAGTTTTCTCCTGAACCATGAATGACTTGAGCGGATAAATTAGGGCAAGTAAGGAGAACAGAAACGTAAACGACGTCAACAGATGCAAAAAAATGACATGCGGAACTCTCCGTGACACTTGCAAAACCTCTCTTAACTGTACAATTTTTGATTAGGAAGTCTTCATCGGCAATCTTTCGTAAAACGAAATGTTGACCGAAAAACGGACCGCAACAACGCGACAAGCTATTCTCTTCCGCTTCTTTGCCAGTTCTTGGCCAAGAAAACCATCATCATTCTAAACCTCCGCGTTCTCTAGAATTATCTCTGGCAGACTTTTTTCTGTTTGGAGGTTGTGAGCCGACCAGTAGCGTTTTAAAGACGTACACGAGATTCGTCAGAAATCGCAGACAACTACGCGTCGGTTCGCAATAAAAGTTCCAGGGAGCAGCACATAGAATGCGACAAACTGTTGTATGGTGGAGAGACTTGATGCTTTCCTGGTGAATAGCTTGTATAAACTGTTCTCGGGTTCACACCCACGTAAGTTGAGGTGACAATGATCAACTTCTCCCGTATGATATGTCGTTGTACGATGGAATTGGGGAAGTTTGAAAGGCTCTGAGCAACCCTTGCATATTTTCCGAAGAACGTAGACGAACACTGGACATACGATCATAAAACCTACGTTATCAACCGCCGTATCTCAGTGAATTCTGCCTAACAATATTTGAATTACTTCTATTTCAGAATTGCCTTAAAAGCTCGACATCAGCAACTGAAAAAACTGACAACATTTTTGACAAATTGTACATCGAAAACATATAAATTAAAAGAAGGCACCCATGCACCAGTTTCATTAGAGAAATTATTATGCGATAAATATAATAGCAATTAGAACAAAATTGGAAGTTGAAACGCGCAACTTAGTTAAAAAACATTTTAGCCACAGTATACATAGGACAAAATTCATCCTCAAATTGAGAGTATTCTCCTAGAAATTTGCGCTTCAGTAACGATGAATACGCGGAAAACTTCAGTTGTTAAACCATGTAAAATTATCTTTATACACTTCGTCAAAAAATTCGAAGAGAAACATTTCGCCTTTTCTAACAAACAAATCGCCAGTTGCAAAAAATTAATGTTCACGCTAGGAGGGCTTATAATTTAATACCTGGAAACAAAAGAGGCACGATATGCATGCGAGTAAAACTGCAGCAAAATACCTCCAGTATTCATTACTTATCTTTTCCCGCGAATTCAATAAAATTCTCCCTTTAGAAGCACGCCGAGTTTCACGGATTCCGACCTCGCTGAATGTCCGGAATTTCTTTCGAAGATACGAGCGCTGCAAAACTCTGCAATTCGGTGGCGTACCTATATATTCCTCAAGCAGTGGATTAAACAGTAAAAAAAGTTTAAAGGCAAAGTTATTCGCTACCAACGGGGCTTCGGATGAGACTCTTTGAAATAGCCTTATTTATCTCATGTGTTTACCGCCTCTCCGTTGTTCTGCTTGACGTAATCCGGTAGAAGATATTTTAAATCTAGAACGAGAATTATCGCTCGTAGAGTGTAAATACCGGAAAAAATTTAAATTAATAATAGAAATCATCCCTCAGATAATGAATATCTTAATGAACGCCGACATCGGTCGGAAGATAATGCTTGCCTATGCTGACGCTTACCAACGCCATAGTCCCGGGTTGATGTCCTGGAGAATCGGGGTTTTCCTTATTGGAACGTGATTATATGAGAATGTTCCTTTTCACTTTGATCGTCCTTCCTGTAATCGTTCAATACATTTCTGCGTGTAAGGGTAAAATGAAGAAAATAAAAATTTTATACTGAAGTGATTTTTGGCACTTTACGGGAAGAACTATTCTATACTATATAGAAGCATTACCCTTCTCCCAAGAGCTCGAAAAACGCATAATTATGCAATTCAGACATAGAAATTGATCCCCGAACTACGTAGCAAGATTCACATCAACAAGCATAATTTCGCAGAGTCTTACCACGAACTCACCCAACGTTTGGACGGCAAAAACCAGCTTTGAATTCTACAAATCGATATCGATCTGTTTCGCACACACGGCATCCCCACGAACTCGCATCGGCGTTCCTTGATTGCCTTCGCATATAACATTCACCCTTGCTTCCCCTGGGGCCAGATTCACCGTTGGTGGGATATTGCTATAACCGACTGATACCCTAGAGTAGCAAGCAGAAATAAATTAATCCGCTAGAAAGCATCGACGGACGAGTCCTGTCTTGACACCAACTTTATTCATCTCAACACAGTAATTATCGCTCGAGGGGATATTCATCGCATACTACTTCACAATTAAAAGGTTTGTGAACATTTTGTACAATTTAACGAACAATACAGCAAACTTTTCAAACAATTTGAAAGGATTTTATAGCAAGCTTTTAGCCAATAAAATAAATTTATGAATCCCAAGAAGAATCAATGGGGTATGTCGCTAAGGAATATCGCGCAAATATCTTCCTAAATAATGCTACAGATATAAGTTCATAGAGCGATAAAGGATGATACAATAAAGTAGCCTCCTGATTTGTTATCGACGGAATACATCTTTAATCATTTACGTCATGCACGATAATTGCGAGTGAAATAATTTTCAGAATAACTACAATCAATTTCAGTCAAGTGTTTCAGTAATGGTAAAACACCTATTCCGTGGAATCAGTAAAAACGTCCGTTTCTTAAACGGTTTAAATAGAAATGTGATTTATTGCAAATTTACAGCCAACATAAAAGTTTAATTACATTCCAATCATATCTTCTTCTAAAAGAAACTGCGAAAAAACGAAAGAATTTCAGTGACGCCTTAGTGCTTCATCAATCGCGTTTTCATTCCCAAGTATTCCTTCATAACCATAGACATTTTCATGATCAACTAATAACGAACCTCGAAAAAGAAATTTGAAGCGAATGATTAAAGCTGTTCGAGGAATAAATAGATTCAGAGAAAACATTTAGGTCGAAAAGACCGATCGCGACTTCATCAGATTTCCGCAAGATAAGCCGATACAACTAGATAATTGTCCAATTAATGTTGCTTATAATACTCTTCGATATTAGCTGGCCAGGACGTTTCATCGTGAATGTAACAATTCTCTCGAAAGCGTAAAATCTCAACAAATTTATTCAAGTACATAAATTAGATCTATAAATATACCTTGCCGTTGAATTCGCGATAAATAAATTCAATCGTCATTCCACAAATTTTCTATCACACCCACCTTTTGAAATTCTAAAAATGGTAACATGTTGAGTGAATCTAAATGTCAAAACTGATTACCAACCAAAAGCCAATTTCTACTCAAAAACATCCACATAAATACTTTGCAAACCGCCTTTCAGGGTGTGGCAGGGGGAAGACATTGATTACTTTGAAAATAAATGAAAACGTGACTCTGTAACATACGCAGTAGTGATGTGACGATTAATTGGATTCGGGAATCGGAAAAATCGGAACCCTTTTGGGTATCGGAAACAGAATTTTTTATCTAACTTTCGATTCCAAAAACGATTCTTCAGAATGCTACTTTAAATTGCAGTTTTCTACTTTTGATTCCTCTTTCCATTTCTAATGATCAACGATTAATGGATAAAAACTTATTGAGTTATCTGTAAGATTTAAATTTATTGATCTTAACAATGTCTAATGCATGGCATTTATTGTGAAACAGAGTCAGAGAATGAATTTGCATAAAATATTCGTACTGAGAAATCGTTTCTTGCTTCATGATCGAAATTCTAGAAATTCGGATCTTCAACATCTCTTCAACCTCTTGCCTGCGGCCGGCCCTGGACTCATGCGACAGAAACGTGCCTAACTGGTGCCAGGGAATCCGAAGTGCCCCGCGCGAATTTTTATGAAGACTGGAACCACTTAAAATTCAGCTTCCGAGCGTTACGCTTTGCCAACCGGAGCCAAGTGCTTCCCCACGTGAGGTCGGCTAGCAGAGAAATTTCGCGGAGATCTCGCTGGAAACACCTGCATCGCGAAGGAGGTGGTTTCGACACGGGTTGCAAAACTTCGAGGATGATAACGAACCAAAGATACACTCGGAAAATATTGAACTGTTAGTACGTCAATTATCCAAGCGAGAAACGGGTTACTTTGTACTCTTTTCAGGTGGTAGAGGATTAGCTTGGTATCTCCACTCGAGTATCGAGCGAATGATAAAAGTGAGTGCGTCAAGAACTCCCTCGTAAAAAAGCCTTTGAGCGCTATGGAGTGCCGAGGAAGCACGGGGGTGATCTTTTTGCGAAACATGACATGGAATGCAAGATGCTTGTAACACGGCAATGATCTCCTAATGATAAATAAGGTATGATAATAAGTATGCCCAACAGAGGATAACATACAACTTTACGAGGAGGAAAATTACCAGAGAATGGGCAGAGACGGTGAACCTTTCGTTGTAAAATTTTTGACTGAAGGAAAACATTTATAGCTATATTTGATAAAATATAGCTATACTTACGTATGTTTGTTTTTATGGACCAATAAAATTATTATTATTGTTATGATTTGCGAGCCAGAATGAAGCCTGAGAAGCTTATACAATCCATGAAAATACCCCAATCATCGGCTAAGGACGACTGGGGGCATTTGAAACAAAAANGTTTGTTTTTATGGACCAATAAAATTATTATTATTGTTATGATTTGCGAGCCAGAATGAAGCCCGAGAAACTTATACAATCCATGAAAATACCCCAATCATCGGCTAAGGACGACTGGGGGCATTTGAAACAAAAAATACGGGTGTATTTTTTGTTTCAAATGCCCCCAGAAATAACCATCTACTGGACAATGATAGGCGTAAGCAATAACAACAGACTAAAACACAAATCCATTCCCTAATAGGAAAAATTCGACTCTCTGGGACTCGGACCCGGAACATTGGGGATGGACACACTGACCACTACACAACCGCGGCGATTAATTTACGCATATTTTGAGCTTAAATGTTTTAAGTAGAGATCCGTTATCATGTATAGCGCCATCAGGGTTGAGTGTGCCAAAAAATTCTCCCGCGTGCCACTTTGAATAGGTGCCTTAGATTCACCACCCTGACCTCCAATACGTCTATGCTTTCTGGGATTTGTTCTGAACTAGATCACCTCTCCTAGTGTCAACAAAAAATTTCAGGACAACCAAATGTCACGTCTTGAAGAATTCTTATCATACAAAGTTGACTGATCGATTTTAATGCCTATGATAATTACGATATGGCAGAATTATCATACGTTATACCGAATATGACTACTTTATTACATTTCTATTACAAAATTTTAGCTTTAATCCGTAGCAATAGTTTTCAGTATTAAATTCGTTGATATCCCCGAAATACCTAAGAAACACATATATTAAGTTTATCACGATATTTAGCTCCTCAGTTTCACGGATGCACCACGTCTAATGAAGGTTAAAGCGAAAATCCTCTTAGGTTTACCTTAAACTAAATCCTTTCTCCTACAATTTCCAAAAACAATTTACAAAGTGAACCGATTAGTGGGTTCAAATCTTCCCTCTCATCTTGGCTTCTCAGAAATCCCTACCATTCCATAAGTAAGCTTTTTGATATTCCTAAGATAGTGGAATAGAAAGATTTGGTGCTTTCCTGGTGTAGGCTATGGATGAAGTCTTCACGGGTTTTCCTCCAGGTCAAGTAAGTAGTAGTGGGCGCTGAATGTTCGGGTCAGGTTATGTCCTCTTTTAGGACATAAATTACATCGTAATTAAAAATTACATCGTAAGGGTTCTGTATTGCTATACAGTAAAGTTGACTGAACATATTTTACCTGGACACCAACACCTGACCAATGGTCAAATCCAAAAAAATCACAACTTCAATACGGGCAACACCAAGCTCAATTCCAGCCTGGTATCACACGCGGCCTTCCGACTGGTAAAAAAAAAAACAAATCCCACCCTTGCGCTAAACCATCCTTCAATCCACCCATTCTTACATCCACTCGAGAAAAAGCAAGCGACGGCTTCCCTGCAACAAAATGTCGACTATTCTTCGCTGACCGCATCGAGCTCTTTTCCCTCAAAAACCCCCTTTTCCGACAGCTGCTCTGCGATCCCCGGATGTTCCCTGACGCCATCTTGATATAATCCTACGAAGGGATAAAGGGAGCGCAGGCTCACCCAGCCGCGACGGAATTTTCATATTAATCACACACGGAGGCTGACCTTGCCACACCCCATCGACACGCATGACCTCTGCCACTGTAAGAGGCGACGATCCTTTGCAGCGGAGGTTAATTTGCTTCGGTCGATGGCAGCGGCAAGGAAAGGCCGCCGTTGTAGAAGAAAAAATGACGATCGGGAGTGCACTGCACGGGATTCACGAGGAGGAAAGGCGATCGTTGCCTACTTCACGTTGTTGTGAGCGGATGCCACGTGTAATTAAGTTGCGGAAGTTCTCTCGATATCGGGCGATAACATCTACATGGTTCTTTTCGTGCTGCCAACCTTAAGGAATTCCCGGATGATTCCGTCAAATTTACATGGATACGGACGATTTTTACTCCGCGGTATTGGGGCGCCTGAAAATTGCGTGGGCGAATGACGAATTTAATGGCACGAAACCGAAATTAATGTACTGTAACATATACGAGTATTTCCGAGTTGTATGACTGGGACCACTTCTAACATGGGAAAATAGTAGATTCTATCGGTTATTAACTAATTTTGAGGCAAGAAAATTTTATCAAATTACTCCAAACCCTTCCGCTGGGCAATTCTACCATTCTACCATTTCATATCCTGCCCAAAGGCAGGATATGAAAAGTGATGTCAATTCATAACAGAAAAATGATAAATTCTACCCTTTTTTGCTCAAAAACGTTCCAATACATACTTCTATGTAAGAATAATATCATTTGATATTTAACGAAAACATCCCTTCTCAAAATCTATAAGTAGCTAACGATGGAGGGTTAGATACCTCATCCTGCATCCCGCGGACCCTGAGGGGTCCGGGGATCCTAGCTACTGTATGAAATGCAATGTAGCTCTCACAGAGTTTTAGCAAGTAATTCTTTAATACCCGCCGAATTAATCTCTTAAAAGTACGTTGCCATTTGACCCTTTGGCCATGTGACAACGATGATCGGGAATATAACATAAAAATTAATTTTGATAATAACTGCCTGGCATTCGCGCAAAGACGGGAGGGAAACCCCTCCAAAAATCTCCCGTATCAATGCATTACATATGTAAAGTTATGTAGCCTTCCAGCCTTGAGATGGTTCAACGTAGGGCAGCTAGGTTTGTTAAGGGTGACTTCAGATTTGACAGCAGTGTTTCAGCTATGATAGAATCTCTCGGATGGAATTCGCTTAGTGATAGAAGACTAGATTACCGTAGGAAGCTTTTTAATAAATTTCTCACTACGGATCTCAGGGAGGAGGTTGTTGATATTGCCATCCCAGTTAGTACCGNCGTCACCCTGCACCCCGCGGACCCTGAGGGGTCCGGGGATCCTAGCTACTGTATGAAATGCAATGTAGCTCTCACAGAGTTTTAGCAAGTAATTCTTTAATACCCGCCGAATTAATCTCTTAAAATAATAACTTTTATATTTTTTTTACTTATTTGTAAGTACGCTGCCATTTGACCCTTTCGCCATGTGGCAACGATGACCGGGAATATAACATAAAAATTAATTTTGATAATAACTGCCTCGCATTCGCGCAAAGACGGGAGGGAAACCCTTCCAAAAATCTCCCGTATCAATGCATTACATATGTAAAGTTATGTATCAAAGGGTAACATATTACTCCGTTACTCATTATAGTAACACATTTACAAGGTTAATATGTACGCAGCGCGTATGATATACAACATCCTACGAAAGCTTTACACTAATAATAACATATTAAAATTTTATATAATAAAGGTTATGAATTAAAGTTATATGAATATTGCTTTACAGATTTTACATAAATTACAAATATTTACACCGAATAAATGGCTAGATACAGTCACCATAGTCACACTAACAACTTTTCACGAATCGCCTTTCCACATTTTACTTCTCAGTTCTTCGATTAAGTAAAGATCATCGTATGCCACAACTATAGCATGGTACAATTAATCAACGAAAATAATTCACTAATTTGGTGGAAGTTTAAGGCCAATTGTTTCTGTTAGTATTTCAGAAAGACTCCAAAATTCGACTGGAAGAGGTAATAAGGGTGAACTATTCAAACCTGCTGAATGTTTAACTAATTTTACCCGTGATGCTAACTCGGTTCGAGTACTGCATTTTGACGAAACACGATAACATTGACTTAGCGTCATGATTACGTACATGCAACTATAAAGCAGGAGATGATATGCTACACCGCATAGATGATGATAATACACGACCTAGGTTTCGCAAAAAATACTGCAGCATCACTAAACGATCCTGATGCCAAGGTTGCGCTTCGTAATTCTAATGAACGATATGCAAACGGATACCATGAAACAGCACATTTTGAATATTTATTTACGTAAAATTTCGCTTTATCATGCTTCGCGGAATTCCGTCTCACTGATTGTTTGCTATCGTAGTTATTTATCTTTTCACCATTGCCCGATGTCCAATTTAGCCGGTGCAAAATAATGGACGCCTGTTTAAAATAATTCAATTAATAATTTTCCGTAATAATACAAGGAAACTTTTCATATAGACATGGAAGGATCTTAGGCTCACTCGATGAGGTATGTATCCCAGAAGAAACAAAGAGATACACGTCCGGATCAAGAGAATCCGGGTTCGAATCCCGGTACCATCAGACTTTTTCACCTTCGTTTTTCCTATAATATTCAACAAGACGAAGATTATGGACAGGTTTACAGTTTATTCCCCGCGTATCAACTTCAAGTCATCGACTTAACTTTTTACATTCTGTTCACCGTGTTAGAACAAAAGGAGAGAGATAAAGAGGATCGTTCAATAAGTCCTTAGAAAATCCAAGAGATGACGCTCGTAGTATCACAAATGGCTTGTTTTTACTGAGTATCATTACTTATTAACATCATTAGTTATTAAAGTCTCAGTTATATCCATTATATCGTTTCATTTTTATTGTCGGTTGAAGCAAAAAAGCTTTGCTTATTCAAGAAATTAAGTATTTAAGAAATTAAGTATGATGCAAAGGGACAAAACAGAGGAAAGGGCAAAATGAGCGATACAAAGGGTGGGATAAGCTAGGACCAATTTTAGAGAAGTGCCCCGCTCGACCATCACCGATTTCAATGAAATTTTGTGGGAACATAAACTCATATCCTCTATAAACATTTGCCAAGTTTTACATCCAACGGTGAAATCTTTGCTGAGATATAGTCATTTGTTTGACCCCCTACCATAGCCTTCTACAGTTAGACATCGATTTTTATCAACTTTGAGACACATTATCTCAAACAGTAATCCGTTCAGGAAAACAAAACTTGGTATTCTTACAGAACCTTTGTTGTTGTATTACACAAAATATATATAAGAAAACTTTTATGAGCGAATTCCGCGAAGAAAATTTGAAGCCAAATCGGCCCAAAAAATATGGCTCCAAAAAAAATTAAAGTTTGGCATTTTATATCTTTTGAAATAAACATAAGATAAACCGTGATTCAAAAATTAAGAGTTATACAGAGAAAAGAAGATAAACTATCATAGAGAGCTATATATCACTTTCAAGCGGGTAGAGCAGTGATCCATCACAGCGTTATCTTATCCAGTCAGTATATCAGCCATGAAGAGATTTTAAAATAAAACAGCGAAAAAATGCCTTAATTACTGCAACTGGAAGATAAGGAACTGACAAAGAAAACTTTGTCTCTACAACGACGTTTCAATTAACTGTAATTAATCAATTTCAATCAATTTCAATTGTCAAAGGATAGGTTATTAAAGGAAAAAATTCATAAGAACAACATCTGTTGTATTGTATATCACTACACTCAAGACGACATAATCTTTTCTAAGTAAACAGCAGAAAATAACACTTAGTCACTGAGAAATTGTTTCCTTTATTAATTCTATCCCGAAGAGGAAACTACTACTATACAATGATGAACGATTGCTCTACAAAAATTACAATCGCCCTAGGAATACT
The DNA here is from genome assembly GCA_000376725.2 of Ladona fulva. NCBI lineage: Eukaryota > Metazoa > Arthropoda > Insecta > Odonata > Libellulidae > Ladona > Ladona fulva. Next base: position 39,595 of record KZ308377.1, read on the forward strand.
AGTAGAAGAAGTTGATGATTTACATTTAAACTCGCAACATTTGCGAAATACGACTTCAAGATATAGGCGGGGAAATCAGGAGAAAGTGAAAAACAAAGTGAAGTGAATGAAACTGAAGAGTGTGCAATTAATAAATAAAACTGTTTTCGCGATCAAGTCTCTAAGTAACATTAATTAGGCTAGGTGGTATAAGATAATATCACAACTCAACCTATTCCTTGAATAGGTTGAGTTGTGATATTCAATTCAATAAAATGCCTTTGCAAAAGCAATTCAAAAGGAAAACAATGACAAGAGGTAATCTTCCTCTTCTAAACATATGCGCGGGAAGATATAACATATTCTAAGCTTAGAAACTGATCAAATAAGAGTCGCAATAAGTCAAACTTGGGGCCTGACAGCATTTACTCTAAAGGGTAAAAGAAGGGAGGCGAATAATCACATAATTTTAATCACAGAAGAGTAACATACATTGAAATAAAACTACCATTTCTCCATCAAATACATACGTTAAATTAACATTTTAATAATTTCTTACGAGAGATACCATTTTCTGCATCCAGTTATTATTTATTTATCTACTCATTAACAGACAGCAAAATCGTCAGTTTACAAGAAATTATAGTAGCAACAATAAGAGACGAAATAGGAAAACCCGCCCGGTCGGAAAACTCCGATTAAGCGGGACTCGAACCCGGGACCTTGGCGTTGTTAGGAATGATAAACCCCGTCTTTTAATAAACTTTAGAATGAAGGATTACGAAAGCGAAAGAAAAAAAACATCACCACCGGTTAATATTGAATTTGGAAATGTAGGCTAAGGTAGTTTTTATTAGCGAATGTGAACACGGAGGAAAACCACGTATTTGTAGCGTAAACAGGTCATAAAAATCCCTCCTATTCCGCTATAAAATATCCCGCGGGATGGATATATCTCCAACCACACAGTGAACTTGACGCGCTCATCATCCGAGGAATTTATATTTCAAACGATTCCGATGCCCACCGCTTTCCCCATATCGGCATAAAAAGACATGGAAATTATCCAGGCGCTTCTATAATGTAGCGTTCGAAAGTTGGACAAAAGCGACTGGTGTTCCGAAACACGTGTACTAATATTAGACAAAACTAATGGAGGGATAAGTGCAGCCGATGGAATCCCGATTCGGGATCGAAACGAAAGCAAGCAAACGGATGAAAGCAAACAGCCAATCACATGGAATCGAGCACTGATTCATTAGGAAACTCTAAAAGAGCACTAAAGTGATCGAATCCTTTTGGCTCCAAATTAAACAATCCAAACAAGGTAATGGAATCCCAAAAGCATTAGGAGATAACTAATAGTCGCAGGAATTCATAAGTATCCTCCGTACGTCCATCTGCGCCGAAATTCCCCAATTAAGGTCGTTTTCCTGATTCCAAGTAAATTAAACCTATCTTTCCGTTATATGAACATTGCCCCATGTATATGGTAATTAAAACTTTAAACGATTTGCCTTTGGAACTCAGGGTAAAGTATTAAAATTTTTAACAATTTGGCTGTTGAACTCAGGGCAAAGTTTAAGGAGAATTTTCAAAGTTTTTTCTTGGGACAATTAAAAAAAATGTTGCTTAAAAAATGCTATTATTCGATTCATGAATTGTGAAATTAACCTCACTTCCCTATCAATTGTGTAGTTAATGTACTGTCATTATATTGTCAATAAAGTAGTGCTTTGTATAATTAAAATCCTGAAGATGACTGTATAGTCGAAACCGGTCGATTGAGAATAAAAACTGTGGAAAATACGAAGAACTTAGTAATTTATTCTATAATATTGTACAATTGGGCAAGAAGAATTATATGCTTTTATGTGTATATTTTTATAATAAAATTTCTCTACAAACTTTCTGTGAAGTGAAACATTTATATTTGTATATAGTTTGTTATATAGAATATATAATATGAAATAATAATGTGATACTGACGTATAGCTATTTATGCAGACAGGATGGAAATACATATCACTATGTACAATTTTATAGTAGTGTATTATCTGACGAGATACCTGTTCACTTTCAGTGTATTATCTGAATATAATTGTGAAATTTTACGTCAATAAATTACTATTACTATTCAAATACTTTTTTAGCCCTCTTTATTTAGCGTGCAACCTTCCATTATTCCAGATAATATATCTTGGCATTTGAAATACTTGTGCCTTTTTGTAAAGGGTGGAGAAAAATATAACCTCGCAGACCTGTTTTCGTCAGTGATTTTTAATTATAAATAATAATCCTACGAAATCGAAGACAACATTAGAGGATGGAAAATTATTTTCAATAATACAGAGAACAATAATTACAGAGAAAATTAAGACATTTCATAAATTTCGATTAATGATATTTACCGATTCCACTTGATATTTACGACCATAAAATCCAAGTACATCGCAAAAATAAAATAAAGTAGTTTTAGACCTCGAATAAACCAAAAGCGATCGAAATTAATTATACTTATGTATTCTAATTACTCAAAGAATAGAGCTTTCCACTATGTAAAATCTCGATAAAAAACGTATTATTGACTCCCGAGTTATAACAAGCTTCTTCCCAAAGATGATGGTAGATAATACAATACCACCCCGACTTACGAAAACTCGAAGTTACGCTGTTCTGAATTATCCTCTCCTGTTTTGTTCCTCACACATGGCAAAATTGCAAGCTTGGCAGAAGCTCTCCGCTCAATAAAGAAGACTTAAGAACATTAGAAAACATAGACTCCAATTTATAGAACCGTCCAAACAGAATCCAAGGGAAAAAATTATTAGCTTGCAACGAAGAAATTCTCCTTGGGAAATAGAATACGTATAGTAGAGCCGTCGGACGGTTTTTCTTAGATTTTATGACATCGAAATATCTTCATTTGACGTAACTATTTTATTACTTTTGAAAACTTGCATTCATATGTATGAACCACAGTATATAATAAATCTTTTTCTTCTGGCGTTTTTGTTACTCCTTGGTCCCAATCAAATAAATTTAAACGCAATTATTACTTATTCAATATCGTACCCCGAATTACGCGAATTCGACGTACGTTTTACTCGTATGAGGTCCAATTTATTACTAACTTTGGGGTATCAATGTAATTCTGAGACGGTTTTCTGTCTTCTCAAAATCTAGTTTGCATAACAGGAAACGCTACCGTAATTTATTATGGCACGGGAAGCTATTAATAAAGAAAAATCGTATTGACTGTAGTGGTATTTTGATGGTTTGGTTATCGTCGGATATTTACGGTTGCCACCAGAACTAACTGCACTCTCTTGATGATAAAGATATACTGATCGTGAGAACCAGGAGGAAAAAGTGCAGCAAGCACTTACACCTGAGACATCAACGAAAAGAAAATAAACCGGATTCATCCTGGCACAGAATGCTAACACATGGACGACCGGTAAATATTCCCAATGAACCCTTCCTTCGGCTTGAGCCCAAACGCTAAACAATTTGGGGGAGTATAAAAAAATTACTTGGTGGAAAAGCAACCCGGGGTCATCTTACGAAGAACTCGTTTAAACACGAGCTGACCGTTACGTAAGATGCCCTATATGACGAGTAACTAGAAATACCACGCTTAGTAAAGGGGAAAAGGAAGGGAAAAAATTCAAAGGAGTAATCGGGCAGTATGATAAGGGATAGAAAGCGAAAGCAGTAAATCCAGAAATAAAGAACAAGATGAAGGAAAAGAAACAAGTACCGACGAGTAGCATAGTACAGATTTTCACCTGATAAAACAGTAGCTACAACAATCATCCCGAAAGTTGCGAAACTCTCATTAATGCCCTCGTATTTAAAGATGACTTGGCAAGATATCGTACGTACCCACTAGAATACCTCGATGAGTGAATGTGTTTCATTCGCTTTTGAACACGATATAGAAGAAACAGAATCTCTGTTCCACTTTTTTCTCACGGCTGGGATTATGGAAAAGGTCTGGCTGAGGTCTGATGCAGAATAGTGCTATTGATTAAGGTTACACCTCATTTAATGCTGTGAAAATTCGAAAGATGATTGTGCTGAACTTGGGAGAACTTCATCCACTTATAGCATTCCAGCTCAGAGAGGAAAGTAAAGGGTAAAATACCTCAGAGCAGCCCTGAGAATGATGACGGAGCCAGTCATCGAAACGTTGGCGACATCATTGTCACCAGATCTTACCTGGTTGGAAACCTGTCTACATGGTAAACTACCTCAATTCTCATCTTGCCTTGTAAATCTCATACCCTCCGCAGTTTCCTCTAGCTGATGTTGCAGGGGATATGGATAAATATACAAAAACACCCAAAATTAAGCGAAAAAGTCGAAAGAAAAAAGAAAAAATAATAAAAATACTTTTAAAAATCGTCCACCTCTTGCTTTTAGTTACCAAGTCTGTAAGTCAGTGGCTTTTATTTTCTACGTTGTCCATTCACCATAAAAAGTTGTACAAGGGGCAACCCTTCGATAATATTTTTTTCAAATCTGTTAAAACCATTTCTTGTTCCAGCAGTAGCTCTTTTTTCTTATTGGTGTACACCTTTAACTCATACTGTAGAGAGCTAAATTGTGTTATTGCTTTTATGTTATCCCTATTATTATTTTACTCTTGTTTGATATGGGTTAAAAACTATCGTATGAGCCAATCACTGCCCTCTAGACTCATCCAGAGTAATTGCAAGAGTACACCAAACTTCCGTGAGTGTCTTCGCACAAGACGAGCCAAATAATTCTTCCAGAGATGTAACGCATCGTAACAGGAAAGATTCAATTCAAAAGAAAAATCTTGACCTGTTGGCAATTATCGTGTTCAAAACCAGAAAAAACACAGTAATATAATAAACTGTTAATCAATCGAACTAAGCACCAATTCTTTAGGAACCGGAAGAATATCCAAAAACGGCCATTATCACATCTTGATTATCTTCTATACGCTTAGTAGAGTATATACAAAGGGTCCACGTGATTGAGTCAAGATTAGAGCTCAGGAAACACACGTAAGCAAGACGATTGGTCTCAAGCCAAATTCAAAAGATTAAAGAGGCCCTTAATCCATCTGAGGTTAACACAATGCGCCACTTGCAACTGCGAGAGCAACAAACATGAGACAACTAAACTTTACCGGCCTAACATACACAGAGTAACGAGGCAATGCAACAGAAAGCTACGAGAACCTGAACTAAAAGAATGAGGTAAAATTTTAGTCTTCGATACTTGGTCGATACAAGCCTTCCCGATCATTTTTCAGCCCGGAGCTTGAAAATCAATCCCTTCAACATTAGCTAGGAAAAGTCATAGAGAAGGAATGACGCAACTTGCGAGATCAGGAGTGTGATAGTTTTCCGTTGCTTTTCGGACAGTACCAAAGTAATCAGTTCCAATTAAGGAATTCCATTAAATATTTTAAACGATAAAAGTAAACATTCGTTTCCGCTAATAAACAATTTTCAGTTAAACTGCAATAAAATATGAGTTCCATGATTCACAGGTATCACAATGCCTTCACTACGTATAATAAGGAAAAGTAATACGATCTTCGTAATCAAAAAGAGTCAGACGTCCTCAAATCAGTAAATAAACCACATTCATAATTTCGGCTCGATTGCGGTGGACAGTAATAAATCACTAAGCAATATAATAACTACTATTGCTTCTCTAAGAGTGAGTTTAGTGAGACCGAAAATTTTATTCTTCTCGTCAGCGACCATTAGAACCCAATACCTTCTGAGGACGAAAACAAAGTCCCCGACAGAACGAGTAATCCCCTACACTTCTCACAGCAATAATACTCAAAGGCTCATGGATGTACCTCAGTTGGATAAACTGATGTTCGGTAACAATGGCAGACCTATAAAGGTAATCCCCTTTGCTGCTTTTACATTCTAAAAACCCATAAAAGAGACAATATAACAGTCTGTTACGGTTGATTTCTCCTACATTTTTACCTCCAGATCTAACTTTATCTGGAGAGATCAGAACAGATTGAATCTGGGATTCCAACAAGCGCATCGCTCTCCGATTCGTGTATTTCGTACTCTGTATTTACAAATACTATTGTGTTCACAGTATAGAGTGCTATGCTGTCCGTCTAAATACACAGTACCCTCAGTAGGTTACGTCGAGTTTTTACTTCTCCCTTCTTGGGGTTCTACAGTAGTACCCTAGATGCAGTCCTATTTTTTTTAACATGCAGCATATATCCCTCTTTTGCTTGTTATTCTTTTGTTTGTTGATTTTTAAATCTGCAACGAAGAAGGGTTAAGGTGTATGAAGAGACAAGTCTAAGGCATGGTATTATAATGTATACTTAAAATGGACTTAAACTAATCTTCACTTTAGGGGCCGGTATTATATTGTTTTGTCAGAGTTGAAACGGAGATTATGGTTAATCTCCATGCTAATTCATAACATACGTAGAAGATTAACAATAATCTTCGCTTTAACACTATTAAAACATTATAATACTGGGCTCTAAAGTGGACATTAGTTAATGTCCATCTTAAGTATACATTCTAATACCGGACCAAATATCGTATTTTATACCGCTGTTTTATTATTATCATCACAGCAGATAAACATTTCCTGCGCTTAACTTTTCACGAAATGAGATTTAGTGTAATAACATTCACTGTAATCCCGAGGAATCGATATATTTTGAGAAACGGTGTACTTTCCGAGGGCGGAAATTGACCAGTAATGGCATTCAAACGTGGAAATCACAAGAAAAATGCATAACAGAAACTCGACATGAGGGAGTGAATTTAACTTATCATATTTTTGAGGAAACCGAAACCGAAAAGACAACGTCGAGGCCAAAATAACAAAATAACTCTGCAAATCACAAATCCCCCTTTCTTATAGATTATATGAATTGGTCGCGGCGGAAGGGTCAGCAGCTTTCTATTGCCAGGGTTCTATTCAAGGCTGACCGGCTTTTCCTTGCAATGGCATGTATTCATCATGTGTGTTGTGTTTGCTCAAAAGCTATAAAAGCGGATGTAATTGGTGAACCCTGCCCCCGTTAAAGAAATAACGATAATTACACGGAAATGTAAATCGTATTAATTTAATCAGTAAATTTTGCCAAGAATAGCGAACGACTGAATTAGAAGTACTGATAATTACTTTCAGGATTAACTATTGCTAATGGAAAGATTTTAAAACTAAAGCAGAGTAACATGTGAGTTATGAAAAACATTTCTCAGCACAACCTTCACTTAGGAAGAGTTGATCAGCTGGAACCTGACGTTTCGTGAATCCGCCTCTGTTTGCATAACATAATCGCAAACAAATGTCTGAAACGAAACAACGTGAGGAAATTTTCCCAGTAACGCGATACTATTGTCTCATTTCAAACCGGGTTACGCCAAAATTTCGTGTTTGCGGTCCAAAAGCAACCCGATATTCGACGCCGTTTCGATAAGGTTAACTTTTCGGTCGGGAATCTGTATCCTCCCCCACATTAACTGCGGGAGGCGATAAACGATTTTTTGGGGAGGGAATTCCAATCGAATCGCCCTGCCTCAGCTGAAACACTTTCGGTCTCGATGAAAATTAAAAGGAGGCAATGGAATGGAAGTGTTACATTTCACACATAATGAATGTAAATCAGCCGAAACGAAAACGTGCGAAACATTCATTCGATACCTTCCCATGAGGACCAAAACGCAGAATCGAACTGGAGCATTTTTCCAACAGCCACAACTACGCGACTGAACAGGTTGCCACTGAATCAATAATCAACGAAAAACCACCGATTCCACCGCAAGAAAAGGTTGCTGGCATACTTTCCATAAGCGCCTATTTTTTAGCCTAATTCCTAACACTTATGGGGTCTCCACGTAATTTTTGATGGAGATGACGAATTTTGGTCTCTGGCGTCAATTTTTACGAGCGAATGCCCTTCCAGGTGCCGGCATTTATCTTTAAATCCCGACTCCCATCTGGATCGAACCTGAGACAAATCTTAGTCGAAAACGTTACCTATGCAGGTAAGCGAAAGCCCACTTTCCGGAATACTGAAAGAATCTCAATGCCGTAGGTAGTCAATCTTTATACCAAAGTGATCCTCCGTGATCATACAATCACGGAGATCTTTCAAGGACAGCAATTTTTGTAGATACGCTGAATACAATTTTTTTAAATATGATTTAAATTTTTCGTTCGAATAATTCCGATATTGATGGCACAAACATACTGCATTTGTTTTCCTCTTATTTTGTGAATTTTAGTCCGGAGTCACATGCGACTCGCGAGCTACAATTTGGCCACGGCGAGAGGATATTATCAATAAAAGGGGATAACTTCCATGTAAACAATTAAAAGATCTACTTCTCCGATCCTCTTCCGATTTCAAAATAGAATCCACGAATTTTGCGTTATTCTATTACTTACATAATGAGGATTTTTCACATTTAAAAACTTGCTTGAATAACTAATAAATTGATTTCCTTTGTATTCGTGAAATGAATAATATTCGTAGAAATTAAGGAGCCTCGGTGATCTATTCCTTTTGATTTCCTAACTGACAAGAATTCAAACCCCATAGTTATTCAAATCCTTGTGGAAATTAAAATATAGCATCTACGACAAGCATCAAACATCAACTGAGGATCAAACATCAATTATGAAAAAAAACTGCTGTGATGATAAAATCCACGCAAGGCAACATCTCGTTAAGAATCAATTTAGAAAGGCTTTTGAATTGTTGTCAATTGATTTGAATTTTTGTCAGTAAAACAAGCAGAGGAAAAACGTTTTTTCTTCAGTTTACATATAATTTACGAAGTTGGATGCAACCTGCGATTCCACAAAAAACAGCGAACACGGGGGAAATTTTCAGCAATCTCACTGCCTTCCCATACAGAAAAGGTGTACAGAAAATTCAAAGAAAAACCTAGGAAAAGATGGCAGAAAAATCTTCCACGTCCCCTTCCACGTTCCACGTGCCTTCCACGTTCAAGCCTTAATAGCAAGTAAAACGGCTATAACTGCATCGGTTTCATGCAAACTCCGTGAAGCAGATGCTACGCAACTTTAAAACTTTGCACATTTAAGCTGCCGCTTAGCAGAGAAAAGGCTGCTTCGGCAAACTTTCGAGCTCAGGCTACCCTACAAATTATTTACATCAAAATCCGTGAGAAATACACGTAAAGTTTATTTTTAACATTTGACGGCCTTCCTTTCGCTAAATAAATTAAAATAAATTATTGTAAGAACAATAAAGAAGCTTCAAAAGAGAGAATATAGAATGAACCTTTTTATTTTAGCAATAACTTTGGTTTCGATAAAAAATATCGCGATAAATATTACTAACAATTTCAAAATTTCTTAAAAAACCAATACTTTTACAAAGGCATTTTCATAACAACCCAATCACCCTTATTGAGGAATTTCTGGGGGAAACCCCCTTAACTGCGCCAATGAAGAAATTTTAACACCTTTAAACAAAGTACTGTTTGGTGCCTTAAAAAGTGAGTCTATTCCTTCTTAAGAACCAGTGGCGCCGAAGCTAGCGATTAAAAAAAAAACGTGAGGTAGTTTGCCATAACTTTTCACACTAAGCGTTGTGATTCCAAAACTTAACACAAAATGAGTACAGTGACCTAACAAATAACACTTCTCATTAGGTATAGGCTTTTGATAACAAGTGACTAAAAATAAATGCAATTATTAAGCATCACTCATAACACAAGAGCTTTCATAGCATCACAGCCAAAAGACCGAGACCTAAATGAAAAATACATTTCCCTCTACGCTGAACAAGAAGATAAATGAAAATATTTTATTCGCCAAGTTATGTTGGTTATGCAGCAGGTACAACTTAACTTAGGTAGCTCCTCTCTGGGATTTCTGGATAGAAATCATCTTCTATTCGAATAGTCAGAATCCGTACGGAGTAAATAACAGTTTCCGGTACCGGTTCGCGTCAAGAGTTTTAATTTTTCCGGGTTTGTTTCGGTTTAATTCCGGAAAAGTAACGTATTTTTCGGTTCCATTCATCCGCTTTGAAGAGGTACCGAACCAAGAAAAACGTGACTTTTCCGGAATGAAACCGAACCGGAAAACCGTTATTTGCCAAATTTCAGTTCACAAGAATACCATTTTAATTTAAGTTGGTGAAGCTTTGCTAGATATGTGTAGCCTTACTTGGCAACGGTCCTACTAATATGTCCTGATGAATGGAATATTTTTCATTTGTCTTTAGGTACAGGAATGAGAAAAATGTATCTTTCATTTACTTTCATATTAGTTTTGTTCATGGCTGTGACAATATGAAAGCTAATGAGGTATTAGTGACGCTGAGCAATAGCTTTGTTTAAGGTCTCTCCTTTTTGAATACTATGAAAAGTTTTACTTCTACAGTCATGAACTTCTACGTGGACTTATTCCCCTAATAGCATTGTCACAGTGAGGAAAGCAAGGGCGAACTACCTCACTCCTCATTTTGCCTAATCGCCTCAGCTCCCTCTCCTAAGCTCTTCATTGCTTATGGCGGAGGGGATGAGGTTCAAACCAGCCTTCGGGCGAAAGACTGTACCGACATTTCGCAGCCAACTGATGTGAAAGATTAACATCTGCATGTATCTGTCCAAATTTAATTCAATTTCATTCGATTAAAAAAATCTACTCATTTTAATTAACTTCCGGAAGGGTGTAGTACTTCGACAGTCGGAGTGAAAAAAACCGTCTGAACCGGTTCAACGGTGGGTGACGGAGGGAAACCGGAATTGAACCGAAATCAGTATTCCATTGAATCGGAACGAAAAATAAAACGGTTCAAAGCCTTAGACGAAAACTACAGAAACCGTTCGGTGCTCTTATCGCGCTGGACGGAAGATTTGCCGCTCGGAGGGGACATCCGATGAGGCGTTGGGTAGGAGGCATCCCAAGTGAAAAAACAAAGGAAGGAGAGAAGGTCTGGAGGAAGAGAGAGATACGAGGAAGCTGGTTATCGCCATCGCGGACGGGTTCGATGACCGCAACCATTCTTCTCTGCCCGTACTGAGCGTAAAGATCCGAACGTATTATGAACGCCTCTGGCGAAATCTGCACCGTCTTCCCTCTCCCTCTATTGCGAGGTACGTTCCTTTCAGATGTAAATAACATTCAGCCGAAACAATTATGCGTAAGGAAAGGGTTCGAGCAAGAACAGTACGGTAGTCAAACTCGCAAGTAGATCTTTGTAAACGTCAACCAGGAAAGATTCTCTGCCATTCCCCCTACAATCTTCTTGTTTCTGGCAACATAACTTGACTGATGGAATATTTTACATTGGTGTTTCGTAGGGAAAAACAAATAATAAATAAATTTACCGATACATAAAAGCTTAATGTTCAAAAGCAAAATACATATAAGTTGAAAATACAATAAAATTTAGGAATGATCTGTATAAAAATGTTCCATCACCATGTTTTTACGAATAAAATATTTTCATTTGTCAACTGGCACAGGATAAAAAAGCGTCATTCATTTAATTACATGTATGTAAGTACGTGTATATGTATACGTATGTATCTTGTTCCTGTATAAGACTGAGACATAATGTAACAAAGTTACTATGGCACGTGCCTGTACTCACACCATGAAGAACACTCCTGATGGAATGCTATGAAAATTGTTATATGTCTAAGGTGAACATTTTTCATCATAGAATTTTGGGGAGGAAAACAATAACAAATTACCTAACTCCTAATCCTAATAAGCTTCGTTCCCTCTATACAAAATCTTCTCGTAACAAATAGCGGAGTGAAAGAGGATCCAAGCAACCTTCTGAATGTTAATTTTAAGGACATAAGTGTAAAAAATGCGTAAGCCTTAAATGAATTCCGTCAGATAATGAGTCATTGAATCCCTACTAATAATCTGTTAACTCTTGTAGATACTTAGACGCACTACACTCCATTATCCTCCTCTAGAGGGAAATAGATGAAAGTGGAAATACAATTACCCTCGCTTGTAAGAAGATCACTGAGGATGTGAGCGTCTGCATTTTTTCTCCCTCCATAGCCTGTTGAGCCTTTATCTGCATCGGATCGAAGACTCCACAAAAGCCTTGCAACGAAGTTGTAAACGAGGCCACTTCACAGTCTTTGCTTTCGTAACGTACCGGAAAGGATATATCTACGGAGACAAATGTATAGCGTGTCTAGAAAATAAGCCACTACAAGAAAAGAGGCTTGTTCTCTAAGATAATTACCGACTTACGAGAGATAAAGCGGATTAAAATAAATGAGTAAATATTATCATTCCACTGAAAACTACAATGATCTTGAATACAACTATTCCAACATAATAAATCCCCTTACAACTAATCAGATATGGTCAGAAGGCATTTCAAAAATTCTACTGCGTTAGCTAAAGTATATCACGCATATGAACCATAAGCCTTATATACCTAACAGAACATAACTCAGTATGTAATCAATATGATCTTGGTGTAACGCCATACTGAAATAAATATGGAAACTACCAAATAATTTCATATTTATTTCATAACTCAGTATAATTCGTAAAAATTAAAATAAATCCCCGAAAGTGTACGTTAACAAAAGGATGGCTGGGTAAAATTTCTAAGAAAAGTTATTAACCTAAAGGGTCTACAACGGAAATGGCAAACCTACGGCACGCGTGTCCAAAGTGAAACAATAGAGAATATTTGGGGCGTAGAAATCTAACGGTGGAACATTTTTTTTATACATAACCCACTTAAAGCATTTATTGTCCTAGGTAAGTAAATGTGGGTTTCGTTAACTAATAATAACTCAAGTACTGGATTGATATTTTAAAATCAATTTTTGTCTTACTTTGTAACCGACATTTTTCAACTCCAGTCCTCCAACCCTTACCCCTCCACTCCTATATGTACTTCATGACAATCAACTGCATGTGTTCAGGGTACCTGATTATGCAGCGCAGTAATAAAAAAATTAATTTATAAATAGTAAATTTTAATTAAAATAAATAAGTAGCTCCTCTCTGGGATTTCGGTATACAAATCGTCTTCTATTCGAATAGTCAGAATCCGTACGGAGTAAATAACAGTTTCCGGTTCCGGTTCGCGTCGTTTTAATTTTTTCGGTTTTGTTTCGGTTTCATTTCGGAAAAGTAACGTATTTTTCGGTTCCATTCATCCGCTTTGAAGAGGTACCGAACCAAGAAAAACGTGACTTTTCCGGAATGAAACAGAACCGGAAAACCGTTATTTGCTCCGTTATTTGCCAAATTTCAGTTCACAAGAATACCATTTTNACGAGGGAAGGGATAAAAAACAAAAACAGATTTCTATTTGTTCATGCATTTAGCTGCAGCAATCTCGGGTATGCAATGTTGATTCCCGCGAGCTCTGTTCGTGATTTGGCTCACTTGGTGCACTTCGGAAACAATATGCATCCTTCCTCCGCTAGAGGGAGATGAGAGCTGGCTGCATGCCATGATGAATAATCCGATAAACACTTCCGAGATGAAGATGACGCTCTTTTCAAGGTCAATCTATAAAACGCTGCATCAATTCCCCCAGCCAAGGGGTTTCTCGAAATTGGACCGCCGCATACAACGTTGCCGAAATAAAAGTCTAACATTCGAACAAAATTTTACTAACGCATAACATAAATCATAGACGGTAATATATACTCTATCAACAGGGTGATTTCACAGCAATGAACTCGATAAATCTCGAATAAAATCGCAACTCGATTTAAAAAAATACTGATATTTTTAAACCATACCTGGAAATATGTTTCCAAAATAAAATCACAACTGCACTCGAAGTTAATAAAGTAGCAACAATAAATCAATTTTTCTTGATATTGAGAATTTGAATGGAGATTTGTTATTACACGAAACCAAGGAACTAAACCGCTACTTGCCCAAAATTCTATTTGGATTTCGTAAATTGTTTTCGGAAACGGCTAATAGTATGGTTTGGCATATAGCGTGATCAGGTGGAAATATTCTCACTAAAAGTGAAAATTTGTAATAATTATAAACATCACAGGGCAGGAAAAGGTAAAACAGGACCTATTCAAATAGGAACGTCAACTATACTGATGCAAACAAAGGTTTTCGATGTTTTATGTGGCCGCCAAAATAACCATATTTCCATTTGGAGATAAAACTTTGGAAACTCAGAACAAAATTACCTACTAAGCAGTTTTCCTCAACGTTTGCTAACGAACTAACGCACCACTGTCGGATTTTTTGTTATGGCTACTCGTGTTTGAAGTTTCATAGGATCTAAACAAAAAACTTCATAAAAACATACAATGCAAAACTGCCGATTAAATAACCAGGAAGAACCGCTAGAAGTCGGCAAGGGTTGCCAGAGTAACTACCCCGAGCTCCATAGTGACGTTCTGAGACAAATACAAATTCGTATAATATAAACCGCTAAGTTGTGGTTAATATAAGCTAAACATTAAAAATAGATCTTACCAAGAGTTTTAACGATATAAAGTTCGTATTTTTACGTCCATCAATCACCGACAAAAAAATATTTAACAGATCGATCACAACTTTTTATTGTGCGAATGGAATAATCCGAAACTTAACATTTGAGCCAAGGATAAGTATTTCAACATGAAAATTCTCTTTTGATTGGATTAATAATATTCGCAAAATGACATTTCAAATTGAGCGCTCCAAATAAAATACGCCGTTTTACCGACCAGATAAAATATCGCACCATAGGGCTCCCGGATAGTCAAGTGGGGAAAGCGTTCGACTTTGGTGAAAGCGATCCCGGGTTCGATTCCAGTTGGGGGCCAACGAAATGACCTTACATGTCGAAGCACTTTTAACAGTACTTCTACTATTTCATTGTATTGTTAAGCGCAGAAGGAAACATGCTAAAATTTGCTTTTCTTTAGGATCCCTAGTTAAGTTTATATTCAAATTTTAACTCGAGTTTTCATAATTAAATATCCAGCACAGAGACAAGTGATAGACATCTAGTATGAGGAAAACTATACCAGTGAGGATATAAAAGCAACCTGCCTCTCCCCTAATCACGTCCTGTGATCTTCAATCTTCTTCCCGACTTTTTTGCAGCTAACGGTCAAGGGTTAGAAATTCAAGGCAGCCTTCGTATCGAATATTGTGCAGTATTCATTGATTATTCGATATTCGAAACCTCATATTAACAAATAATCTCACATATTCCGCCAACATTTCCTTTTCCAGCAAGTAAATGGAACGCTTTCCGTTATCGACGGTTTGATTAGCTAAGGCACAATGGAACCACCTGTAGAATAGCTACATGTTTAGCCAGGCAGGTACTACGGTACTCGTATTAATACTCCCACGTTTATTGCGCAAGAGCAGCTGCGAATGGCTACGTTTCCTCGTGAAAATTAGCCCAAAGAAAACAAATCCGCCGAAGATTACAACGCGATGAATGAGGTTATTGCGGAAATACATTAAAAGTGAGAAAATGGGAAAGATGACTGAGGAAGAAGCAATGCAACAGAGAGCATTTGGCCTCTTGGAAAATTTGAATTAGTGATGTGGTTTGTCAATAAAAGCAGAAAGAGGCCGAAGTAAAACTGAAAGTATATATTATGAGCTACTCACAGAAATATGACTATGGTTACTAATCGATGTTCAAGTAAATAATGTTACTGCAATCAAAAGTAAATCAAAGCTTAATTAAATTAACTACGAAAAAAAATTACAATTAAAGAAACAGCCAGAGATTTGAGATTAAGAGAATTTTAAGGTATGCAGAGGATTTTTTCGGAAGTAATTATTAATAACATGGTAAAAAAATTAACAGAAAGGTACGATGAAAAGGAAAAGACAAAAGTAGGTAAAAGATAAAGGAAAGGAAGGTAACTTAGTAGGTTGAAAACCTACGAAAATCTCAAAGGAATAACAAGTTAAACAAAACAGCGACATGACTGCGACACGAACCCAGGTCTCCCACTTTCCGGGCAGGTATTCTAACCACTGAACTACCGTGCCGCGTCTCCCTTCCCTTTCCCTTAACAGTGTGCATTCCCTTAACAGTGTGAGAGAGACGCGGCACGGTAATTCAGTGGTTAGAATACCTGCCCGGTAAGTGGGAGACCTGGAATCGTGTCCCAGTCGTGTCGCTGTTTTTCACACTTGTTATTCCTTTAGGTAAAAGATGTTTTTTACGAATAAAATTAAAATTATTTTGTAAACTGAGAAAAATGTGATACTGCATCTACTGGGATAAGTATATTAATAATGGGATAATAACATAATTAAAGTACGTCTTATTTTATTACTATGCATAATATTAAATTTTATATCAGAATTGTAAATTTGCTAATATTTTATTCTTAACATTGTATTACTTATTGCATTACATTGTATGACGTAGTGCCTTCGGGAGGGGTTTTCCTTCCAACATGAGTAAATACCAGGCAGGAATATTTATCTTAAGTGTTGCACCTTGAATGACTGTGACTACCAACCTGCACAAAGCCTAATTGTAGTCATCAAATGTAATAAATAATTGAAATAAAATTGTTGTTGAATAGTAGTAGAATATTCTAGAATAGTAGTAGAATATTCTAGAATAGAATATTGTAGAAAATAATTTAAGGAACTATTCATACTTAATGTAACAAACACGTTAATATTCGTATTTAATCAAATCATTTTCTATAATTTTCATTGATCGCAGTCTTTCCTGTCTATCGAAGATTATCGCCATTAGAGTCTAACAAAATTTGATAGTAAATTATTCTTGACGCTCTGAAACCTTCCAACATCTTTTAACTCACCTGAGAGCGATTCGCGATATTGAAATAATCATTACCCGACTCATTTTTACGTTTAGCATCTCTGTGCCGTACAAATCAAAACTTCTTCGTAATATTTCATTCATTTTATCGGAAAAGCACCGAATTTTTCGTCATGAGTAGACGGAAATAGAGAGAAAGATATTTACTAGACTATCAAGGAGAAATGAACAGGGCGTCCAAAGCTAGATATAGTGCAATGCTCTGAAATAGCGCTACTGCTCCTTCGGTAGCGTTCGACAAGCCCGAAAGGCGCTAAATGTTGCGCGAAAAGCACTAGCACGGGCGGCCGAAAAGGAACCAATGGAAGACAAGTTGAGTACCAAAATAGAGAAATCCCGAAAAGGGAAAGGCGTGACGTAATTTAAGAAGGAAATGAGAGTAAGGCGGTGAATAAAAACGATGTTATTCGGAGCAGTAGAGAAGCGAACGGATGAGGAGGGTTTGCCCCATAGAAATGGAGGGGCTTTGATAAGGAACCTTCTCAGGGTTCTAAGGGTACGCAAGGGAAGGGTTAACAATGAGAATGTGGAATCATGGGAACATTTTTGGGTGGAATATGAGATGAGGAAGGAGACAGGAGGCGACAAAAAATTGAGGGAGAGAAAATGATGGGCGTTGTGCTTTGTTCTAGAAAACGTGAGATTTCCAAGTGCCATCGTTTACGAGAAATGGATGAAGAAA
The DNA here is from genome assembly GCA_000376725.2 of Ladona fulva. NCBI lineage: Eukaryota > Metazoa > Arthropoda > Insecta > Odonata > Libellulidae > Ladona > Ladona fulva. Next base: position 57,069 of record KZ308377.1, read on the forward strand.
GGTAAAGATACTAATAGGGAAAGACTGCTGGCACTCTTCATTAAAACAATTGACACTGACAGGATCATTTTGAAAAGGTTTAGAGAATACGTATAAATCAGAAGTCTCATCTAACTAGGGATAAATACGAAATTTGAACCATTCCACATATTTCAGTATTAAGGAAGAAAAAATAATATTAACAATAAAAATTTCTACAGCAGCAACAGGAAGGTAATCCCAATTATATCTACTCTAATGATTATTAGTGTTAACGAGCGCGTACAACCATTCCACAAGCAGAAAATTCCGATTAGCCTGAATATGAACCCGGAGCCTGTGTATTAGCAAGCTAGTCATCCAACCCGAAGGTCCAGGGTTCGAATCTCGGCTAATCGGAATTTTCTGCTAAGGGAACGGTTTTACGCGCACGTCAATAATAATAATAATTATTAAAACGGATGAAATTGGGATTATCATCCTGTTTCTGTTATAGAAATTTTTATTATCAAATTACTTTTACTGGTGCCTCGACAGCTACGGTCATTTGGATTTATTATTAATATTACTTTTTCTTCCTTTTTATAAAGTTGTATTTTATACAAGCCTTGTTTGACTTAATTTCACATATTTTATTATTAATATTGTTTTCTTCCTTAATAAAATATGTGAACATATATAAAAACACGCCTAATACTTGGGCAATCGCTTACAAACCGTGATTTTTTTATTCAAACGTAGGAGCAGAAGAAATAATAGTTCCTCACAGTTGAAGCTTTATGTATTCCTTCAAATAATACGCGATAGGAATCATTTTATTTGAAGACACGATTTCAATGTGAAATTCCCGAAACTAAAACGACCAACCGAGAAATCAAGATCACTTCAAGGACGGAAAGAGTACAATGCACCTGAAACCTTGAATAAAGTATAATCGGACAAAACCTGAAGCGGTCTCAACTCACAAGCGATCCCCACTGGTATCTCTGAAGTTTTGATCTTTACATTAGTGAGTCTACATAGGGGAAAGTTTTAGCCGAACATTCTCCAAATATCTCTATCCAACGGATGATCTTTTATCTAATGACATCTCTTTCTAGCTTTTGGCTTTTAAGAAAATTAAATTCGAAATTTTGGCATGTGCGCGGAATTGAAACAACGCGGAAAAGAGAATGAACACTACGCATATATATTTCAGATATCTCAGAGAGAGAAAGTGAAGACATAAACATAGAACTAGGAGTTTATAATAGACAGTGTGCTTCAACTTGGAAATTTTCCAAGCACTAATAGATTCGAGCGTGGTTCTATTGTAAATACAAAGGAAATAAAATGGTTTTATCGATGCCTTGGATGAAAAGCAATGCCACATTGAGATACATGAAGTTACGACATCTGTGGAAAAACTGCTGCGCGTAGGTTGTCGAAATCCTTCGTAACTTGAAATCAAACGGGCGGACTAAAACGATTTCTCAGTACTGAAACCAGCGAAGAAAATCGCATTAATTATCTTTCTGAACATGATGCCTGATTTTCTTTTCGAGAAGCGATCTCATTTCATTATCCAAGGGAGGCCATGTTTGAAATAGGTATTACCATTTACCTTTCTTATAAACAGGTAAAAAAAAGACGACAGTAACAGCAATATGATTGAATCGTTTCGTAGACGAGAGAAAATTAACAAACACACGAGTATTATAGCACCAAAAACTGTAGCTAAGAAGCGTGCTTCAAGTTCAAATCAACCTTCATCGTCCGAACCCGACACTTTATAACTTCCGTTAGATAGCGAACAGGCTTCTGCTACGTCTCAAATCTTCAAGGAGATCGCAGAAACTAAGATTATCATTCAAGCCAAACGGTTAGCTCCCGATTCAATGATAATAAGGCAATATTCAATATACGATGCTGCTGTGAAGGTCGGCTTGCCATACAGACACACACAACCATACTCCTTAAATAATCTCGAAAAAGACTTGCGGACTTGCAACTATTTATTTCCTACGGAAATAGATAATATGACAGGATAAATAAATAGATAATATGATAGGATGACACCTGAGCTATACAAAAAACGAAAACATATTTGTTTGTGTCAGAATTCCACGTAAAATCTCCCAATTTTCCTTTTTAATTTTCTTTTCTTACTATTTTTCTTAACAAATGTATGGAATATGACGATGGGTTAAGTAGATTGAAGGGGAGACTTTTAGTCTCAACCTCGCCAAAATAAAGACGATTGACTTAAATTATTTATTCTTTCAGTCGAAATGAACGGTCAAAGTCGATAACTGGGGATTCTTTTTCATAAAATTCCAAAATTGCCGCTTCAATTACTTAGCCAATTCATTTCGTACCTATTCTATTTAATAAAATCGATAGAAGTCGTGACTTTGTGAAATTCCATAAATATTCTATTTAAGTAAACTATTTTCAAAGAAGAATTAACAACCACTGTTAAAACAACAAAACACAGAAACATTTACTAAAAAACTAAGTAGTAGTAATAAACATAATAATAATAAATAAATAATAATAATAAGAACCCATTTCCAATCAAACTAAAACCCCTTTACTGCAAAAGAAATTGCACGACAGCTGGCGGAACTAATTCATAATCTACAGAAATTAATCAAAATATTTTCCTGGCTCCAGTGATAAAAGCTTCTGGGACTAGTTTCGTAGACATCCCCATCACTTATGTCACCTTATGCACGTCACGAAAGACGTGAGGGAAATACAATCGAGAGATTTCCGAGGCCAATAAATATCGAAACGGGGACTGCTAGTAAAAAAGCACGAAGAAACGTTCGGAATTTCGGCTACATCAAATCGCTCCAACCAGGAGGAAAATACTGCATCAAATTCCTCCGATCTGCTCAGGGAATCCGCGCTATGCTACAGAAGAAACACTCCATTCCCGTGGTAACAGTTTCCGAGGAAGCTGAGCCTGTCCTTGAGAAGTTCAACTTCCACTTCTCCGAAGTTCTTACACCACAATCCCACGGAGGCTGTTAGTACGTCCACTGTGATTGGCCTAGTGCCCCGTTTATGTGCCTACCGTGGATAAATAAACAAAGGAAAGTGGTCTCCTTGGTGCGCGGCATCGACGGCAGCGGGACGTGGGAGGAGGAAGCGGGACGGCGCGGAAGGAGGAGCGATTCGAGCCAGCGATGAGGAAGAAGTGCTGAGGATAAGGTACGGAACAAGACGCTGTTGAAGCTGGAAATCCTACGCTGTTTTCCTTTCGACGAGAGGACATGCTCCAATATCCACGGTCTGCGACGGCATGAAAGAGTACGATTCATCACTCGACACCTGTTTCGGAGCAGTGCGGATATTGGGAGTTTTCAATTAAATCCTTTTGGTTCGGCGATCCTGAGAGAAACCTTGAACTTCGAGGAAAGACCGAAGGAGATATTGGAATGTGCAAGTATACCGTTGCTAGCTAATAAAATAGTTGGATAGATAAATAAGCGAAGTCCGAAGCGATGAACGCTGCGGAAGGTGCTGAAAGAACATTTAAACTCTATCAAACATACGCCGATTACTGATTTTGACTTGTTCGACAGTTAATTTTGCCTAATTTAATAAATAATTTGAGCTTAATTATCAAAAGTTTAAAAAAAAAATATTCAAATACTGCTGGGGACATCGGAAAATCTACATCTACATACCTACGTATACTGTAAGCCGCCTTTCGGCGCGTGACAGAGGGGAAATCCCAACCAAATGTCTTTGAAAAATCGCTTTCTCCCTTCAGTAACAATTTGATTAGATGATATTACATTTCTGGTATGATAAGTATTTATTTATTTTTATATATTAAAAGGTTCCTCAGTATTTCCAATAAGCCGACTTTGCTGGGATGTAAAATGGTGAGAAAAAGGTGAGCCATTCCAGCCATTTGCCTACCGCCTGAATTCGATCCTGCCGCGCGCATTTTCGCCCTGAACGTGCACTAAAACACCGCAGCAAGTCCCCTGCCGCATTATTTAAGCAGGAAGTAATGTACGCGTAGGAGTGCCTCATCCGCCCCCAAGGAAAGAGGGGGCGTTTCCCGCGTTTTTGTAGAAGGTCAACCAATGTCTTTCTAGGTGTAGCGAACATTTTCAAAAAATTAGTTTTTGGTTTTGCATCCTTCAGTTCCTCAGAGAATATGTCAAATGGAGTTCGCCGAATGAGTTTGAGGTCACGGGTTCGAACCATTTACGAGGTTATGAAGGTCGGAGTACGTTAGAACGCATACAATGAATAATGTATCAAGCAGTTTGTAAAGTTATAGTAATTATTAGCTACTAAATTAGTTATTATACAGCAATTTAGAAAGCAGCGCTTCTACGCTGAAACGCGGGTCTTGAAGCAGTCATTTGGGCCCACATCATAAGACAACCTCGCCATAACCGATGACTAAAAGCAATACTCAAATAATTGTAAATACAATGATGAAAACTATGATGTTTTAACTGCAAAGTATCGTACCCAATGTTTAGTTATCATACAACGAATAGACAATGTTAAATGAGACATGTATTAACTAGTTACAATTTGTAGTGAAGTCTCATAGGTCCAACTATTGTACATCCGAATCCGCAGTATAACCTACTGCATCATACACATATTTAATAGTAAATAGGATTCCCAAGGAGAAACAAACACGAAAAAAGTCTAATGGACACCCAACTCTAACCAATCCTCTCGCCTTCCTCCTCGCGAAATACGCCAAACTTCGTTTTCGAGAAGCTTCTCCGTTTACGCTGAAGGCTATTTCAATAGATATATCAAGAATAAACAGTTGAAAGAACGGTAGTTTAACAACTTGGGCGACAGATATATGATGTTATGGGAAATGAATAATGGTTGTTAACTTTAAATATACTGGAAAACGTTGGTAACTTCAAAGACAAAAATTGACAAGGAAAAAGCTAGTTCCAGGTTACCATGACAAGGATTCCACTAACTGGAGCATACGTTAATGTTAAACGGTTCAAGAAGCACCTCGTTTATGAAAACATGAGCAAGGCGAAGCAGTCTTCTGGAGATGAAATGCAGCTCCCGCAGAAGGAAAAGCTTCTGCTGCAGGAAAAGTTCCCATGCACTGTATGCTATCTCACTAAGATTAATCACATCCAGGAAAACTTCCATCGACTTTCAGCAATTTCTCCAACATGTACGTAGAATTTTATGCACAGTGAACTTCTCCTAACGTTCTTGAAATGCATTATTCATCATCCGAAACGTGAAATACGTATATCCACTGAAAAAAAATCCCCTCTATTAAGCCTCATGAAAATTGGGTAAGTAGATCAAAAATGACGAGAATTATAGCTTCCTTACATGAGAAATTTGAATGAAAAAGCAAGAATGGAATGTTAGGATGAAAATTACGACAAAATTAAATCAAAATCGGCTGTACAGAGGATAAATGGCTTCTCCAAATGAAATTGGTGCTAATTTTACAGCATGAAGATCTCCAAACAAGTGTAACTGCTATACCACTGAATTTAAAATATTTATGACATCACTATAATAAAGATGAATATATCGAGTTAAAATGTTTATATTAAGCAAACATTTATGCTGTTGCTACTAAACGTGACATCCTCCTCAGCGATTAATGAAAATTAGCAGTGATTAATGGTAATCCCTTTGAATTTTCGGACAAACTGCTTCTAATCATATCGGTGGTAGAATAGAAAATTGCTTTAAATGGGCCTTAAGCAACCAAATTATCGTCGATACATCGAAGGAGGCTACCAAAAAAGTGGCCATGGGGTTTCATGGGGTTCAAACCCCACTATGAGATCCCAAAAGATACAAGTGGGAGAGGTTTACCGCCCGACTTAAAAAATTATGCTAAATTATTTACCATAAACGAACTACTACTATAAAATATATATAAAACCAAAATGTCTACGTCTTTCATTGCTTTACGGGTAAAAACTAGGTTAGTCTAGAACTACCGTGCACCTGTTTCAATTTTGAATCAATTTATCCAGCCCCTGGATAGTTAGCAAATTGTGTCCTCTCAGTTTACTTAAACCTAGGATTGCCATTTTCTATTTGACTGGGATTGTCTCTCATTTTTTTTATCTTGTCCCGATTCGAATGGTAAATTCCGTTCAAGAAAAGAACGGGAGTGTCAGAGGTTTCAAAGGAAAAAGATCAGAATACTCGAATTAAACGACTCAGTGACTCTATGCTCACACTGAAAAAGGCAAAAACCTTATAAAATCGAAAGAAAAAGTTTCAATGCAACGTCTCGGTTTTGTCCCGGTTTATTTCTCTTCAAAATTTAATATATATCTCGGTTTTTCGCTATCAAGATATGGTAACCCTGCCTAAATATCCCTCCCTCAGACAAATCCTGGCAAAGTCCGTCTACATAATTTATACTATTTCTATGAGATATAGAACAAATGACCAAGGCAAAATATTTCAACCGACGCTGACGATTCGTAGAAAATATGAACTTTCGCGGAATCCATCCAAAATTTCGGAAGTGGTATTTTTTAAATAAGTTTCCCAAATTTACTTATCATATCAAAGCGAATAACTGGAAAAATGTAGCACGTTGTACGTGATGCTTCGGAGATAAATCATAATATGCAATTCTTCCGATTTATACAATTCTACGCGTACATTAACTGCGAGCAACCTTATCACCATCGACTATATTTTACTTATCTGATGACAGTGGTTAACTTAGTATATTGCAAGGGGATTGCAGTAGTTGTAAAGGACGTGAACTTTCCAGAGCTTCCATAATTTCAGCCTTGATTTCTTTTCTTCACAATATGGTTCTCCACAAGACCTCGCCCGACAGTGAATGTCATTTTAAGAGCTCCTTGATCCGATGAAGAAACGTTCTGGTAGAGTGGGATCAGACCTCCACGTATCAAGGGTTCGACCCCAGAAGATTCCTAAGAGGTCAACCTTCCATCAAATGTAATGGGTGCTGTATGACTCCTAATGCACTTCAGGAAGAGATAGTAATGAGAACAAAAAGAACTCATAGAAGAATTCAAGACCATCGGGTATCGATACATACACGACCGGAAAATTCTTTGACCGAATACAGGTCACTTCAGAGAACTTTCTTCAGAAATACTCCTACACGCTATATAGATCAACAGCAGCCTTTCAATAAGAACTGTACAATTATAAAGAAACCACAGCAGCTAATTTAATGAAAAGATTCAAACAGAGATATTTATTCCCAAGGAGAAACGGACATGAAAAAGTCTCGGGTCTCCCAATTGCTGGACGGTAGCTCTATCCATTGAGCTATTCCACCAGAACATTTCTCGATGCCGTTTGGGAGACTTTGTAGGAAATGGTGGAATAGCTCAATGGATAGAGAAACCGACCGGCAATTGGGAGATCCGGGTTCGAGTCCCGGTTTCCTTAGTACTTTTTTCATGTCCGTTTCTCCTTGGGAATTTTCCTAGGTGCACGCCTTATCGTGCCAAGTACCTAAAACCCTTTTCCTTGAGAGATACTTATTCCTACAACAGGTACATTGATAAATAAACAGATAAACTGTACAGGTGTTTCGCAAATTTTCCTACTTTCTTTTCCTGACTGATATACGAGTGAGATCATCGTTACTGTGACAAAGTTGTAAAATTACCTGTAATTATTAATGCAATTAAGTTGTAAAAGTTGTGCCTCTCGTTAGGTGCATAAACCACGGAATTCCCCAATCACAGTCCTTTCCACTACTTCTTGACGCAGCCCCTCTTCTTGTAGCACTAAACAACCTTTGACTTCCCTTCCCTTTTGTCTTTTTCTCTTGCAATTACCTTCAATTAGCTTCAACAGCTACATTCCTTATCAGTATCTGGCCCGCCCACTTCTGCCATGATTTATATCTTCGAGCAAAACCTGTTTCTCTTCAACCATCCCCAGTGGTTCTCTTATTTTCCTATCAACTTGACGTAAAAATTAACACGTTACTCACAAGCAATTAAATATCGCAGAAATTCATCAAACTTAATGAGCTCTGAAAACTTAACAATAATGTTCCCACCGTTTTGACGTTTCTCAGAGAAAAATACACGTCGAGGACCGCTTATATCTTCGGGCGGTGATCGGATCACATTGTGGATACCATAAATTGAACAGCACATTAACATTAAATACATTACAGCTAATGTCATCGGAACTTCTAATCTTAAAAAACCAAAAATTTCCGCCTTTAATGGAATCTCTGAATGCAGTTTCCCCGTTTGGGTCCGCTCTTGCCCATGCCTTAAGCAAGTGCAGCGTATCATTTTTGTTAAAAAAATTTCCAATAAGCATTCCCGCAAGAAATTTCGGCCCGTGCAGACCTCGACGCAACGGTACGCACGCAGCCTCCAGGTCCCAATTCTCCCTCTCGACCGGATACGGGAGGAAAGCTGTTTTGAAATAAGGCGTACGGAGCCCGCAAGGCGTGAAAATTTGACGAGACGATGGTAGCTAAAAACTGAGGATCAATGACATATCTCTTCGGCAATATTGTACGCGTGAGAAAACGTAAAGGTCAAAGGGTCGGGTTTACGCGGTGGACTACATTTGGCGACTCTCGTACCGCATACTCGAATGAATTGAGAGCCTTTCGGCGGAAAAGAACGGCAAAAAAAGGCGGCGCATTAAAAGCTCGTGAGAATGTGAGAAATGGGGATGGATCCGATGGCACTTACGCAACTGATATGCGTTGTCGAGGTCGCGGATTGAGCTGATTACCAAAGCGATTTGACGATCGATCGAACGATGCCGTCCGATACAAAGCTGGCCCGCTCGGCGGATCACGGCTTTCTCTCCGGTACACGAGAGAGAGAGAGAGAGAGAGTATTACGATGGGAAGAGATCATGATACAGTCTCCCGAGCGAGAGACAAAAAATTTGAGGGCTTTTGATATTTACGAGCCTGTTTTCGTAATACACTTGCGTTACATAAACTGCGCTTTCCTTTGGTTTTATCACAGAACGCAGCCATTAATTTAAAATCAGTGCAAAGAGAGAAACACGGTAATTTGGGAAGTGTAGCAAACAGTTTAAAATAGTGATTAGCAAAAATAGAGGTAATTATTTTCCCTTCTATATAAAATAAAAAGAAAGAAAGTTAAGTTAACGGTTAGGGTTCGTAGGGAAAACTAAAACAGATGGATACATTCTCTTACTTGGGTAGTATTTTATCTTGGGAGGGGAGATTTACATATGAAATTCGAAAAAGTGTCAATGGCCATGGAAGCTTTCGTGAAGCGAAGGGAACTGATAACTAGAGCTCTCGATAAAGAAATCAGGAAAAGATTGGTAATATCCTTGGTGTGGAGAGTTTCGCTGTATGGGTGTGAAACGTGGACCTCAAGAAAGGTGGACATCAAAAGATTTAGAGACCTTCGAGATGTGGGTATGGCGTGGAAAGGAAAAGTAAATGAGGGGATAGAAAAACAGGCACAGAGGTACTAGAGATGTTCGGAGATAAGAGGGTTTTAACTGAAATAATTAACAATCGATAGAAGGTCAAATATTGTGAGCAGAAGGATTGCTGAAGAACGCAATTGAGGGTAGAATACAAGAGAAAAGGAAGAGGGGAAGACAAAGACAAAAGTTATTGGATGACATAAAGGGTGGGGTAAGTTACCAAGAAACGAAAGAAATGGCATTGAATAGGGGATTCTGAGGCACATGAACCTACCGAAAGGTAGAAAACTTATGTATGTAATATTAAATAAAACAGAAAAGACTGACTTATTCACATCTAAATATAATTAGTACTGAAAAACGAGAAATAATACAGCAACACGGATAGGCAGTAATCGATTTACTTGCTAGTACATGATAGTCCGACTTTGTCAGACACTATCGTCTATGAGAATCAGTTAGACTTTCAGAACAATTACCCTTTATCTCGACGATGGTTCGCATATACCAAAGGAGACCTCATGATAATCACCTTATCTGAGAGATATTTTATTTATTGATTTTATTCGTATGCATCGAATTCTCCATAGGTGGAGTTATCCGCGTAGAACGTGTTAATAAACACCCACGGCAAATCGGCCATCTTAGCATAACTAGAATACTTGGATAACATTTTTACCGTAATTCGTAAATTAGTGGGATGATATTCCACGTTTTAACATGAAAAAAAGTTGGCAAAGATCTTTAAAATTCAGTCGAATGATTATGTTTTATTGACAGTATGTTTCGAGCAGTAAAAATTAACAAATATTTAGTATCACATTTCTAATCGGCCCGGTCTAAAGCACGGCTTTACAATAGTAGTAGTAGTGGTATTGTTAAAAGTGCTTCGACAGCTTAGGTCATTTCGCACATAGGCCACCACCGGGAATCAAACCCGGGACCGCTTTCGTTGCAACCGAACGCGTTGCCCACTTGGCTATCCGGGAGCCCGGCTTTACAATAATACGATACTTCGTGCAGAGGGAATCCGAAAGATTCCGGGACGTCACCCTACGCAATAAACAATGATTTAATGAAAGAAATGTATTAATAAGTAGCAATCCAATACCACTTTTTTAAAATTCTATCGCACGAATTGTTGAGGCATCAAACGACAAATCACGCCTCCCAATGTTACTGCTATCGCATCTTCATCAATGAAATAAGTTGACAGTTACATCAATGTAATAAGTTATGAAATAAGTTAGTTTGTTATATGAAATTAGTTAATGAAATAGTTAAATGAATCCTTCGTTTTCTTAACAATGGCTTGTTCATTGTTGCGATAACATTAACGCTACCGAGATGTAAATAATGCTAAGTAATGGCGTTCCTCCAGGTCAACACTTACTGATTGCTATAAAAGAGTTACTCATAATTGCACTGCGCACTTTTGTAGATATTTTCCACTCATTTTTCTGGCTCAGTGAGAAAAGTAAGCGCTACCCCACTCCTCACTTTGCCTAGTGAGCCTCATTTCCTCTCCAGAGATTTTTGTAGCTAAGGAGAATCAAACCATTTCCGGGCTGACAAATTGTAGAAAGAAAGGATCACGAAGTTAACGTTCTATACGGAACGTATTTCAAAAACCGAGGTTCGAAGTAAACGCTGCAAATTCGGCTATAATTAGACGTCAATTAAGCAGTACTTCTAATTATTTTCGCCAACGCAGTCGAAGAACTCAAAAGCAAATTTCTCAGTCAAAGATTTGGGCATAAATTCTCGAGATTGCGGTGCCAAGTGCAGTTTGACAGCGCCGCTTTGCACGCTAATAGAATCCTTTCCAGCGTAACACACATCTCTACAATCTCCACGCTAAAAATCTTCCCCAACATTAAATTCGTCCTCGAGTATTGTATGGCTTTGGCAAGCAGCGGAGGAAGCCTTTTGTTTCAATTTCTTCGAGGGCCCACTTCCAACCAACAACCAGATTATTTCTGCTTCCCTACACTCCACTTTTTTAAAGTTACAAAAATATGACGGAAACCCATAAAAATGCCTTTTTGAATTGCGGAGATATTATATTTTTATTACACCCGAAGGAAGACTTACGCATGCTAGAAAGAATGTTAGCCACAATTTTCCTATCGAAGAAAGGTTGAATTGATGGGATTGTATTTTTCCGAATAAGCAAAAACTCTAAAATTACGAATCTACCATGACTTCGGTTCACAAGGCCAAAAGACATTCTATAAGGGAGATTAATTAGATTACTGGCACTGAGGAGCGAAATTTTAGAAAATACTAATTTTATAAAAGAACTAATGGATGGAAGTGATCGTATGGTCATAAAGAAAATGGCGGATTTATCGCCATTAAAAATTTTATACTTAAAATGAATGGAATCATGCGATACTCGTTTTAATTTCATGATTTATATATTTTTATATATTCAATGACAAAACTAGTACAAATCCACAACATTTATAGCATTTATATCAGTCCTGATGATGGCGTAAACTCACGCCTAAACCGGTAAACGTTTGCTATAAATTTTGTGGATTTGTACAACTTTTGTCATTAAATATATTAAAATATATACTTAATACTTAAGTTTTTGGTCACTCATATACTCGGTATTTTGGAAATGATCACAGATTAGAGCATAACAGTAATTTTCATTACTTTGATTGCATACTTCCGTGGAAATTTTCTCAACTTTTACTTTCACGTAGTATAGGAAAGTAAATCTTCTTCCGTTATACTATAATGAACCTAGTAGAACTAATGGGTTAATAATAGTAGTGCGTCTCGAGTGGCTACGCATATAACACCAGTACTAGCTCCCATCTTTTCAAAGGAAGATCAAAATTTCTTCATAGGAGTTCGTAACCGAAACACCATAAAAACCTAGGGTAATCAAACATCTTCCTAGCATTATTATTCTCATCACATATAGTGACGGCTGATGACACCAAGATCTGATGACTGAAATTATTGGCGTTGATGATGAATTTGGTTTTGCCACTAATTTTCGCCAGTGCTTGAAAGTAACACGCGAATAGAATGGGAAAATAGAGAATATCAAAGACGATGTTGAACGCGTACCAAGATAGACAAAAGACTCGGAGGAAGACCGAGTGACAGGTGTATTAAGGGAGTTGAGAAGTCTCGAGGAGAGAGGAATACGAGTAACAGGGTGAAAAGTATCTTTGCACATTAATGTGTGTGCCTAGGAATATTCCCAAGGAAAAAATGGACATGAAAAACGTCTGACAGGCCCGGGACTCGAACCCCGATCTTCCATTTGCCCACAAAGTCTCCCGAACGGCATGACTGTTTTGGCACGATAGCTCGATTGGTTAGAGCATTCACCCGGAAAACGAAAGTTCCGGGTTCGTTTCCGGTCCTGTCAGACTTTTATCATGTCCATTTCTCCTTGGGAAGAGAGAGAATTAAACTGGAAAATCTTTAAAGAGGTGAATGGACAGAAAACTTTGGAGACACGTTCCAAGCAAACCCATCCAGTAACTGGAGACAGCATAGGATGATAGTTATTAATCTTTACCGTAAGATGCCCTTCCAGCCGTCAACCAGTATCGGAAAAAACTGCAGCAACCGTGGTCGAACTCTGGACCACTTATGCAATAGTGAAACGTGCTACTTACTGTCCTACCCACAATTACAGATAATTAAAGCTAGAAAATATCAGATCTGGTGAATTCTTTTACAATCTGAAGGACAAGAGTCACCATTGCCTACCAGAGGAATCCGCAGTTGAAATCTCCCGCTCCTTCGACAGCAGTTGGTATTCCGATCCGGTTTCGCGGTGGACAGAAAAAGAGAATACCCTTGGGAGTCTCCATTCCTCGTGGGTGGGTTGCCAAAACAACTCTTAAGCGATTAACAAGTTGGTCACTTGGGTGGAAGTAGGTCAGCTCCGATCCTGTCCTTCCCCCTCGCCACGGCGCGAAAAACGTCGAGGAAAAAAAGGAGGCGGACCAACGAGAGAATGTTCGCTGAAACGGAGACGGGGCGAAAATCTTCCTCGTCCCTATTCGCCAAAGACTGTGAAAGGAAAGTAAGGGATTGAACGGCAGAGGATGGGAAACTAGGCGGAGTAAGGAAATTCTCGACAGGGAAAGCCATAGGTGGTGGAAGCTGACCCGAGTGGAAATGAAACAGATGTCGATTCTGTATGTGTACTGTGCTTTAGCAGTGGCTGTAACTCCGTAGGTTTCTATCATTAAGACGGAGATATTTACAAAATGGAACAATACGAAAATGTTACATGAGGCGGGAATTTCCTACTAATTAAGCTGGTGGGTTTCAGAAACTCTGCACACCTCCGGATGATAGGAAGCATGCTCTTAACAAGGCGTTTGTTGGTTCACTCGAGCTTAACTTTCTCTAGCTTCATGACAACTGTAAATCGTAACAATTGATGAAGTAACATTTGAAATGCTACCACATTTTAACTGGAACCGATGCCTAGAGGGATGACATTTTACTAACTCACGTCATCTTTCCATCCGATGGCACAGGCATCACTGGAGTACAGCACGATTACAATGATTTGCTAGATAAATATGATCTCACATAATCGGGGTAGTTTCTAAATTAGGTTAAGTAATTTCTGTAATAAGCGCTTCAAATCATTATTTCCGCGAGTATATCTATCTTGTTTCCGATAGCAGCTTATCCTAAGCGTTTTGTATCAATTAAGGGCTAAATAAAGTTATCAGTTACACAAACAACAATATAAACAAGGTGAAATGGCAGATGGAACTTTCTAGTGCCAATTTCGCCCACTGAAGACGTTTCTATGTATGCACTACGATTCTTGAATTTCTCTTCTAAGACCAACATTTACTTTGATATCTAATTTCCTCCTTCGTGTTGATATTCTCCTCCCATTTTTGCTAGAGAAAAGTTTCAGCAACATTAGATATTAATGACAACATTAAACATTAATATTAATTAACGGGTTATGTTCTTTCGTTTGACGAAAAGTAGCCTAGAAATAGTTCTGTTAATGCATAAAGTCTGATTAATTTATAACATACATTTCAGACCGATCCAACAAATATAGATACAAAAGGTTTTCAATAAAATCTCAGGCTAATAGGTATTCGCGCCGACGGTTTTGGTGGCTAAATAAGTCCTTCGGATTCCCAATTAACTAAAGAATTTTCTGTAATGCTTTATAGTGAATTACATGATTTGCAAAGTTATTCTTATATTTTTCATTTGTAAATATTTTTTTGTTTTTTTTATTCCCTTGTGTATTGCTAACGTATTCTACTTTACGGGTAACATAAGCCTTACGTTCTGTTACGTGATTTATTTTTTGGTATCTTTTGTGACTTTTATGATACTGTATGTTGCAATCTATCTCTTTTTTTTCTTTCCTAATCATATAGGTTTTCCACGCCTTCTGTTTGTGCGTGTTTGCCTGAAATGGAATATTTTCTTGTTATCGACATCTTTGCCTCCTTATCTGCATTCCCTATTTTTGCAATCTTTATGTATCGTAAATATTTTTGCATATAATTCAGATTTGGGGTGAATGATTGAGGGGACTTCCTAGCGCTATTTCGTCCAACAGAGTCTAATGGGTATCAAACGTTTATCCCGTGGAAAATGAAAGAGGCCTTCGGCACTGGAAAGGAAACGTGTAACAAATAAAGAAAGCAGGGAGGGGAAAGGAACCAGTCCGGCAAAAGAAAGGTGAAGGAAAACGAAAAATGAAACACCGAAAGCGAGCGAGAAAGTTCGGCTATCCGCAATAGACGGGGATTAAAGCGTAGAGTCATTCTTTGTGCGAATAATCTGTGAGAAAATAGCGAATTTTGAGAGAAGGCGAGAAAAGGCAACACGAAAAAGGAAAGGGCGGATGAAAAGAAACCGGGAGAGGGAGGGGCAAGCGAAGGATCCATAATGAAATCGCTTGACAATGTCGATTGGTCGACCGGATGGAGAAAAAAAGGGGCGGTAAACTTATCGACAAAAGATGAAGGTGCTAAACAGCAGCGAGATGTACACTTTACATTTCGACCCCTTGAAATCTATTTGAGAATCTTTCGCTTCGTATTCCTGTCAACAATTGATTCGATAAATATTTCAAGGCATAAGAAACGTACATGAATCACCTGAATTGGTTGCCCGGAATTCTGGAAGTCTCCCGGACTTTGTCATGTTTAGAGAAATCTCTTTCCGGTGGGTGATTAAAATCTCCGGCAATGTTTAATTTTTAACTACTTTCCGGTGCTCTCACAAACACCAATTTATTGGACATTGACAGGAGAGACGTAAATAGTAAGTAAACGATTAAGAACCACCTTACATTTTCCTGCAGCAGGTAATTTTCCCCTAAGAATCTCTTAGACTTTCTAATATCCACATACTTTTTCATTTTCTCTCCTACCATTACTTTAAAATTTATTAATTTATGGAATACGACGATGGGTTGGATGGAAGAGATGACTTTTAGTTTCAATCTCGCCCAAATAAAGACTTTTTTTATTATTACCTATTATTATAGAGATGCCGGCCATACTAACCCGGTTCTCCACGTCTTGTCAGATTTTTTTCTTCGGAATTTTCTTTGGTGCACGCCTTTACGTCCCAGTCACCCTTTATATGAAACCTTCCGGCCGCAACCGAGCTGCGACCTGCCTACTTTCAAAGACTTTTAAAAGAAAATGAAGAAAGAATTTCATACGATTGGAGTAGAATATTTTCCATTTTATTTTTATCCGACTTTATGAACGAGACCGGGAACTTTTTTAAACAAGTGTATTTTTCAAGGGAATTGTAGAGCAGGATTTCGTATTGAACGCCCGTAAAAGCCCACTTGCGACCAAAACGCCGCGGGTTTCCTACCTCTGTTGCAGTGTATTGTTTAACGTCTCTTACAGATAAACGTTAGTTTTTGCTCTTAAAATCAGTCAGTTACGATATTTTTTAGACATTGCTCGAAACAAATCGAAGCTCGATTTATAATTACTCGGTTGACTCATTTTCGTTAACATTGTATCGACTATGACTTACAGATGCATCCAAATACATTAATGTAGAATTACGTTAATTTACAATAATTAAGGATTACAAAGGTAACTAGAGCTTTACTATTTAGATTTAATCGAATTTTCTTGAAACGATTCTTAATACGACAAAAAGACGGTCCTCATCAACTAAAATATTGGATATCAAATTAAATGTCCCGGTAATTATCTTGAGTTCATCTAGTTGATGTAAAACCCCGAAACAATTTATTTTAGAAAGGGTATAGCCTAGCAAATTTTATAAGGATGACACATTAAATTTGCTTCTTGCAATACTACCGTCAATATTTCTGATAAAAATCAGTTGATAAGCATTGCTTTCGAAATACTTGGATAACTTTCAAGCAATGTTTACCACTGACCGAAATCTAACCGTTCGTTTAGCAATGTGGGTAACGCCTTCGGCTTTGGTGAAAGCGGTCCCGAGTTCGATCCCCGGTGGAAAGTCTTATGTGCGAAATGACCTCAAGCGAATGAAGCTGTCAAAACAATTTTAACAATTACACTACTACGCGTTGTTTTTTATGCACATTTAAAATTGAGTATTTCCGAAATTTATTTTCATAACTTAAAAATATCTAGGAATGGACTTGTCGCTACGTGGAAACCCCAGTTTTCTTGCTAACCACAAGCTCCCTTTGTAACATTCAACAACCCTCTCACCTTGTTCTACATCGCATTCCATCTTCAATTACCTTCATTAGTAACCCCTCCCCTCTCTAGAAATGACCCATCCAATTCTACCTCATTCATTTTACTTCTTCATCAACCACTTTCTTCTTATACCACCTCAAGCCCTTCCTCATTTGGTTCCCTGTTAATAATCTCCCTTTCCCCTGGTCTACGTCAGATCCACATCTCGAAGGGTTTTTCACTTCCAATTTTTACGGCCCATATTTCAAACCCGCGTAACAAAACACTAGGAATTTCACCAGTGACTTCCGTTATCTTTCCTTCGGTATTTTGTCATCATCCCCCTTCTCTTCAGGAGTGCTACCTTAGCTACTAGGGCTTGTCATTTTTCGGATTTTCAACAGACCTGGGATCAAAGATTTTCGATCCTGGGAGTCCCGGAATTTCCCGGGATTATAATTTTTTAGTCAAATTGACGTTGAAGTTGTACAAATTCTTCCCATTTTAAGTTTGTAATTGATTTATAACCAGATAAACTCATTTCTTGTTTAAATCTCTCATATCATAAATAAAAACAAGTAAATTGATAACAAAAAAATTAAAATAATACGCATAACATTGACGATAAAGTAACAGAGGTAAGTTGTAAACTAAATTTGTAAGTTGTAAATAAATTGAAGTGTTACTCATGTCCCTAAAATCACAAAGCCATTTAAGACAACACTATTCAAACCACTACATTATCTTAGTAAATTTTTCAAAACTTTTAAAAAAACATAGTTGGCCTGGCCCTTTCATCACTTAGGGATGAGCGTATATTGGTAATTTAAAGGTCAGCTGAAGAGAATGCTCTTTCCATTTCAACGGGTGCGGGAGGGGTCCTCAAAAGGGAATTGAATTTACTAGAAGGGAAAAACCGGGATTTCCCGGAGAACGGGAAGTTGACTCTACCTACGGGATCCCGGGACGACTAGCACTATTAGCAACTCCTCGTGTATGAAAAAGAAGGTTTAAAAGCACAAAGTACGCCAGAAACTCGGTGTTTATCGTAGAAAATACATTAAAAATAATACGGGATAGTAACAAGATAAAGAAATAGCTCGAACATCAGGTGTTTACACCCCCTGTCACACGCCGAAAGGCGGCTTGTAGGCGGGTATTGATGTAGATGTAGATGTAAAAATTCCCCAATTACGCGACCAAAATTAACAAAAAATCTTCTAGATCAAAGTTTCCCTACCTCTTTTCCTCCTCGGTACACTTGTAATATCACTTGTGTAAGATTTCGCGGGAGAAATCAAATTTTCGCTGTTGACGGATTGCTTCTCAATATATCTGATTGTTTCTTATTGCCTTTTTATCATGCCGTACTTCATTTTGTGGTAGCATTTTTTGTGCACACTGCTCATACTTTTTTCACGAGTAATATCAATTGTAAGCGTGTCAGCCTTTAAGAGGCTCTGACTTAAGAGCTTCCGTAATCACACGAAGAGTTATCTACTCAACGCTTTACATTGAGCTGACACCTGACTTTAACACAGTTCATTTTGCACGGTACGAGACCCCCTTTCTTAAATCCCACTAGAATACAGATAACAAAGCAACGCATGAGTTATGGATGCCTAGAGACATTTAAGGGTTGGATGTAAGAATACTTATTCGTTTCAATCGCGCCCTGGTAAATTCGATTTATTATCATTTCCACAAACAAATGTCAGTCCTTGGTTTGGCTTACAGAAAAAAAGGACGAAATCAAACATGAGAATAAAATACTTTATTATGACACATCGCTGAAACAGATCTTGCATTACGCAAGATCTGTTTCAGCGATATCAACTGCGAATAGAACTTCCATAAACCAAGGGCAGTCCTGGGTTCGAGAACGGGTAGTAGCAAAGGAACAAAATAAGCGTAACGAAGATGCTGCCGCAGAAGGCGATGAATTGTACAACATCAACGATGATTTCCTCAATAGAGATCAACGTTCTCCTGTGCACTAAACCTCATGGCCCAATGTACACGCGAATAATACACTACGGCTATGAAAAACCGGTCTGAGTGACATTGACGCCGTTGGCGACGACTGCCCTACGGCGCTCCAATCGGAAAAGAAATTCGTACTTCTCCAAAGGACGCTCTCTAATACTATAGATGCGAAAACGCCCACTCTTGGCGGTGCAGAAGTGTGCATTCTGACGATATACTTCGGCATGACCTTCCTTGAGGTCGGAAATCATCCAACAGTACTATTTCTCGCGGCTTTGGGTCATTAAGCGCCAGCTAATACCCGAAATGGCGAGAATGAGAAATGATGGAGGGAGAAATTATGGAGAAAACAAACAATTATATAATTCGAAAGTAATTAACGTAAATCGCGATTGCATAAAAAAGGAAGGAAAACCGACACTTATGTAGATTTGCTAATGACAGATTTCAGATGGTGAAGCACTTTTTCCACACGTATGATCAAAATTATACGTGAATAGAACGCTAACTGATAGGGAAACGGAGCTAGGAAGACCTGAGAAAAGAAATCATTGAAAAAAATCCCAACTTGGTCCGGCGTCCGAGATTAAATGTAGACTGAAGTGGTGCAACAGCTAGAAAATTACACGCTGAGTCAAATAAAGACAAAGTAAATAATAGAAGGGGAAAACCAGGGTTTTCGTATCGAAGAAAAAGTTTTTACGGATATTGGGGATGTAATAATGAATGAGATAAAATGATGAGCAAAGGTATAGAATTAGAAAGACCACAGTTGAAAATATATAAGTATGAGAAAAATATAAACATAAAAAAGTGCCAAAATGTAACTATGATAACGTATCGGATTTTTTTTATGGAAGAAAAAAAGGTAAACAAAATTTAATGGCGCAATTAGTGAAGAAAGAAAGTGTGGGAAGAAAGTCATCCGAAGCGTAATGAATGGAAAGAAAAGAAACCTTTTAGCATAAATAAGTAGGGGTATTTGGGGAAGGAAATAGCTGACACTGCAAGCAAGGATGCATGCACACAATAATGAGCAGGCGGAGGGGAGTGAGAAGTACTGCGAGAAACGACCACGACCTCGCTTACGTTGAAGCCGTTGTCCCAAAAAACAATGGCAAGGACTGTGATGAGAGACCCGCGCCCGAATGACTACGGAATAATCCTCTCGCTGCCCACAACATAATTCCCCTAACGGGTACCGCCGACAAGAAAATTCGTCCCAACAGCGCTCACGTGGCAGAAGAAAGCGGCGATCGCGAAATCGCCTTTCCGAATCCCCTCGACGCTCTCCGCGAAAAATTCTTCGAGGAGTCCCGCAAGGCGCACACTCTGGACCCGCGCATTTTCTCGATTTCCGGGGGGATATCGCTCCTCGCTTACCTCGTTATGATATCCATGATTCCGCTAGATCCCATAAATGCCTCCAACGAGATTCGAAGGGGGCGGAAAGGCGAAGAGTGACACCCTCGGTCACTTTCCCCGCCGCCCCTCCTCTGGCTCCTTCGGTACTTCTCTCACCGTATTCCTCCTTTTTTCGCACACGACGACAAAAGAATAGCAACAAACCTCACTCACAAGACCGTAAAAACGAGTCGCGCAGATAAACACAATACAAATACCGGGCAGAGATCCCACACCGACTGACTCCAATAATGTAGAGCGAGGGCGAAGTTTTGCCATGAGAAGTACTCCCGTTGGCCGCTGGAGGCGCGGGAAGAAGAGTCGACGGCGGCGCCCCACGACGGACAACACGGAAAAGTATTTTGGCGGCAACGGAGTGCGAAATGCAATTGGCGTTCGTGCACAGGTGAGGTCAGGGAATGAGATCTGAATTCACGACTTGGTTATGTATTAAGTCGATATTTTAGGTGGGAGGGGAACGAGTCATACACTCGGCATGACTCCTTCCTCCGAAGGTGCCCCGGTTCTCCTTGAAAACCTTCCCATTGGCTGCGAGATACATTTTTCTTTGAAATCTAAAGAGAATACAAAATCGAATAATACTTCGAGAAAGTTATTTCAAGACATTCGCATAGTTAACAAGTTATGCAGTAACTTCATTAGGAGTAAATGAGTACTTTTTAGTTCATCGATCCGCGATATAAAACCCAAGTTTAAGAAAGTCACTGTCTCCAGAAATCATAAATATTAACCTGATCAACTTTTAATTTAGGGGAAAGGAGAGAGTTTAGTTTACGCTACCGATTTTTACAGGTAATTATTACGACTAATCACACAGAAACTGGTATATATACATGTAAACCACAAACGAATAGAAAATTGGATGTAAGATATATATTGAATTATTAACGACCGATCAATGCTGTGGAACAATAAACATTGAGAGTGACAAGGCGATAAAATGCCCGAAGAATAAATTTTCTAAAATTTGAAGCTTTTGAATAATTAATATTCAACACATTTGCGTATTTTTAAAAATATTCAGTAACAAAGATAGGGAATTATTGCGACGCAAAAATGCATGCTATAAAACATTTCTGATCACGTATCAGATACTAGAAAATACGGAAAACTTTTGAGAAACACTCATTTACACCTATAAGAGTGCGTCAATCAGACGTTCTTAGTGTTGCAACCTTCGGCATCCAAACATATAATTTATTAGAAGCTGATCTGAACTGCCAATGGCAATTTAGGATAAGATAAACTATAAAAAGAATCCTGCGACCTTTCCGAAGAAAAAATCTCACGCCAATTACAGAGTAACAGCTGTCGAAGCCGATAGAAAATTTTGCATCATTAAGGAAGCTTATTCTAAATTAATACGGTAAAATAAACGAACATATACTAGCGCTTAGGAACGCCACGCTAAATATTCGCAAGGACAAATTAATTCGAGGAACCATAAATAGTCACGATTTTTAAAGGGCCGAGGCCTTGAGAGAATCCCAGAAAATGCATCTTTTTGCGTTGCATAAAATGCATCGCGACTTAACTTTCCAAAAAGGACGAAGGAAAAATGGGGTGACTCAAGGGTTATATCTTGATGGACTCCTTATGGACCGAGTAAAGTTCAAGGGTACACAGGTGTTCCACAAGGTGGTGTACTTGGTCCTTGATTTATAATTTAATTGAATGACCTAAAAAACGAGATGAACACTTAAGTAAGAATTTTTTCGATAGAAAATAGTAAGAGCGGAGGAGGAAGAATAACTTTATCGAGTAAATTCAACTACAACTTAAGATAAAGGACCGAAAAACCACGAAAGCTTAATGTGAAAATTATCTTCGGTAAATTCCATTGGAAGAAATAGCACGAATCAGGATTTATCGTTTGGTTCTAAAAAAAAAAAACAAAAAAATTCAGAGATCAAAACTATTCTGATTTCACCTCTTAACTTAATTACACATTCCAATTTTGCGAAAGGGTAAGCCGGGGAGAAATAATGCTAAGCAAACAATGCCACTGCTCGGAGGATGGAGAAAGAAAAGAAAAAGAAGATCGGTATTATTTCATCACTCTTACAGGTAACATTTTGTCTACGGAGTTATACTTAGCCATTGCTTACTACCAAACCTATAGTTAAAGAGTTAAATGCAAGGAAGAATTGATTTGTTTTCTCTCGCAAACGCCCAAGAAAAATGAAGGCTTAGATGCGTAATTGAATGGAGCATGCACCTTCGCCATGCATTATAAGACGGCGAGCTGTGTAATCACAGAGGAAAAAACGCACGTGTAGTTTCGGATTTTGTGCGGCACCTATTCAGAAATACAGAATTATCTCCAATAACCATTCATATTCATGCGAGTTAGATTCGCGAAAAAAAAACTTTCCAAAGCGCACAACCTTTTTTTCTTGATAAAAATTACGAGGTTGAGCAAACTGAATCAGGGTGATATATGCACATAAGCTTATGATAAAATTATGAAAGACAAATAATTTCCATAGACTAGACTTTTAAAAGAAAATGAAGAAAGAATTTCATATGATTGGAGTACATCGCCGAGTGAGTGACTTTTTGAACAAATCAAAGCTAATACTAGGTAGCAATAGGTCACTGATGAACCTTTCAACGCATGAGTATTCATGGCAAACAAGTCCTCGTTTTACATCGATTTTTCGTATGGTACCCGAAAAATTTTGAGCTACATTAACTCGTGGTAAACACGATTTGTTTTCTCTTTTTGAAGAGTCGAACACAATTTTCCCGTGATTTTCAATTGGCATTATTTTGATCGAAAGAAAAATTTAATGAAGTGTAATAACGAATAAAAATTAAACATCCTGAAAATGGGTTACAGATGATAGAGAATAAATTCAGAGAAAATAATTTATGAAAGGAAAAAAATGANGATAATCACCTAATGCGGAAAAGTGATTTTATCGTTGATTGGTAGAGGTAACGAAGGTGAAGATCAATGATTTCCGATATTTTAACATCAGTGGGCCGCATTAGCTCTTAAGATTTCGCGGGCCGCAGATTATGAACTTCGCCGTACTTGTAAAACATTACATTTTCATCCAAACCGTTAGCTGTGTGTCACAGCAACGATATTTCAAGTAAATGCTGTTTTTCACCTGGGTCTATTTCAAAAATTCTTTTTCAAGTTAATCAACAAGCTGTAGGATGAGAAATTGTGGGGCAGATTGGGCCGGATGCGGCCAGTGGTCTGCGGGTAGGACAACCATTCTGTTTACAACTAAACTGAATGAGTTAGGTATAAACAACACAGACTCAGGATTCACTTCGTGGAATTGATTCACACGAAACGGCTACAAGACAGAACTTTAAATTATTATGTGTGGTTCAGTAAAAGTTCTGACATAAAACCGTTTTGAGTTACTTACAAATGGGTGCGGTGGTACCTATGTATACATACCTCGAATTACGAACTTAATTCGTTCCAGTTCGAAATTGGTGAATGGAAAAGTTTATATCTCGAAAACCTGTTTTCATTATATCATTTATTTTTTTTTGTTCGCATCTCGAAATTAAGTTCGTATCGAGAACTCAAAATGGAGTAAGAAAACGTTAGTGAGTCGAGTTCGCATGTATGGCGTTTCGTAAGTCGAGGTACTTCTATTCGTTCAATATGCATGGCTTTCCTTCGCAGAAACATTCTCAGTTACAGCTATTTCGTTAAGGAAATCGCCGTCGTGGAAAACACAATCGTTTCCCATTGGAGTAATAAATTCTGGAACTACGCTGAGGACTGGTAATTTCGCAAAAATAAAGAAACTCCTAGAAACTACCACGTCAGATGCCAACAAATGAAAAATATTTCATTCTTCAGTACAGTACCTGGTGCACGTCAACAGATACATTTAATAATACATACAATACGATGGGAGTGGGAGTCTTCAAACAGAATCACTGTTGGCAAATAAAAAGTGGCTGCAATGCTCAAGTTTCCAATCAAGAATCCAAAAATATCTCGGATGTTGTGAGCAGAATGACGATAAAGAGGGCGGAGCAGAACGTAAACAAATTACGAGGATCAAAATAGAAGACATAATGAGAGCAAATTGTAGGAAAGTTGAGACCCAAAGGGTCATGTGAAGGAAGCGAATTAGATGAGCTGAAATCCCATGGCGTGAAAAGAAAAAGGAGTTTCTACGTTAGTGACGATGATTTTGCGACAAAACGGCAAGTGAAATGTCAGGGACGATCTTGTTCCTGCAAAGTTGTCCATTTGACACAATTTCCCTCGCACAAAACGTATGCGAATGAAAATTGGTCGACGATCAATCAGAACCTTCGCTCTAAATCTAAAAACCGTCGCCAAATTTGGAAAACAAAGTAGTCATCGTCTAAATCAGTGCCTCGTGTCCCGCGAAGCGGTTAGATTGAGGTATTGCTACACTATACTACAGCCAGTGGTGGATTTATAACTGTGGGCGTGATAGGTTCTAAGTTGAGGGCCTCAATAAGAATACTGATAAATTCTCAATAACAAACTGCTCTGATATTTCTCTTCACGAAATAACTTCATTCTTGTTTAATGAGTCTAAATGATGTATTTATGGAGTTTATTACATAACTTCTGTCACTTTACGATGAAAAAATTATCTATCATTCATTGTAATTTATATAAATACTATGTATCATAATTTAAAACTATGTACTATAACTCTGTCGTTTCAGAGAATCGTTTTTATAGGAAAACAAGAATCACATTCTCAACTCCAAATCTCCCTTTTCATCTATTTCTACAAAGAAAAAATAATACCCCGAGATTACACAGCTTGCCAAAGAATGTCTATGCTACCTTGGAGGTACATTCTTGTGCTAACAAATATTATTAAGCATGAAACTAAACGAAAGAGCAAACAGGTCATATGTGACCGATGAAAAGCTTTCCTCCGCGAAGTGATCACAACTGTTATCTCTAAAGTATTTAGAAGCAAGCTGAAGGCAAACCATGGCAAGTTTCCGGCAAAGAAGCATGAAATACCAAATTAAACATCAATTCATTGTAATATTTTTGTCAATCAAACATCAAATTGTATCAATAATTGTATGTACACCCTCTGTACGTTTCAAACGGATTATTTATTGGTTGTACATTTACTTAACCTTAATAATAATTTTTTGATAGTGGAATAATCAATTAACTATATATTAAAAATGTCTTTTTAATTTGATATTTTATTTCGATAAATGTTAAATTTTGTAAATATTTTGTGGGAATTCAAGGAGCAGGATCACTAAATCACAACCGATAATAGTGTTAAGACTGCAATTGATCAGTTTACTTCATTTTCGAATAAGATAAATCGTACTTATAGTAGGTTATCAGGGATATCGCTGNTTTTGTGGTCAAAAGTCGAGTTTTCGAACTTTTTCGTATGAACCCGAAAACTTGCTGCTGTAGAAGATAAAAGACCATTTCGTTCGGATATGGTAATTTTTCCCCTCTGGTAAGCATTTATACTGACAATTATAACTTTCTTTTTAATTTGATATTTTATTTCGATAAATGTTAAATTTTGTAAATATTTTGTGGGAATTCAAGGAGCAGGATCACTAAATCACAACCGATAATAGTGTTAAGACTGCAATTGATCAGTTTACTTCATTTTCGAATAAGATAAATCGTACTTATAGTAGGTTATCAGGGATATCGCTGCATCTACACCACGGTTACTCAACCGGCTACCCTTTAATCAATTCCATGTGACCCAGTAAAACCAACGAAGTGGTGACCTAAGAAACTTCTTTCCTAAAGGTCGTTTAAATCTTCTGATTAGAATACTCGCTATATTTTCCTGAAAACAAATCTCCGTAAAAAACTAGGTTATAAATTTTACTCTCTTTGAATAAAATCGCAATCTAGCGATTGAACCCATAATAAAATATGATATCTAATTATTGGAAATTCAAATTTAAAATCGTATTAAATATTAATAGGTAAAATTAAGTTCACGATGTGAAAATTCCATTTTACACCACCGACTTTAATAAACGACCGGTTTTGAGCAGCTCAGTTCATCATCTTGTGATGTTTGAATGAACAGTTCTAAACCGGTCGCGTACTAAAGAATGTGAAGCGGAATTTTCACAAATTTATTTTACCCGTTACGGATTTCCGCAAATTAAAGGCTTCATTTACAGATTTTTTACCTTTTCTCCATAACCTATGTTGTATAAAGTCTTATAAGCAACCATAATTACCAATATCGACGAATATACACTCCGATTATTTTCTGATAGTGAGACAAACAATAATTATCTACGAAGGCTGAATTTATTCCTGGATCAATCAGTATGGAAAGAATTGAACATTACTTATAGCAATGCAGCTGAAGTAAATTCCTGCGAACCCAATTTGAACCGAAAACTGATTTATCGGAGATATTTGCAAATTATGCAATGTAAAACAATCAACACAGCAACGTTACAGCAACTAAATCATCACTTTCTAAGTATCTCTATCAGTAACCCTCATTTCTACGGTCCAAAGCAAAACTACAAAACGTTTGACTCCAAAAACAGAAACATTAAACAGGGCTATACGGTGAATTGAAATCACGGAATCAATTACGGCCCTTTACGCATCAAGTAGCTGGAAATATTGCGCGTACTGATTAATTCATTTATACTGAGTGATTCCAAGCGAAAAAAACGAAGTGATGCGCGCCGGCTTTATTGCAAGGACCGACGATCCCAAAATTTTATCGCGAAATTGGATTCATCGATCGCATTTCTTGGAATTTAGCATGATGCCGAGCTTCTGAACCTCTATTTTCTGTTGCGTTACCTTGGAAACCATTATCGACGAAATCAAATCCGCTCGACAGTTGAGCGTCAGGCCCAAATGGCGCAAAAGATAACCAAATATACGATGGAAAATACGACTTTGCATTAACGACGAATTTACGTTTATTTATTGTTAGTTAGCTTCTCGTAGTATATTAAAACTCAAGTATTGACCTCAAGTATTAAAACTCAGGTATTGTCCTTTTGCATGAGTGACTGGTGACAAGAAGAAGAGACGCCATAAAATTGAATCTTCAAAAAACGGAACACTCGGAAATGATTCGAATAAGTGGATATCACCGAATTTCCTATCTCCACCTCTTGTTTCGTTTCTGGGTTCACTTAACTTCCTTTATTGTCGAGGCTACGCTATTCCTTTTTCTCAGGGGTCTCATCCGCCAAAATTCTTGTTTCGTTCAATAAAAACAGTTTGACTTCGTCCACAGAAATTCATTTCTTCATTCCTTGATTTTTTTCATTCGCGTCAAATAGTTTTTATTGTACCAAATATGAACAAGTTCGGCCAGAAATAATTAGTGAAAATTCTTGTAAATTGGAGGGAGGGAACTGATAAAATTCAAGCGAATAGCAATGGAATTAAAGTTAGAAATACAAACATTTAGGGGCAATTATTCCTTAATTGAAGATATTTTATTGATATTTTACTTTATTGACGTCGAGAGCAAAGCAGCGAGAAAAAGAGTTGAAATGTTTTCACTCGTAAAAAGAGTACATTACGTGCAAGAACGAAATTAAATGATTCGATTGATTAAATGACGAATTCCCAAAAATTCTACAGCTCTTCGATAACGAACAACAAGCGCTCAATTACGTTAAAATACTTCGATAATATGCAACAATTATTGGCTACTATGAAATACTACTGAATTATGTACAACCAGAGCATCGACCCATAGTATAAATCGTTCCAGTTTTCGCTCCGGTTCACCGAAAAAACAAAATATCGGTTCAGTTCCGGTTTCCGGCAAAGTCGAACCGGTTCAAAACTGAGTTTTCGCTTCGACCATTGTAATATTACACCCCTGAGAAAGTTTTTTTTAAATATTTTCAGCTATTTCACATACACTACAATTACACTGGCTTTGAGAATTAAACTTAGAAATAATTAGTTGCAAGTCGAAGTTTCACATGTTTCATAGTCCAATAACCAGCCATTAAGAATTTCCCCGAGTTTTCGAGGGAAATGTTTTCAGTTTTCCAGGGTGTTCCACATCCACAAATAAGTATTATTTTGTCCAAATATTATTAGTGGTGATTATTAGCCATGTAAGCTAGCAGAAATGGCGTCGAACAGTTCATAGATTTATTGTGGTATTGTTTAGGCATGAGAGCCGGCTTTAGACAGGGGAAAAGCATAAGGGTCCCCTGGGGCGAGAAGGTTTGAGGTCAACTTGTCAAAGTGAATTATTTCACCAGGAAATTTTTTTTTTCATTTTCATACTTACATACAAACTGCGACGTCAAAACCCTGTAATTAGAAAATAAATTCTTAAGATGCTCTATTTGCTGTTTGTCTCACCCAGATAGAAATTAGATACCCTTGTTCACTGCAAATCCCCACGATCCCACATTCCATATTCGCGATATTGCCAAAACATTATAAGTAGAAAGAAGCATATCATGTATGCTATAAATTGATCATGACAACCCGCAATCGAAACGATTATTCCTCTCAGAGAATTCTGACCAAACTAATTCTCAGCCCAAAACAAAGGCCATGGAACAACCTTTCGTAAAGAGTGAGTAAACAGATTTTTTCCAGGTTTACCGCCAAATTCCCTGAGTTTTCCAGTAGAACAGAATTCCCAGTTTTCCAGGTTAACGGACACCCTGATAGACCTTTGTCCAATTAAAAGTTAGTAATATTGGGTATTGGGAACAGAACATCAGAACGGAGTAAATAACGGATTCCGGTTTCGGTTCGAGTTACACATTTTCAATTTTTTCGGTTCCATTCCCTTTTCACAGCAATGACTCGAAGCATATTAACGCTTCGAATTATTGCTGTATGGATGTTGTGTTATACTGTTGTGGATTAAACGAACAAAGCCAAAGCATTAGCAAAAATAGCCGTTTTGGAGAAACATTTGAAGAAAAGAACCTGCTGGATCTGGAAGTTACGAAGTAAGCATAGATACATAGGACTACATATAGTAGGGATGGAAGATATAGAAAAGGTAGATAGGGATGAAACTTTTTAGAGAAAACTGTGTACCTTAGTACAGAAGTGAACTGAGAAGAAAGTATCGAGGATATGTAATCCATAACGTGTTATGTGGTTACATTACCAGTCGCGTCACATAGTGGTCTGAAGAGCCAGTTTTTGTGGTCAAAAGTCGAGTTTTCGAACTTTTTCGTATGAACCCGAAAACTTGCTGCTGTAGAAGATAAAAGACCATTTCGTTCGGATATGGTAATTTTTCCCCTCTGGTAAGCATTTATACTGACAATTATACCTTGAAACATGGGTGATATTGATGGTCGGAATTTCTCAGAAATCTTACCACGCATTCACTCTTAAAATTTAACCCTGGAATTCCTTTATTTGCAACAAATGTTATTCAAGAACATAAGCATACTGAATTCTTAAGGTTTATAACAAT
Source organism: Ladona fulva (assembly GCA_000376725.2). Classification (NCBI taxonomy): domain Eukaryota; kingdom Metazoa; phylum Arthropoda; class Insecta; order Odonata; family Libellulidae; genus Ladona; species Ladona fulva. Next base: position 86,977 of record KZ308377.1, read on the forward strand.
ATTTTACTCTATATACCCTTGGGTCTGTCAAAAAANTGGCTTTCCTTCGCAGAAACATTCTCAGTTACAGCTATTTCGTTAAGGAAATCGCCGTCGTGGAAAACACAATCGTTTCCCATTGGAGTAATAAATTCTGGAACTACGCTGAGGACTGGTACTTTTTAGAGAAAACTGTGTACCTTAGTACAGAAGTGAACTGAGAAGAAAGTATCTAGGATATGTAATCCATAACGTGTTATGTGGTTACATTACCAATCGCGTCACATAGTGGTCTGAAGAGCCAGTTTTTGTGGTCAAAAGTCGATTTTTCGAACGTTTTCGTATGAACCCGAAAACTTGCTACTGAAGAAGATAAAAGTCCATTTCGTTCGGAGATGGTAATTTTTCCCCTCTGGTAAGCATTTATACTGACAATTATACCTTGAAACATGGGTGATATTGATGGTCGGAATTTCTCAGAAATCTTACCACGCATTCGCTCTTAAAATTTACCCATGGAATTCTTTTATTTGCAACAAATATTATTCAAGAACATAAGCATACTGAATTCTTAAGGTTTATAACAATATTTTACTCTATATACCCTTGGGTCTGTCAAAAAAACAGTACATTCCTGGATACCTTTCAATGCCCAATGCGATTGGAAAGGTTTTAACTAACAAAAAAACCAGTCTACTAGCACGTTTTCGCAAAGTAAAATAAATGCGAAATATATCTACAAGAAGATGTAGAAAATCGGCTGCTTTTAGTTGTCTCTCTATACGTTATTTGACGATATGTGACATCACTCCGTCGACGGCTGAGTGTGCCAGATAGGTGATTGCCGGCGAAAACATGGAGAGTAAATTTCCAAATTTACCGCCTTTTTGACATTAACACAGACTCCTTTTATCAGACATTTAGCAAGGAAAGGTTTGTTTATTATTTTTAATACAATTTTTAACTTCTTGACATATCTGTAGGGCAAACTTTCGTTGCTTTCTAATTAACAGTAATTTTTCCGTCAATCGTGTATGAATCTCAGGATGATTTGAAAATGCAGTTCATCAAAATAGTCAATAATAACGATTCAAAGAAATTAAATCTTTTTAAAAATTAAATACTTTTTGATTTGTCATTCGGAAAGTGGAAGGTCCGGGTTCGAAACCCAGACCTTTATTTGTTCGTTTCCCCATGAGAATGAATATTTTATTCGAAAAAGACATTGGATTCCCTCAAATTTTTAATACTTTTCTTCCTAATTTACTAAAATCGGTGTAAAAGACATTTTAAACACGCGTACCCTGCCAGATAACTTCCAGGGGAATCTTAAAAAGTTAATATATACATACATAAAAACCTAACGTGATTCTTAAATGAGAAATACTAGTACGCTATGATAGCAAATTATTACAAATGCGAAAGATAAGACTTATATTACCTAAAACGCCCATTACATTACAGGCAAGACTTGAGGCAGGCCCGAAACGGAGTGCTTCGCGTGCATACAATGTCCTGGATCGTACAATATTATCTCTCCACTTTCCGATGAGTGATTTTTGGACGAGCCATTTCCACGTGCCCACTCTGGCACATATAGTGCAGAGAAGAGGTCCGGGACAGTCAACTTTCGCCGCGGGAGAGAAAGGAACGGTGTGCAGGCGCCGTATCGATTCCGGGCGATGCATACATTTGCCAGAGAAAGATTCTAAAGAGGTAGCTATGAAATCACCTCCTGCACCAGGGACTATGAAAAAGTGTTCCCTGAAGATTTGGACTCTTCTGAAGGCGCCCCTTCTACTGTTGTATTGGTGCTGGTGTGTTGGTCACGATATTAAATCTGTCACCTCTGTTAAATGCTGATTCATTGAGGAAAGAACTTTGAGGATTGATTGTTGTAGACTGATTAGTGGCACATACAACAGGTCGATCACATGACCTAGATAGTTTGAAAACAGTGAATGAATTTATGAAGTTTACAATCAGAAATCGGTGATTCGAAGCTTCCCGTTTGCCTCCNCAAACATTTAGTTGCAAGTCGAAGTTTCACAGGTTTCATAGTACAATAACCAGCCATTAAGAATTTCCCCGAGTTTTCGAGGGAAATGTTTTCAGTTTTCCAGGGTGTTCCACATCCACAAATAAGTATTATTTTGTCCAAATATTATTAGTGGTGATTATTAGCCATGTAAGCTAGCAGAAATGGCGTCGAACAGTTCATAGATTTATTGTGGTATTGTTTAGGCATGAGAGCCGGCTTTAGACAGGGGAAAAGCATAAGGGTCCCCTGGGGCGAGAAGGTTTGAGGTCAACTTGTCAAAGTGAATTATTTCACCAGGAAATTTTTTTTTTCATTTTCATACTTACATACAAACTGCGACGTCAAAACCCTGTAATTAGAAAATAAATTCTTAAGATGCTCTATTTGCTGTTTGTCTCACCCAGATAGAAATTAGATACCCTTGTTCACTGCAAATCCCCACGATCCCACATTCCATATTCGCGATATTGCCAAAACATTATAAGTAGAAAGAAGCATATCATGTATGCTATAAATTGATCATGACAACCCGCAATCGAAACGTTTATTCCTCTCAGAGAATTCTGACCAAACTAATTCTCAGCCCAAAACAAAGGCCATGGAACAACCTTTCGTAAAGAGTGAGTAAACAGATTTTTTCCAGGTTTACCGCCAAATTCCCTGAGTTTTCCAGTAGAACAAAATTCCCAGTTTTCCAGGTTAACGGACACCCTGATAGACCTTTGTCCAATTAAAAGTTAGTAATATTGGGTATTGGGAACAGAACATCAGAACGGAGTAAATAACGGATTCCGGTTTCGGTTCGGGTTACACATTTTCATTTTTTTCGGTTCCATTCCCTTTTCACAGCAATGACTCGAAGCATATTAACGCTTCGAATTATTGCTGTATGGATGTTGTGTTATACTGTTGTGGATTAAACGAACAAAGCCAAAGCATTAGCAAAAATAGCCGTTTTGGAGAAACATTTGAAGAAAAGAACCTGCTGGATCTGGAAGTTACGAAGTAAGCATAGATACATAGGACTACATATAGTAGGGATGGAAGATATAGAAAAGGTATATAGGGATGAAACTTTTTAGAGAAAACTGTGTACCTTAGTACAGAAGTGAACTGAGAAGAAAGTATCGAGGATATGTAATCCATAACGTGTTATGTGGTTACATTACCAGTCGCGTCACATAGTGGTCTGAAGAGCCAGTTTTTGTGGTCAAAAGTCGAGTTTTCGAACTTTTTCGTATGAACCCGAAAACTTGCTGCTGTAGAAGATAAAAGACCATTTCGTTCGGATATGGTAATTTTTCCCCTCTGGTAAGCATTTATACTGACAATTATACCTTGAAACATGGGTGATATTGATGGTCGGAATTTCTCAGAAATCTTACCACGCATTCGCTCTTAAAATTTACCCATGGAATTCTTTTATTTGCAACAAATATTATTCAAGAACATAAGCATACTGAATTCTTAAGGTTTATAACAATATTTTACTCTATATACCCTTGGGTCTGTCAAAAAAACAGTACATTCCTGGATACCTTTCAATGCCCAATGCGATTGGAAAGGTTTTAACTAACAAAAAAACCAGTCTACTAGCACGTTTTCGCAAAGTAAAATAAATGCGAAATATATCTACAAGAAGATGTAGAAAATCGGCTGCTTTTAGTTGTCTCTCTATACGTTATTTGACGATATGTGACATCACTCCGTCGACGGCTGAGTGTGCCAGATAGGTGATTGCCGGCGAAAACATGGAGAGTAAATTTCCAAATTTACCGCCTTTTTGACATTAACACAGACTCCTTTTATCAGACATTTAGCAAGGAAAGGTTTGTTTATTATTTTTAATACAATTTTTAACTTCTTGACATATCTGTAGGGCAAACTTTCGTTGCTTTCTAATTAACAGTAATTTTTCCGTCAATCGTGTATGAATCTCAGGATGATTTGAAAATGTAGTTCATCAAAATAGTCAATAATAACGATTCAAAGAAATTAAATCTTTTTAAAAATTAAATACTTTTTGATTTGTCATTCGGAAAGTGGAAGGTCCGGGTTCGAAACCCAGACCTTTATTTGTTCGTTTCCCCATGAGAATGAATATTTTATTCGAAAAAGACATTGGATTCCCTCAAATTTTTAATACTTTTCTTCCTAATTTACTAAAATCGGTGTAAAAGACATTTTAAACACGCGTACCCTGCCAGATAACTTCCAGGGGAATCTTAAAAAGTTAATATATACATACATAAAAACCTAACGTGATTCTTAAATGAGAAATACTAGTACGCTATGATAGCAAATTATTACAAATGCGAAAGATAAGACTTATATTACCTAAAACGCCCATTACATTACAGGCAAGACTTGAGGCAGGCCCGAAACGGAGTGCTTCGCGTGCATACAATGTCCTGGATCGTACAACATTATCTCTCCACTTTCCGATGAGTGATTTTTGGACGAGCCATTTCCACGTGCCCACTCTGGCACATATAGTGCAGAGAAGAGGTCCGGGACAGTCAACTTTCGCCGCGGGAGAGAAAGGAACGGTGTGCAGGCGCCGTATCGATTCCGGGCGATGCATACATTTGCCAGAGAAAGATTCTAAAGAGGTAGCTATGAAATCACCTCCTGCACCAGGGACTATGAAAAAGTGTTCCCTGAAGATTTGGACTCTTCTGAAGGCGCCCCTTCTACTGTTGTATTAGTGCTGGTGTGTTGGTCACGATATTAAATCTGTCACCTCTGTTCAATGCTGATTCATTGAGGAAAGAACTTTGAGGATTGATTGTTGTAGACTGATTAGTGGCACATACAACAGGTCGATCACATGACCTAGATAGTTTGAAAACAGTGAATGAATTTATGAAGTTTACAATCAGAAATCGGTGATTCGAAGCTTCCCGTTTGCCTCCAAACGCGAGTTACATCTGCCGGCGCAAGGCTTACGGAGTGTTTTGAAACCTCTAATTACCCGTACATACTATATCAAACTTGCACACGATAACAAACATCAACACAAATAAAAACTCGCAATGCATTCAGATTTACAATTTTATAAGGAAAAAGTCTTTAAGGTATCGAGGATAGAAAGGAATCTACGACGCTAAGCTGCAATTAAATTATTTCAAATCACAACTGAGACGATAAAATTAATGGAAATATTGTACAATGGCGTTAATTCACTATATCGATAAGGAAACCCGACCGTCAAGTAGAGCATTCCGAAAACATAACTCTATGAGATTACCGTGTCAGGTCGTTTGTGTTTAATAATGGCACAAAATGCGCTAACAGTGTTTGAATTTAAGTCTGATTTATGTCAACTAAATATAAACTAACAGCACTTTCTCATTTAGTCTAGTAGGTTCGACAGATAATCACCTAATGCGGAAAAGTGAAATTATCGTTGATTGGTAGAGGTAACGAAAGTGAAGATCAATGATTTCCGATATTTTAACATCAGTGGGCCGCATTAGCTCTTAAGATTTCGCGGGCCGCAGATTATGAACTTCGCCGTACTTGTAAAACATTACATTTTCATCCAAACCGTTAGCTGTGTGTCACAGCAACGATATTTCAAGTAAATGCTGTTTTTCACCTGGGTCTATTTCAAAAATTCTTTTTCAAGTTAATCAACAAGCTGTAGGATGAGAAATTGTGGGGCAGATTGGGCCGGATGCGGCCAGTGGTCTGCGGGTAGGACAACCATTCTGTTTACAACTAAACTGAATGAGTTAGGTATAAACAACACAGACTCAGGATTCACTTCGTGGAATTGATTCACACGAAACGGCTACAAGACAGAACTTTAAATTATTATGTGTGGTTCAGTAAAAGTTCTGACATAAAACCGTTTTGAGTTACTTACAAATGGGTGCGGTGGTACCTATGTATACATACCTCGAATTACGAACTTAATTCGTTCCAGTTCGAAATTGGTGAATGGAAAAGTTTATATCTCGAAAACCTGTTTTCATTATATCATTTATTTTTTTTTGTTCGCATCTCGAAATTAAGTTCGTATCGAGAACTCAAAATGGAGTAAGAAAACGTTAGTGAGTCGAGTTCGCATGTATGGCGTTTCGTAAGTCGAGGTACTTCTATTCGTTCAATATGCATGGCTTTCCTTCGCAGAAACATTCTCAGTTACAGCTATTTCGTTAAGGAAATCGCCGTCGTGGAAAACACAATCGTTTCCCATTGGAGTAATAAATTCTGGAACTACGCTGAGGACAAACTCCTAGAAACTACCACGTCACGAATCCAACGATAGTTTCTACGTCACGTAACAACCCAGAAAACAAAGCAACTAGAAACCTGTCGGGCGATTTTAACGATTAATCACTAACACCTGTAAAGTATTCAGCCCGAAGGCCAGTTGGGACCTCATCCCCTCTACCTTCAGCTACAAAGAGGGAAACTAGGCTTACTAGGCAAGATGAGGAGTGAGGTAGTTTGCCCTTTCTTTCCTCACTGAGCCACAATCCTATAAGCAGAACAAGCCTACGTTAGTGAAGCACAATGACTCTACGAGTAGCGCTTTTAGTAGCATTGCATAAGGAGAAAACTTAATTAACGCTATTATTCAGCGTACCTCATACCTCAGTAGCTTTTATAACATCTCAGCCATAAACAAGACTGAGAAAAAAGCATACAAAAGATACTCTATCCCGAACCAAGAGAAAAATTAGATTTAATTCGTAAAGATACGAAAGCAGGACCATCCTAACACCAACACGCACAGAAGGACCATGCAGTTTCCATAAGAAATGTTCCCTTGGAATAACCCTAAAACCCCAAGCCTAACACAAACATACTAAAGAAGGCGTCACAAAGCGCAAACGCAACAGGCGCCTAAACTTGGCAAGATAAGAATGCTTGCGTCTAGCATGACGAGAAAAATCACCACTAACCCTGACGCGAGCTTATATCTGTGGGCGAAAACATAACAAAGATTTCGCGAGGGTAATTTACAAATGCACAAACGGCACGAACTATAAGATAAGAACCGCCGTCGCAAAAGAATTAAAACATCGCGATGTTTCATGTAGAGCCCTCTGGACGCATGAGGACCACCAGTGAAGGTGAAGGCGACCTTTAGCAAAACAACAGCGAATAAGAGATAAAGGATTTCCAAGCCTTCCGAAGAGTATTGTGGAGGTAAGGAAAGGCTTAAATGCTGAAGTTTCGCAACCTTGACATAGGTTGTGGTGGAAGTGCTCCGTTCTCGCCAAGTCGTAAATTGAACTTCACGACCTCCGGTGAGGCTGCGAACAATAACCGAAGGAATGAGACACGACCATTTACGCGCGAGGTAAGGAGCGACACAATCCTACGGCGAAGACTGTGTAAAAATTGGAAGAAACGCATGGATTTCAAATTCACGCATTTCGATCTTAAATAATAATAATAATAATTTACTAATCACAAACAGGTTAGAAAAGAACTCAATTAAATGTGATACAATAAAAAAAAGATAGGAAAAATAAATATTTAAAGANATCGGTGATTCGAAGCTTCCCGTTTGCCTCCAAACGCGAGTTACATCTGCCGGCGCAAGGCTTACGGAGTGTTTTGAAACCTCTAATTACCCGTACATACTATATCAAACTTGCACACGATAACAAACATCAACACAAATAAAAACTCGCAATGCATTCAGATTTACAATTTTATAAGGAAAAAGTCTTTAAGGTATCGAGAATAGAAAGGAATCTACGACGCTAAGCTGCAATTAAATTATTTCAAATCACAACTGAGACGATAAAATTAATGGAAATATTGTACAATGGCGTTAATTCACTATAGCGATAAGGAAACCCGACCGTCAAGTAGAGCATTCCGAAAACATAACTCTATGAGATTACCGTGTCAGGTCGTTTGTGTTTAATAATGGCACAAAATGCGCTAACAGTGTTTGAATTTAAGTCTGATTTATGTCAACTAAATATAAACTAACAGCACTTTCTCATTTAGTCTAGTAGGTTCGACAGATAATCACCTAATGCGGAAAAGTGATTTTATCGTTGATTGGTAGAGGTAACGAAAGTGAAGATCAATGATTTCCGATATTTTAACATCAGTGGGCCGCATTAGCTCTTAAGATTTCGCGGGCCGCAGATTATGAACTTCGCCGTACTTGTAAAACATTACATTTTCATCCAAACCGTTAGCTGTGTGTCACAGCAACGATATTTCAAGTAAATGCTGTTTTTCACCTGGGTCTATTTCAAAAATTCTTTTTCAAGTTAATCAACAAGCTGTAGGATGAGAAATTGTGGGGCAGATTGGGCCGGATGCGGCCAGTGGTCTGCGGGTAGGACAACCATTCTGTTTACAACTAAACTGAATGAGTTAGGTATAAACAACACAGACTCAGGATTCACTTCGTGGAATTGATTCACACGAAACGGCTACAAGACAGAACTTTAAATTATTATGTGTGGTTCAGTAAAAGTTCTGACATAAAACGTTTTGAGTTACTTACAAATGGGTGCGGTGGTACCTATGTATACATACCTCGAATTACGAACTTAATTCGTTCCAGTTCGAAATTGGTGAATGGAAAAGTTTATATCTCGAAAACCTGTTTTCATTATATCATTTATTTTTTTTGTTCGCATCTCGAAATTAAGTTCGTATCGAGAACTCAAAATGGAGTAAGAAAACGTTAGTGAGTCGAGTTCGCATGTATGGCGTTTCGTAAGTCGAGGTACTTCTATTCGTTCAATATGCATGGCTTTCCTTCGCAGAAACATTCTCAGTTACAGCTATTTCGTTAAGGAAATCGCCGTCGTGGAAAACACAATCGTTTCCCATTGGAGTAATAAATTCTGGAACTACGCTGAGGACTGGTAATTTCGCAAAAATAAAGAAACTCCTAGAAACTACCACGTCACGAATCCAACGATAGTTTCTAAGTCACGTAACAACCCAGAAAACAAAGCAACTAGAAACCTGTCGGGCGATTTTAACGATTAATCACTAACACCTGTAAAGTATTCAGCCCGAAAGCCAGTTGGGACCTCATCCCCTCTACCTTCAGCTACGAAGAGGGAAACTAGACCTACTAGGCAAGATGAGGAGTGAGGTAGTTTGCCCTTTCTTTCCTCACTGAGCCAGAATCCTATAAGCAGAACAAGCCTACGTTAGTGAAGCACAATGACTCTACGAGTAGCGCTTTTAGTAACATTGCATAAGGAGAAAACTTAATTAATGCTATTATTCAGCGTACTTCATACATCAGTAGCTTTTATAACATCTCAGCCGCAAACAAGACTGAGAAAAAAGCATACAAAGGATACTCTATCCCGAACCAAGAGAAAAATTAGATTTAATTCGTAAAGATACGAAAGCAGGACCTTCCTAACACCAACACGCACAGAAGGACCATGCAGTTTCCATAAGAAATGTTCCCTTGGAATAACCCTAAAACCCCAAACCTAACACAAACATACTAAAGAAGGCGTCACAAAGCGCAAACGCAACAGGCGCCTAAACTTGACAAGATGCTTGCGTCTAGCATGACGAGAAAAATCACCACTAACCCTGACGCGAGCTTATATCTGTGGGCGAAAACATAACAAAGATTTCGCGAGGGTAATTTACAAATGCACAAACGGCACGAACTATAAGATAAGAACCGCCGTCGCAAAAGAATTAAAACATCGCGATGTTTCATGTAGAGCCCTCTGGACGCATGAGGACCACCAGTGAAGGTGAAGGCGACCTTTAGCAAAACAACAGCGAATAAGAGATAAAGGATTTCCAAGCCTTCCGAAGAGTATTGTGGAGGTAAGGAAAGGCTTAAATGCTGAAGTTTCGCAACCTTGACATAGGTTGTGGTGGAAGTGCTCCGTTCTCGCCAAGTCGTAAATTGAACTTCACGACCTCCGGTGAGGCTGCGAACAATAACCGAAGGAATGAGACACGACCATTTACGCGCGAGGTAAGGAGCGACACAATCCTACGGCGAAGACTGTGTAAAAATTGGAAGAAACGCATGGATTTCAAATTCACGCATTTCGATCTTAAATAATAATAATAATAATTTACTAATCACAAACAGGTTAGAAAAGAACTCAATTAAATGTGATACAATAAAAAAAAGATAGGAAAAATAAATATTTAAAGAATATATATATAGTTAGGATACATAAAAATACAAAAAAGATACAAAGGGAATAAATAGATGAAAAGGCAAAAAGGTTCCCGCGTTAATAATATTCCCGTACGGTATTCGGTTCCCGGTTGAAGCCGTCGGAGTCAATGTTAGTTAATTCATCCAAGTATG